>OX336391.1:692901266-693331266 GCA_946902985.2 Meconema thalassinum
GGATACGACTTAAAAGAAGTAAAAACAACAGTAAATACGGATGACGTTATGATGGATTCGACGATAAAGAAATACAAATTAAATTGAAATAAATTTCCTCAAAATTTTCGAAAATTTATTTACCTAAGGAGGGGAGAGATGAACCCATGGGCCATAGGGTCCATGACGGTCGAACCAATGTCCTTAAGGAAGAAATGAAAGAAAAGTATAGTTTCTTAAAGGAACGGAGAGAGATTTTAAGCCAGGAATATAGCTTAACATTGTGCAAGCGACTAGGGACAGATGCTCCTTAGATGAGATCACCCCACTCGACATGCCAGAGAGGGCTGGTCACGAGTATTAATAACTGAGTGGAATCTTCCACCGTGATAGAAAGAGAAGCCTGAATCGGAATTCAAGCTGACGTGGCTGGAAATTGACAACGTCGCATATGCACCAGAAGAGGAATAATTAAAATTAACACGTTTACGAGCATAATAATGAGTAAACAAGCACAGTACAGTGAATCATTTGGAATGAGAGATTTTTCAGTATAGAGAAACCATGTAATAATTGTGCAGAAATAAACTGCCGACGTAAGACGACGTCATCGGTGAATTACCTAAGCCTCTGTGGAAGGGAGAGAGCAAAAAGAATGCAACACCCACACAATTGAGGACGAGAAATTAATTAATATCTCCGAATTGCACGATCGATTCTTAGGTGCAATAAGATCATTTGACATTGAAAAGACGAGCTTTCGGAAGGTATAATTTTTATATTTGTGGAACCATTATTTTAGAAGTTGACCACAGGAAAGGCTTGAGTCTTATTTTTTGTAGTAAAATAGTATAAAGCTTCGAGCGTTTCCAAGCCAATCATGCAGTATTCAGACAGCCAGAGGGCACGTCAATGTGTCACATCGCATACAGTCCTACGAGCATTCCGTGAGGGGAAGTGCTGCTCCACGACGTAGAAGTAATCCTTCCGACAGTCCGTGAGGGGACGTAACTCTGCGTTACATCGATAACAGCTACCAGTACTCCTTGAGGGGAGAAAACGCTGTTTCACACCACCGAAGTAAGATCCAATAGCCACAGGCGTCACAGTAGTAACGACTTGCTTGCCTTCCATAAGGGGTGGTCAAGACGAAATCTTAAAGTATCGCCGTTGTGAAATATTAGGAAAATCCTAATTATAGGATTTAGGCCCGACTGTATACAAGTTAAAGTGAAAATTCGCAAGATATAGTCATAGCAGGCTGCGAAAGTCGGACTTAAAGGCGATAGGTCGTTAAATGTTTAAACGAAGAGATCATAACGTACGGAAGTATCGTACCAGACAGATAAACTGTTATTTAAATTGAAACAACCTAAAAAGGAAGAACAGAATAAGGTTCGAACGTAGGAGTGTTAAAACAGTTCAAATAAATAGAATAGGAGACTATAAACATTAGCTCCAGAAAGCAGGCGAACAATTCTAAATAGTACTAGAATCGAGAAGTGCTAGCTGCTAGAAACTAAATCTATAGGTCTTAGAGGAGACCTCGATCCATATAAACTTTCGTTAGGATCGATAGACAGATCTACAGAGAAGCCGTTCAAGCTAGATAAATAGCCGGTTATCCAGGATAGGAATAGCAGAATTGAACTCCAGGGAACCGTAGATGTTTCAGGACTTTCGCATTCTTTAGAGTAGGAAGCCGACATCAGATAAATCTCACCCTTGGAAACGGGAACTTAAGAAGATCACGTGTGAAAGGCTCAGAAGTACGGCCTAGTGATCGAGTAATTGTGAAGTGTAAAATAATCAAGATTGTGTGTTAGATAATATTTTTAGTGTTATTATGTGTTCAAAAGGGACACACCAGTATATAAAAATGTCGTCAATATTAAGTGTTCTAGATATAGGTCAAAAAGTGTTTTTACGTAAGATGAATACCTTCAATATGGTGTAAAAAGTTTGAAGTGGGCCCAAAAATGAATCACCACACCAGATTTAAGATCATGGGATGATCTGAAAATATGTGAGTACAAAATTCCTTTTCATTTTGGTGTCAGAAATTGATTGTGTACAAAAACCACCGGAGTTTTGAGTGAAAGGGATGTGTTTTAATGAATGAATACTGAATAATCAAGAATACGGTCTGAACAATAATAAAATAAATAGAGAAATTATGAATAATTATGTAAAGAATAAATTCCGTAGAGGTAATATGTGAATAAAGGGTTAATGTATTTAACAGATGTCATAAGAGCAAGCGAAATATCATTAATTATCATAAAAGACATTGAAATAAAGTAAAGTTGAGATATGAAAGAAATAGCTTTTGAGCTTGTATAAAGAATAAAGATAATAATAATAATTAAATATGGAAATGTTAAATAAAAATCAAATAAATTGATATGAACATAAGAACGTTAAGCCTTAACGTATGTGTAAGAAATGAAGTTCAATGGAATATTTTAAAACAGGGAGCGATTTATCGACCATGGAAAGATTAATAGGTGAATTAAAATAATATGAATTGTTACTAAAGAGATTTTATCAGTTCTTGGGAAGACATTTTCGGCTTAAAATAATGCATAGCGCATAATGAGCGCAAATATAATATTAACGTGTCACGCTAGGAACGCGTAGTGGTTAAATACTTGGTACATTATTTATGGAGGGTAGTTGATTGCAGTGAATTGATAATTGTGTAAGTCCTCTATTTTGTGACATTAGTATCACGAGGCATTGTGTATGTATTTAAAAAGGGAGCTAATATATGGTATTATTGAGCGTATGTCATATGGGCCACGGCCGACTCTAAATCGCATTTTGAAATAAGTCCTCTGTACGGGATTAGTTCCCGAGGCACCTGAAGAGATTCGAATGCAGGATCTTCTTATGATAAAAGCCCCTGTAATTCTCCGTCGTCGTATGTGTATTTAATCTTCCCAATCAATGAGGACCCTCTCATAATTAATAAATGCCAAGAATACGGAAATGGTCTTTGAACCAAAGAATAGTTGTTTGAATGTTACGGTACAATAAAGCCCGGTCTCCCCAGAACTGGATGAATGGAAAGGTTTGTTTTGAAAGCCTTGAAAATAAGCTACTAAATGTTGGGTCAGACGGGATGTCTCCGCCGCCCTACGTGTCATAAATCGCACCCCAGTAGTAGAGACTAGCTCTTTTAAAGCGAGGGGAACAGAGACCGTCTCGTAAGCTGTTGAAAAGAGAAACGAATACACCAGGAGTGTTTAAAGTTGTAAACGACCCGGGCGTTGAACCGAGGTCCTTAAAGATAGATATTTCGTTTGCCGGTTCAGATCGTAGTTTCTTATATGATAATGGTCTATTAAGACATAAGAGATAAATAACAATCCCTATTGTAATAATGTAAGGACGTGGGATTCCACGAGTTGATTGAAGGCAACTGAGTTCGGGAGTAACTATAGTTTTTTTGACTGTGTCAAGTACCTTCACGCTCTGGAGTACACAATTGATTTTCTGATTACCTTAATATATTTGTGAAATAAAGAGAGATGATAACAACTGAATGTGTGGACATGCCCAAAAATATTGAGTTAGATAATTAACCTAGATTTTTAAAGATAATTATATATTTGTTTTTGAGAAATAAGAAAATAAAAAAAGACTGTGTTTGAGGTGTACAAGAATGACACCGTAATAATGTAAATGCATGGAGCCAAAGAGCTCAGAATTATGTAAACTTAATGTTAGTGCTTTATGGAAGTGAGACTAAGTAAGAATTGATGGTTTATGTGGAAACCACAGGTTTTGAATACAATATTTGTTTATTTTATTTTTGTGATCCCTTGTTCATTTGGAACAAGCAGTTGATATTTGGGTCAGTAATTAAATTGTTTAAATGTTTGTAGCGCCATTAAATTTATTAATTAAATGTGTTTAAATAGGAGTTGATTTTGTTGTTATTTTTGCAAGTGTATCCTCTAATTAATCCAAAATATGTGAGTCACAGAGGGGGGGAACTTACCGCTGCCCCGAAATTCCGAATTGAGCTACGCTGGTATACTGTGATTGGCATATTTCTTGCTAAATGGGCACAGTAGGTAATATCGAAATGTCTAATTAGTTCGAAATATTCCTGGTATAATGTAGCCTAATAGAGCACTACAGTTGGCAGCCCTGGTGATGACTGAATATATTCTTAGTTCCATCTCTTAAGGTACAGAATACAAAATTTGGTTGAAGTCCAATGGACGTTACACGCCGTTAGACATTGGATCTATCTTCACGCGTAAAAGCCATGTTGGCAACAATGTCATGCATGTGTTGGTCAGAAATGATCTGAAATAATATGATCTATTGTTGTGCCAATTTTGAATGAAATCCATTAGTTAGTAGAGAAGTTACATGCATTTTAAAATTAGACCCATCAGCAGGCTTAGAATCATGTTGCCAGCACTGACGAATATTAGTTACGCCAAATTAATCTAGAGTGCCAGGTACTACACGTGTGTATAGTTTAAAGCTGTTGGTTTGCATATCTTCTCATATATTGGTATTAGGATAAAATAATAGAGAGAGAGAGAGTGTTTATTAACAGTTGGCAGCCCTGGCTGCTCTTAAGAATACGCACAGTCATATTTGTTATTGTACGCATAGTACATATGAAATTTGGTAGAAATGCCATTGATAGTGTAGAAGTTACATGCATTTAAAAATTAGACTTATCAGCTGGCTTAGAATCATGTTGGTAACACTGTCATGTATGGCCTGCTGGAACTTACACTGGAATATTATTATCTACATGCGTGCCAACTTTCGAATAGCTCCCATGCATACCCTCCAGGATATCCAATATTGAACTCAAATTACAATTTCGATTTTTAGTAGTTGGCAGCACTGAGATCATTTTCAAATATGGCCTTAAGATATTCCGGCATAGATCTTTACTCATACCAAATTTGGTTTCCATAGCTGCAGCCGTTTAGGAGTTGTGGGGGACACACAGCCAGACAGACAGACAGACAGACACACATTTTCCCGGATCGATCTCATAAGTCTACTTTTTCCTCATTTTTGCAAAATGAGAAAAGTAGGTTAACAAGAATTTCCGTGACGAAATAAAAAGCCTACTTTTCATGCCAATGATTATTCTACAGTATATGAACCTATCTAGAATAATGACGAAATTAAGTTGGTAATATCGAAATGTCTATATAGTTCGAAATATTCCTGGTATAACGTAGCCTAATACAGCACTAAAGTTGGCAGCCCTGGTGACTGAATATATTCTTAATTCCATCTCTTAAGGTACAGAATACAAAATTTGGTTGAAGTCCAATGGACGTTACATGCAGTTAGACATTGGATCTATCAGCACGCGTAAAATCATGTTGGCAACAATGTCATGCGTGTGCTGGTTAGAAATAATGGGAAATATTAAGATATCTTGTTGTGCCAATTTTGGATGAAATCCATTTGTTAGTATAGAAGTTACATGTATTTTAAAATTGGACCTATCAGCAAGCATAGAATCATGTTGGCAGCACTGACTTATATTAATTACGAGTGTCAGGTGCTATACGTGTGCAAAATATAGAGCCTTTGGCTTGCATACTTTCTGATATATTGATATTACGGTAAAAATATATAGACAGCATTTATTAACATTTGGCAGCCCTGATGGCTCTTAAGAATACTTATAGTCATATCTGTTATGTTACACATAGCACATACGAAATTTGGTTAAAATCCAACTGATAGTATAGAAGATAAATGTATTTAAAAATTGGTCCTATCAGCAGGCTTAGAATCATGTTGGTAGAAGTGAAGTATATAAGTTACTCCAAATTCATCTAAAATGTCAGGTACTATACGTGTGCATAGTTTAAAGCTGTCAGCTTGCATACTTTCAGATATATTGGTATTTGGATGAAGAAAATAGAGAGAGCAATTATTAACAGTTGGCAGCCCTGGTTGCTCTTAAGAATACACTCAGTCATATCTGTTTATGTACACATATTACATACAAAATTAGGTTGAAATTTAATTAATAGTGTAGAAGTTACATGCATTTAAAAATTGGACCTATCAGAAGGCTTAAAATTATTTTGGCAACACTGTCATGTATGGCCTCCTGGAAATTAAACTGAAATAGTATTATCTACATGTTTGCCAATTTTGGAATAGTTCCTAAGCATACCTTCCATGATATCCAACATGGAGTTCAAATTTCTAGTGCGTTTTTTCAGTAGTTGGTAGCACTGACATCATTTTCAAATATGGGCTTGAGATATTCCGGTATACATCTTTACTCATACTAAATTTGGTTTTGATTGCTGCAGCCGTTTAGGAGTTGATAGTGGGGGGACACACAGCCAGACAGACAGAAGGACAGACACACATTTTCCCGGATCGATCTCATACGTCTACTTTTTTCCTCATTTTTGCAAAAGTAGGCTAAAAATCTTGTTGGGTTGTAATAATATTTGCTCTCTCAGTAAGTTTGCTATGTTACAGTGATAACTCAGGTAAATAGTACTGGTTATTGCAGTCTCCGCAGTACACACAGTTTACCGAGGCACGAGTGGTTGTGTGAATAAACTGTGAGGAGATCAGTAACACAACCCACTTCAATATGCATGTTACTATTGACTCTAGCCAGTGTACGTACTATTTAAACATATAATTACTTTTTCGGTTTTTGTGTTTCCTCTAGAAATGTATATTTTAGTGCTGTCTGGTTCTTGCGCTGGGCTCTACAATTGTTGTTGTTGTTGTTGTTGTTGTTGTTGTTGTTGTTGTTGTTGTTTGAGTCTTCAATCTTTTGACTGGTTTGATGCAGCTCTCCATGCCTCCCTGTCCTGAGCTAATCGTGTCATCTCTACATAGCTACCACACCCTACACCCAAGGCAATCTGTTTAACATATTCTAACCTTGGTCTACACCTACAGTTCTTGTCCTCGACCCTTCCTTACATAACTAAGCTTGCTATTCCTGGGTGTCTTAGTATGTGTCCTACCAACCTATCTCTTCTCTTCATTAGCAGTCGCCTGAAACATCTTTATTCTAGCGGCTTCGGTGGCGTAGTCGGTAGCATGCTGAGCTTCTATGCCCAAGATAGCGGGTTCAAACCCAGCCGAAATCGTCGGATTTAAGAGCGTTAAAATCCCTCAGTATGCCTTCGGAGGAGAAGTAAAGCCGGCGGTCATAGATTTATGGCATGTTAAAGAACTTTCCACTGATTACACCTGTGTGAAACTAAATTGTATAGGTTAAGAATGTAAACAACGCTCTTAGGTTCGTTGCCGACTGCGGTGGCGACTAGGAACTAAGTTCTGAACTAGGCCTAGTGGCGTTGGCGGCAAAAGTAGGAACTATTTGAAAAATTCAAAGTTCCAGTCCTTAATTGAATTTAAAAAATCCTCTCGGCACGCTGGAAGGCGGAGGTAGATTTCATCGGGCAAACTTGGGGATAGGCGAAAATAGGCAGAATATGCAGGTTTTCGTAGAAGGATCAGACTTCATTTATTGCGAAAAAGTATTTTATAATTGGAGCTTAATTAACTTTGTTTTTCGTCATTTTATGCATATTTTAAACATTTTATTGTCTTATGGGGACGGTAACCTTCTTGTCATTTGGGGTACATTTTTATACACTGTCCTTATCATTTTTCTCATCCCTTGGCGTAATGGTGGGTCATATCAAAAATTATTTCAGACAAAAGTTTTAGGTAATTATTAGGGGAATATTGTCCATTTTGTAGGGTTTTGATATTGTGCCTATTAAAAGAGATATGATTAATGTTTCCCGAAAAACCCACTTTTTCCAACCCCTTTGGTCAATGGTTGGTGCTATCAAAAAACTCTTCAAACATAAATTTTTGGGCCTTATTCGACACATAGTATGAACTTTGAATGGATTCGATATTTCAAATATTAAGAGAGTTATAGCGATATTTCACTTTTTCGAAAAAAGATCCCCATTTTCACCCCCGGCGACCGATTGTGCCCATTAACGAACTCGACCGAGATTTTATAGGGATGCATATTATGTAAAAAATTCAAATTGATTGGTACAAAATTGCGGTAGTTATCGTGTCCACAAGAAAGTGATATATGTATATATATATGCATAAATTATATATAAACTTTTTAACTGACGGTGGTTTTGGGGTCTAGGGGATGTGAAACGTGAAGATATGTCGAAATTTTCCGGAAGTCGAAACATGGTACCCATTGCAATAGTTAGCTTTCTAATGAAATCTACCTAAAAACAGATACGCACACTAATACAGTCCTCACAATAAACACCGGTTATCAGGCAGATTCTATACACACCCAAAGTACACGGGACAGCCCCTAAACTAAAGAACCAACCAACCAACTAACCATCTCTCCTCCCACAATCGTCTTAATAACTCTTCGTTTGTAACCTTATCTACCCACCTGATCTTCATCATTCTCCTGTAAAACCACATTTCTACAATTGTAAGTACTGAAAATTAAGCTTTTTGGCGAGTCACCAGGATCTTTTTTAAGTTCAGTAATCAAGGATAAAGATTATTATTGGCAGGAAGTCTGACAGATTTTGATCTAGGAGAGCAAAATGTGTCCGGGTACTCAAGTAGCCTACTGTCCCAGCGCATGCAGAGCAAGTGAGTCAACAATTGGAATACACCACAATGAGAATACTGTGTGCGCACAAAGTGCGTATACACCTATTCATTATTTATGTATTTCTACTTACATTGTCAGATACCCAATGTTATTGACAGCAGTTGGTGTCAAATGATTATACGATTGAGGAACATGTTCCGGCCGCTGTGTGGGTTCATGGGTGTGAGTCAATTAAAAATGTGAAGGACGATTTCGTGGCGCGGTTTTTGAAAGCAGCACTGACAAGGAAGACGTTGTTAGCGCGGGAAAAGAAAACTGATTTGTGCTGACGTGGAAGAATCTATCAAACAATATCCGGTCAAATTCATACGGAAACTTCCGTCAGAGTTGGCGGTACCCGAATCAACCATGAAGAAACACATCAAAGTGCATCTGAAAATGAGGTGTTGTCAATTAGACGATGATTTGGAGAGACGTGTTGATGCTTTCCTGCAACAATTCCAAAGAATGGCTCAGAAGGCAAAAGGCATGTTTACTGACGAATGTGCGATTTATTGCTGCTCCCCTTGTCACAATGTTTACATTTGGGGAAACATAATTCCACATTTATTTCAAGAAATCGAGCGAAACCCAGCTCACGTCACTTCGGAGTTGCTGTTCAACAACGTGTGAACGCAGTCTTAGTGAATCACTGGATCGGGCATTGATCCGGCTCCTCTTCCATGGCCACCAACATCCGCTAACGCACTCTGGAGTTACATCAAGAACTGAGGAAGCAGCGGTATGTGTCGCTGACAAGAATGAGCATCAGAACATGGCGGCTGAACAGAGACAATGGAGGGACACATACGGATGTTTTAGATTTCTAAGATGTGAGTACGAAAGTACTGACAATAGAAAACAAGTAGTTCCGTGAAGAACTAAATAGCCTATTTTCATATATCCTACTAATATTAATTGTCTCTATCAACATAACAATTGTCAGTTTGATTCCTGTAATAGATCCATAGATATTGAGAACCGTCTAAATATTTTGGATGGTCACCATGTTGGATTTTTATATTATAGGCCTTAGATTTATGTACTATTACATGAAGATTATTGTGTAGGTGTTTTATTCAAACTTCAATCGCATGATTAGGACACAAGAAATAAAAGCGTGATTTTAAAATTTCGCTCAGCCACCATCTTGTGGTTATGAAAATAATTTAAATGAATTAGAAGCCAGTCGATTAAAATTTGTATAAGCATATACCGTATCATGGTTAAAACGCAAGAAACGTCCATTTGAATATTTAAAATTTGCGTCGCCGCCATGTTGGATTTGTGCTCGCCAGGTTATTGAACGTCCCATAGGTGAACTTATGCTTATAGCCTCTATACACTTACAAAATTTCAGTTTGATTGCTGTAGTAGATTAGTAGATATTGAGAACCATCTAAATATTTCGGATGGCCGCCATGTTGGATTTTAATATATGTAGGCCATAGGGTTATGTACTATTAGATGATGATTATTGTGTACGTTCATTATGCAAATGTTGATTTCGATCGCATGATTAGAACACAAGAAATAAAAACTTAATTTTCGAAATTCGCACAGCCGCCATATTGAGGTTATATAAACAATTGAACTAAATTAGATACCAGTGCATTACGAAGTTTCATTGCGTTTGGAATATTAAATCGCGAGAAAAATCTATTTAAAACTTTCAAATTCGCTTGGCCACCATGTTCGTTTTGTAGTTAACCGGTTTTTGAAAGTCTCATAGATGAACTTCCAGTTGTGCCCTTTATCTTCGTACAAAATTTCATGGTGATACCGATAATAGTTTAAGAGATATAAAATGCCGGTGAAATATTTCGCACAGCCGCCATCTTGAGGTTATATAAACAATTGAACAAAGTTAGATGTCGGTGCATTACAATGTGTATAAACATATACTGTACCAAGTGCTATTGGGTTTGGTTGGTTGAATGGCGAGAAACGTCTATTTAAAAGTCGCAAATTCGCTTGGCCGCCATGTTGGTTTTGTAGCTACCAAGTTTTCAAAGGTCACATTGGTAAACTTCTAGTAGTTCCCTTGATCACCGTACAGAATTCCAGGGTGATATCGGTAATAGTTTCGGAGATATTGAATGCTGGTAAAATATTTTGCACAGCCGCCATGTTGGATTGGTGACACGTAACATAATTTGAAGGGCACGGTCGGGGTTGTGCGGAATAGTACTATGAACTTACCGAGTTTCATTGAAATCGCTCCAGCCGTTTAGAAGTTATTAGGGGAGGACCCACAAAAATCCTCACACACACACACACACACACACGCACACACAGACACACGGACAAAAGGTGATCTCATAAGCATATTAAAAAAATGAAAATAGGCTAAAAAAAGAAAATGTGTAGGGGTATACGGACTTAGTGCACACACTGTATGTGCCTGAAAAGATCAAATCAACGCCATAGAGAGACCTCTCGTGGAAATGTCTAAAAACTCGACTAAAACATCACAGAGAATTAATCGACTCAAACACTCAAAGTATGTAAGGCATTTCATACCGTCATTTGTTGCTAAATCATTTAAGGGGCTTGAAAGATCTAGGTCATCAGCCCCGGGTAGTTGTGCATGTGTTGAGCTTGTCAGATAACCTGTATTCCTGTGATGACATGGATGGTAGGTGCCCCGGGACTTGAAGTAAGGTACTATCGTAGCATTAGCCTGGAGGGAGTGTGGAAAAGCCCAGGGAGAATCTCACAGGATAGCCGATGTCAGAGCCACGATTTGAACCTTTGAACTCCGGACTTGCTGCACGATGTAACGAACATCTCCTACAAACTAAAGTGTATCATGCAGCAAGTGTCCTGTGGCCCGTATTACAGGAAACATGCTCAACCCCCTAAGGGCCTAGGCAACGCTGGTGGGCAAGTTGGTCATTCTGTATTTTTATAATTTTAAATGATCTTGGTCGTTACGCTGGGGTCTGGCGTTACGTTGCGGTGACGGGACGAAATGTACCCAGATGCACTGAGGTGTATGACGTCATAGTACCGCTTGGTGCATGTGTTCCCCGACAATCTCTACATCGTTAGTATAAGAAAAAATCCCCGATTCTTGGATGTCACGGGTAATCTCGAGAACCACTGGATGGATTTTGATGCGGTTTTCACCATTCTGTAAACGATATCTCGAGGAAAGATTCTGTAGAACAAAATTTATGTATGATCAAAGGAAGCCAAGCAGTAACGATCTCAGTGAAAAAGTCGAAAACAAACTTGGCGTCCGTGCGCTGCTTAAGCTTACGCTGGGCAAACCGTTAACAATATAAACATACTATGAGCGTAAGAATTGGTCAGCATGAAAAGTTCTACAAAAGTCCGCGAGAGCATATCTCTATCTTCAATACATCGCCCACTATAAGTGTTTTTAGACTGGATGGAAGGGGCACGTCCCCGCGCACTCCGGTGAGCGTGATGGCATCCCGCGCGCCTGACCTTGCTTTGCCCTCGGTTTGCACTTGCCGTTCGCGAGTAATTTGAAACAAGGTAAAGTATTATCAAGCAAGATAAGTATTATGCACATAATTTTCTAACATGTCAAGAGTCTTTCTAACATTTTTCATCATTTGTAGCATTTAAAATGATACAAAGTCTAGTCTTTCACTTTTTACTCGGTGCTATTAGTGGTGGATAAGTAGAGACACTCTGTAGTTGCATGTCAACACTTCATGATTTGTATTTTAATTCTATAAATCTTTATTTCATGGCTTGTTTTAGTTTATCAAAAAGTGCTGTGATGGCTGCGCTAGAATTATCAGCTTCGGTACGCACACAGGTGACGATATTTGTATTCATGATAATGCAATAGAAACAGGGGCGTTTATAGAGTTTTATTTCGGGGGGTGCCCAACTGAGGGTTAGGGGGCTTGGTGTAGGCCCAAAGAATAGGGGGTCCGGGAATCTTTTGTGTAATTTGGTACAAAATGATGAGTTTTAAGGGACACTAGGGCTGAGTTTTTCAATTTCCAAATTTATTATCAGAATGAGTTGAAATTTATACTGCATACATAGAATAGTAACACTAAGTCACATACCAAATTTGAAAACAATTGGATGAAATGTAATTGATTTTTTACTAATTATATTATTAAAATATACCGTGTGATCAAAATGCTCCATGCGCATTAGCAATTGTGTAAAACGCTTGATATTTTTATTACATATACATAAAACTATTCTAAATATTATAACATTGAGTCATTTCAGGAAAGTGACACATGTATGCTGTCAGATTAATTTATTCTTTATGTGCCATCATGTCTTATGAATTTTGATAAATTTTCATAGTTTTTAAATTTTTTGGTCTGTAATTTACAAAAAGGCTGGAGATATTGCAATGTTATCTTGCAACACATGTGTTTCTGAATATCCAGTGATTTTTTTAGTAAAATTGGTGAATACCTCATGCACATGGAGCATATTAATTGCCTAAAAACAATATTTGGAGATAAAAGCATTTTTATAAAATCGCATATTATATTAACCAGTTTGGCTCACCCAATGAAACTTTTGTGAAAAAAATGTGAAAATACAATGTTTTGTTGTAGAGATAAAGAGCATGGAGACCTTTCGTTTGAGTTAACCTACGACTTTCTAGGATGTCTAGTTTTAAAAGTATAGCCTACTTTCTATGATTTGCCTTCCATCTTCTTTTTAGGCAGAGGAGATTTAAAAATTTCGCTGAGCGTTTAAAAATGGCGGTGCATGAAAATTGTTTTAATGAAATGATACACAGGTGTCTATAAGATATATATGGGAAAAACAAAAAACAGTTATTTTGTCATTTTTGCCTAAAAACTCAGCCCTAGTGTCCCTTAATGTCAAACACAACTAAGACCATTTTATGTTCCTTTTTATTAGTACAATAATCTTGCTCACTCGATAGTGTTTAGATGGAAAGAATTAACATCACTGTTTTGATTTACAACTCACACTATAATATAAAGTCAAGATTTCTTGAGACATTACCAAATCGGTTTATAACTTCGTCAGTGAGATGCATATCTCGGTGAATAGAAATAATACTAGACCGTTGAGTCTGTTTTCAGAAGTAGAATTTCTTAAGTATGTTTTCAACCAACTCAAACTCTGTTCGACAATACCGGTAGCTACAGAGAGTGGCAAATTTGCCAAAAGTTTGATAAGGGTATAAAAGTTAGGGAAAACAACGTTTGTCACACACTTCAAGGCCACTTGTTGCTGTTCTTGGTAGGTTCATAAGAGCGAAGGCACTGCAAAGTAATAAGAGGTTATGTTGTTACACATAAGATCAGAGCAAATTGATTGTCAGACTGTTCACATCATTAACACCGGTTATCAGACAGATTCTACACAGACCCAAAGTACACGGGGCTACATGACCGCGTTGCCGCAGCCCCTAAACTTAAGAACCAACAAACGAACACTATTCACATCGCTCTAACTTCGCCTTGCTTTGCAACGTTGCTATACGTAGCTTAGTAACAATAGTACATGATAAGTACGATTATATTAGTTTTTAATGTCTGTGTATTTGTAAACAAATAATATATGCAACAAAAATATCGGGAGGGGGGGCTCCCCTTATATACGCACCTGAATAGAAAATTAAACATTTCAAATATCTCGTATTCTACACAGCTTGGACATTCTTAAAATTGCGACGAATCTGAATGTACGCTCAGTTTTTATACCGGTACTATGATGTATGTATAGATTGAATTGGAGATGCTACTGTCACACTTGTTTCAATAAACATCACATATTATACTATAAATTAATAGGAGGGATGAAAACATAGTCAATGAAAAAAGACCAAAATTTGCAATTTGATTACTCTAGTTTGTTAGTAAAGGGTTTGGGAAAGATCAAAGGGGATTGTGGAAGAGTGTTCATGGCCGTATTTATAGTACTCGGACGAGCGCGACGCGGATGAAAAAGATGAACAAGCACTGTTTTCACTATAGTCTCTTGATATAGTTGAAAAGTTCACTGTAGTAGCACAAGAAGTTTATGGCAAGGAAAGTTATGGCGATGGTGGAAAATAACTAGTTACACTAGATTCGCGAGAGTCTATTGCTTGAAAAACTTGTAGGTTATAGTTGAATGTAGCAGAAAAATTCCAACGGAGGAAGAAAAATTAGGTATTGATTAGCAGTTCATAAGGAAGATTCCTTAGTTTGAAAAAGTATTCCCACGTTTGAGTGGAAAGTACTAGAAAGTTTAACTTGTAGATGAATTGTTTGGCATGGAAAATTCCAGAACAATCATGACTGAAGAATAGGGCAAAAATTAGCCTAGCGGTGGAACGAGCTGACAGTGATAGACAGTGGGAAATTCAATGGTGTCCCACGTTGTGAGAAAAAATTCTCAGTTAATAAGCATAAGAAATGCAGCTTCGGGTTAAAGTTAATTTAGATAGACAAAAGCCCAACATAGAAAATCCCGCGAAGGATGATTATTGCTCCAAATTAGAAATCTCACACTGCCTATAAAATGATGATTAAAAGCATGTGCAGTAGCTATTTAAAATCCATTAAAATAAGGTGAAGAACGTCGAAATAGTACTTAGCTCATTTCTGATAAAAGGCGATTCCTTGCTGACCGTTAGTTACGATCTGGACATGGCGTCCAATTTGAAAGTTTGTCTCTCGAGGTGAGGAGACGAGCTCTAGTTGAGCTCCAACTGACTGGTTTGACTTCAGACGCACAAGTGAGACCAGCTCAACGGAGCGCGGAGAGACCAGGGAAGGGAAAAGAGTGGGGGTAGGAGACAAAAGGAATACACATAAGAATAACCAATATAGTAACACTAAATTCTTTTGATGAAATGGTCTTCAAAGAGTTGATAGCAGGCGTCACTAGCGAACCCTGGTGGATGAAAAAGTAGACGAAGTCCTCTTGATCACAGAGATGATAGCTGGCGATAGCGACGAGATCTGGTGGCCAGATTGGTAAGGAAGTCCTCTTGTACCAGGGAAAATTGAGGAACTTCAGAGATTCACTGCTTGATGACGCTAGGTGGGTCATGGAAGATATATATCTAGAACAGACTTACAGGTAGTATAAGAAAAATACACCAGCAAAGAGAAATCAGGAGATCACTGTTGGTGTTTGCGAAAAAGGAAGGGAAGAACTAAAGCAAAGAGAAGCAAAAGCTTACTCTGTCTTACCGTGTATTCCAAAGAATACACCAAGCTGGGAGGGGACAACACCAACAGAGAACAAAAGACATGAAATTAAGAACTTGAAGGTAAAGGAGCAATCAAAGACAGTGGTCTTATAATATACCCATTAGTGGTCATGATCTTGACCACCCTAACTCTCCCATCTCTTCCAGGGTAACACTCGGCCACTCTACCAGAAATCCAGACCAAGGGAGGAGAAACATCCCTAACCAGGACCAAGTCCCCCACCTTAATGTCGGGATTAGAAAGAAATCACTTCTGTCTCCGTTGCAAGGAAGTTAAGTATTTCAAATTCCACCTCTTCCAGAAAGAATTACGGAGGGCTTCAAGTTTACGCCAAACAATAGGTAAATTAGAATCTCTGTAAGAGTTGGGAAGGGGAGGAGGGACAGAAAGATAAGTGCCTATAAGGAAGTGACCAGGTGTAGAGTGGAAGCAGGTCATCAGGGTCGTTGGAAAGCGGAGTTAAAGGGCGAGAATTAACAACACCTTCAATCAGAACAGACAGCGAATTAAATTCTTCATAAGTCAGAATGCGATTACCTAAAACCTTTCTTAGATGACGTTTAGTGAGCTTTACGCAGGATTCCCACCTACCACCGTGATGAGGGGCGTAGGGAGGTATAAAACGCCATTTGAAACCCTTTGAGTAGGAAAAATTAGAAATCTGTTCCATGGCAGGAGAAGATGTGAGAGCTTTCTTCCACAAGGAAGCGGCGCCTTGAAAAGTGGAAGCGTTATCAGAGAACATCTCAGAAGGAACACCACGCCTAGCAGCGAAGCGAGAGACGGCTGACAAAAGGTAAGAAGTGGAGGCATTCGTTACTTGTTCCAAATGTATCGCACCAGTAACCATGCAAACAAAGAGAGAAACATAGAGCTTACCAAACAATTTGCGTTTAGCTTCAGGGGAATTGCGGTGATATTGGAACGGACCAATATAGTCCACACCAGTTAAAGCAAAATGACGTGTAGGAGAAGAGCAAAAAGAGGGCAGATCGCTCATTAATTGAGTATTGACTTTAGGTTTAGCTTTGAAGCAAGGAATGCATTTGTGAATTACAGAGGAAACTTCATGAATTCCATTTATGATCCAGTACTTTTCCCTTAAGAGACAAAGCAATGTGCGTGTACCAACGTGCAGATTACGATAATGAAAGTCACGTATAATTAAATAAGTTACGTGATGTTTTGAAGGACCGACAGTAGTGGTTACGCTGGCTAACGCGCAGCATTAGGTCATGGGGCCAAGCTCTCTGCTGACTCGGTAGACGCGTGGGTTCGAGCCCCACCGTCGGCCGTTCTTGAAATGGTTTTCCGTGGTTTCCCATTTTCAACACCAGGCAAATGCTGGGACGGTATCTTCTGACAGGCCACGGCCGCTTCCTTCCACATCCTTGCCCAGTTTCATTCACCATCATTCATTTCATCTCTCATTAACTCCTCTCCTGTGTATGGCGTCAGGAAGGGCATCCGGCCGTAAAAATCATCGCCACAAAGACTTCCATCGCATCTCATCCCTGACCCTGTTGGAAAAAAACGGGAATAATAAGGGGTAGTCATACATACGTGATGTTTTGAAGGCAAAATAACAGGATGCTTTTTCTCCTCAGAAAGCGAAGATTGCGATAGCCTACCACCTACCCTGAGTAACCTGTTGTCATCAAGGAACGGGGCTAAGGCACGAAGACGACTAGATTTCGGAAGATCCTTTTTAGCAGAAAGCAAAGGCAATTCAGAAGAAAAGGCTTCTTGCTGGGTTAGTTGCAAAACCTTAAAGGTAGCGAGATTCAATTCATGGTTGGTAAGGTGTGGTTTAGGGAGAAGAGGTTGGTCAACCACAAGATATTTCCATCTGAGAAGATAGGCAACAATTCGAATTAATTTGTGAAAGGAAGAATAGCGGGACAACAAGGGATGAGAAACGTTGGAAACAAGACACGAAGCAGTAGGTTTAGATACTTTAACGTCAGGCAAGTTGGTGTTTGTAACTGGAGGTTTAGAAGGCCAGCAAGAAGAGTCTTCGATTAACCACGAGGGCCCATGCCAGTACAACTGAGAAGTTGCCAATTGAGAGGGTGAACATCCACGAGAAATGATGTCGGCGGGGTTGTCAGCGCTGGGCACATGCCTCCATTGACATCCCGAAGAGAGGGTTTGAATTTTGGAAACCCTATTTGCAACAAAAGTTTGCCAATGAGCGGGGTTTTGACAATCCAAGAAAGGGTGATCATGGAATCGCTCCAGAGATAGATTTGCGAAAATTCGACCTTTAAGACTTACCGTAATTTCTTAACAAGTTCTGCGGCCATGAGTGCAGCACACAATTCAAGCCTTGGCAAGGTGATAGTTTTAAGAGGAGCCACCTTCGATTTGGCACAAACAAGGTTGGAAGCTGGAGATTCATTTAACGAACCGCGATAAACCAAATATGCACAGCAACCGTAAGCTTTTTCGGAACTATCTGCAAACACATGAAGGAAAAAGATGTATTAGGATGAGCGTTAATTAAATTCCTAGGAATTTCAATAAGGGAAAGATCAAGCAAATTGCTGCGAAAAAAGAGCCATCTGTTAAGAAAAGAAAGGAGAACAGTTTCGTCCCATTCACATTTGAGAGACCATAGCTCTTGCACGAAAAGTTTGCCTATAACAATAACCGGAGCAAGAAATTGAAGCGGATCAAAATTTTTTGCGATTTCAGAGAGAATTTGCCTTTTTGTGTTATTGAGCTCTTCGGCAAGCGAAACTTTATAGATGAGAGTATCAGTGCTAGTGAACCAATGCACTCCAAGAGTTTTTATGGATTCGGAATCCCCACAAATTTCAACAGAGGAGGGGTCTACATCTTCAATAGGAAACTGGGCGAGAAACTCATGGGAGTTGGAATTCCTCTTATAAAGTGGGAATCCTCCATTCTTTAGCAATGCCTGAAGTTCTAGTGACACGAAGGAAGCTTCTTCCACAGTGGGGAAGGACTGCAAGTAATCGTCAACATAGAATGATGTAGTTAGTGCTTCGGAAGCTTTAGAATCAAATAAGTGACCATCTAGAGAGGTTAACATGTGTAAGGAGCGAATAGCATGGAAAGCGGATGGTTTTAAGCCATAAGTGACCGTCTTTAAGCGAAATATCTTAATGGGCTTGCTGATTTCATCGCGCCACAAGATTCTTTGGAGGTCTTGATGTTCAGGCTGAATTAAAATTTGACGGTACATCTGGTTTATGTCCGCTATAACAGCTATGGGAAATAATCGAACGTTTAACAGTATAGCAGATAAATCTGACTGAATAGCGGGACCAGAGTAAAGAGTATCGTTAAGACTGTTGCCATTAACGTCAGGGGATGAACCATTGAAAACGACTCGGATTTTATCCTTTACAAGAGGGGTTTTCCACACTGGATGATGATTTAAGAAAACCGTTTCAATTGGGGGTGCAATTCGTCATCAGATTTGCTGACAACTTCCATATGATCCAAGCTTTCATACTCATGCATGAAATCAGTGTACTGTTGTTTAACAAGAGGTTATTTCTTGAATTTTGCTCTCGATGGCAAAGAGAGCTTTTCGAGCTTTGGGTTGAGAATTAATAAGTTTGGGGGGATTGAGTAATCTTGGAATCTGAACAATGAACCGGCCTTCAGGAGAACGAGTGGTAGTGTTCAGGAAAAGTTGCTCACAGAATTCGTTTTCTGAAGAGTTTACGTTAGGAGAATCAACGCTTTCGAGCCTCCAGAACTGTTTCAAATCAGTATTAGCAAAATAACATTGAGGAATACGTGTTGGGGAGAATAATGAGGAAGTTGACCGGTAACGATCCATCACAAATTAGTGTCTCAGGCAACCACGTTTGAGGATAACTTACGGACCTGTTTACGAAGGCAATTCCAGAAAACATTGGCACTGAAGAGTATGTAAAATGGGGCTTTGTACATTGAACAGAGGGTCAGCTAACCTTAAATGCGAGGGAATGTTTATACCTGAAATATCGACGGAGTGACTTGGAGTGTCCTCTCCGATACTGTTGAGGATGAGGCAATTAAGTTTTAGAAAATTATTTCTGTGACAAGTGTCTCTTAGTGTTAGCTTTGAAAACTGTAAAGCTTGCGATTTTGAGCTGTTAATGCCTGATACATTGATAGAAGTGGGGTTTACAGGTAGGCCTAATTTTCTAATCAAAGAATTAGACACAAAATCATGAGTGACCGCTGAATCAAGAAGACCGCGAGCACTGACCCAGTTGCCGAATTCGTCTTGGACTTCGACTTGAACAGTGGATAACAATACTTGAGCACTACGTAAAGACTTAGCGTTTTGAATGTAAGAAGTCGCACTAGGATTGCTGGTATTATCATTTTTCTGAAACGTAGATGCTGCTGATGACCTCGATTGATCATGACGATGCAATAAAGTGTGGTGCGGTTTTTCACAGTGGTAACAAAGTCTTGAAGACTTACAATTAGAAGCAGAATGCTTGGGTGCTAGGCAGTTAAAGCAATGTTTATTCTGGGAAACTAATTTTCTTCTGTCGTCGGCCGACACTTCTTTAAAGGATTTACACAGATACAAGGCGTGGGAATCCTTGCAAAGTATGCACTATAATGGCTCATTTAAACTATTACGGGGTTCGCTCTGAGTGTTTAAAGCGAGAGAACTGGTAAGACGGCGTTCACTAGACCTAGTTGAGTAACCAGTGGAGTTTGACTTTAGTTTAGACGAGCTGGACTCAGGTTTTTGGGTACTAGAAGCTACGTGTTCGGTTTTAGATTTAAGAGACAGTAATTCAAGTTTAGAGCTAGGAGAAGAGGGTTCACTTTGATTAGCTAAAGCAGTTAAGAGTTGGCATCTAGCATTTATGAAAGTGACTAAATGCTCATATGAGTAACTATCATCTTTGGAAAGTTCCATTTCCCAAGCTTTGAGGGTAGCAACATCGACTTTAGGAACCAAGAACAGAACCATCCCTTTTCTGCTCTTCCTCAAGTTGGCGAATTATTTTAAAGGCGGAGGCTATACCGTCATAATATTTATTTTCTACCTCTACTCGATCATCAGTTTGATTGAGCATGCAGGTTTCTATTTCGGTTTGGATAGTACAATAGTTTTCATTAGAATATTCATAGTCCTTTACGCGATGTTTTAACAAATCTAATTGCGCTTCTGAGGGATCTAATTCCCTGATGTATTTTCGGAATCGGGTAAGTTGCCCTTTATAAAGAGCTCGTTTGGAAGTGAGTTTTTCATCCTTGCCATCCTTATCTTTATCTGGAGGAGCCATGCAGAAATAGGTAAATTCAAGTATAACTTACGCGACTGTGGAACCTTGGAAATGCTGTCAGACTGGCAGCAGCAAACAAGTTGAAAGAAAGGGACACACTAAAGGAGACAGGAGCGGCCTCCTTCCCCTTCACAGGCTTTGCACGGTGATGCTACAGCTGAATAATTCAAAGTAGATATTAATGGTTTGCAAAATATTGTCAAATAAAGCAATGTTTATTCTGGGAAACTAATTTTCTTCTGTCGTCGGCCGACAGTTCTTTAAAGGATTTACACAGATACAAGGCGTGGGAATCCTTGCAAAGTATGCACTATAATGGCTTTAATAAATTAATAACTAAGAGTTCTTGCTCAAATGCAACAAGTAGTGCAAACCTTATCAATGTCATGAATGGACTCTCCCGGGTTTCTGGGACCAAAGTTTGGATAGATTATTAGCTTGGGAATAACCTGACCCCCAAGGGAAGATGATGAAGAAAAAGAAGTGGGTTTCGGACTGGAGAAAAGGGATGGAGAAATACGAAGAGAGTCTGACATAAGTTATAACTTTAACTTTAAGTACACTCAAAGGCAGCTGCCACTTTAAATCCGCTTTCCGATACCTAAAGTGGGTAGGGACCTGGGCGAAGCTAACAGGAAACGCAGCTGGAACTTGGGCTATACGCAAGCAAGCTGCTATAGCGCATTCCCTCTCAAGCATAAATTTACCTACTATGGGGAAGGGTGGTGGTCTGGCAAGACAAAGAGTAACAGATTTTCTG
This sequence comes from Meconema thalassinum, assembly GCA_946902985.2. NCBI lineage: Eukaryota > Metazoa > Arthropoda > Insecta > Orthoptera > Tettigoniidae > Meconema > Meconema thalassinum. The sequence continues at coordinate 692,923,110 of OX336391.1, forward strand.
TGTATCCGTTCAAAGGAGTTTTTTAACAAGTAATTTGAAGAAAGCAAATAATTTGAATCAGCTGTGATATTTTACTTCTTGAAATTGTAGAATTTTTCAAGAGCGACCGAATGTTTCCAAGAAGGATAGCGATAAAGCAATTATACCCTTGGGAATAATTTTGGTAAGAGCACCAATAGTCGCATTTAGGAATGACTAAGCTTTTACCCAGCAAAGCGCCGACTAAAAGTTTAGCCAATGAGAAACACTTACATTTTGAAAAACCAACCATAAGTTGTAGAGAGAATCTCAACAAGCAGGAAGCTGGCGTAGCGAGCTATGCTTGCCTTACTGGCCAGTTAGAATTAGCTATCAAAGCTAAGAGAGACTTTAATAAATTAATAACTAAGAGTTCTTGCTCAAATGCAACAAGTAGTGCAAACCTTATCAATGGATTTATTTTTATTAAAGAGGGCATGAACCTAGGAAGAGTCAGGGAAGACAGGATCTTGGCTAACCGTTATTTCAGAGAAATGATAAAGCAAAAGGAAAAATTCAAATTTATATAACAATGCAAAAAGGTGTAATGAATTTAAGACATGTATAATTTGAGTTTACAAACAATTGGGGTCGCAGACCTCCGAAATCATTTAAATCTTGCGCCAGACAATTGATAATTTTTTAGGCTTTAAACCTTTTATATGAGCTAAAATCTTCGTAAGATTTTGAAATGGTGCTAAGATTAATAAATAGAAAATTTTAAGATAATTAACGTAAAAAGGTTAAACAATAAATCAAGTACAAGATGTGTACTTTAAGGATTTCTAGATAGGTATCTCAGAAATATGAACAAATAACAACTTGGAAAGTAACAACAAAAAAAAACAGGAAGAAATGAAATAGAAGTTTCTATAACTTCTTGTATTAATATAGAACTACGTTTAAAGAATATACAAATAGGGCAGGTCACTTATTGTGAAACCTGAAGAGAAAAATTGAAAGGAAGTTTCTAGAACTTCTATGTTTAACCAGGATCACGAGGAAAAAATGGGGCAAGTTACCCTTTCGTGAAACCTGGATATAACTCACTTTTGAGTAGAAAGAATTGGGTTCCCTAATTAGAAGGGAGAAACAATATACTTTAAGGCGTGTACTAGACACGAAGTTTTACAGACATTAATTCGTTGTACGTGGAGCAAGTAAGGGAGGGCACTTATTGAGAGTGACACCTCATTGAAAAAAGACCTAAATTTGCAATTTGATTACTCTTGTTTGTTAGTAAAGGGTTTGGGAAAGATCAAAGGGGATTGTGGAAGATTGTTCATGGCCGAATTTATAGTACTCGGACGAGCGCGACGCGGATGAAAAAGTTGAACAAGGACTGTTTTCACTATAGTCTGTTGATATAGTTGGAAAGTTTACTGTAGTAGCACAAAACGTTTATGGCAAGGAAAGTTATTGCGATGGTGGAAAATAACTAGTTACACTAGATTTGCAAGAGTCTATTGCATGAAAAACTTGTAGGTTATAGTTGAATGCAGCAGAAAAATTCCAACGGAGGAAGAAAAATTAGGTATTGATTAGCAGTTCATAAGGAAGATTCCTTAGTTTGAAAAAGTATTCCCACATGTGAGTGGAAAGTACTAGAAAGTTTAACTTGTAGATGAATTGTTTGGCATGGAAAATTCCAGAACAATCATGACTGAAGAATAGGGCAAAAATTAGTCCAGTGGTGGAACGAGCTGAGTATTCTATAGACAGTGGGTAATTCAATGGTGTCCCACGTTGTGAGAAAGAATCTCAGTTAATAAGCATAAGAAATACTGCTTCATGTTAATGTTAGTTTAGATAGACAAAAGTCCAACATAAAAAATCCCGCGAAGGATGATTATTGCTCCACATTAGAAATCTCACACTGCCTATAAAATGATGATTAAAAGCATGTACAGTAGCTATTTAAAATCCATTAAAATAAGGTGAAGAACGTCGAAATAGTACTTAGCTCATTTCTGATGAAAGGCGATTCCTTGCTGACCGTTAGTTACGATCTGGACATGGCGTCCAATTTGAAAGTTTGTCTCTTGAGGTGAGGAGACGAGCTCTAGTTGAGCTCCAACTGACTGGTTTGACTTCAGACGCACAAGTGAGACCAGCTCAACGGAGCGCGGAGAGACCAGGGAAGGGAAAAGAGTGGGGGTGGGAGACAAAAGGAATACACATAAGAATAACCAACATAGTAACACTAAATTCTTTTGATGAATTGGTCTTCAAAGAGTTGATAGCAGGGGTCACTAGCAAACCCTGGTGGATGAAAAAGTAGACGAAGTCCTCTTGATCACAGAGATGATAGCTGGCGATAGCGACGAGATCTGGTGGCCAGATTGGTAAGGAAGTCCTCTTGTACCAGGGAAAATTGAGGAACTTCAGAGATTCGCTGCTAGATGACGCTAGGTGGGTCATGGAAGATATATATCTAGAACAGACTTACAGGTAGTATAAGAAAAATACACCAGCAAAGAGAAATCAGGAGATCACTGTTGGTGTTTGCGAAAAAGGAAGGAATGAACTAAAGGAAAGAGTAGCAAAAGCTTACTCTGTCTTACCGTGTATTCCAAAGAATACACCAAGCCTTGCTCAGTTCACGTATAAACACATCGACATATACTATGTTGATAACTGCATTACCGCAATCTGGGTTATTATCTGAATAGCCATTGTGGAGAAACACAATACCGGAAACTCAGACCATGTGATCACTTGACACCAGATTTCGCATGAGCGTTTACCGTTCAGAATTCAATTTTGTCCAATCACATAACCCGTACTGTAGGCGTTCGTTGATACTTCCGTCGAGTAACTTTACATTGAAAAACACGTTTCGAATGTCGAAGGGTTAAAAGTGTTGAGCAAAGTTACTCGGGGAGTGGATGCCCATCGCTTTTATCCGGAGATTGAAAATCAGACCATTTATGGGAAACATATCTATATTCTGGTCCTAATGTTCGATAGCTCTGCAGCATCGAGTAGATCAGTGTGGGTTATCCAAACTGGGGAATCAAACTTGAGGTCAGTGGTTCCACCCTTAAAACCTCAATAAATTGGCAAGTTTGAAAGCTAACTCCGCAATGCAAATCCCCTGCGCTTTGTAATGCAAACATAACAAACAGTTGTGTTACTCAGAGCGCGCTCTTCCCGTATTTGGGATCACATTAATTGCAAAACGACGCTGCGGCTTAATAAATGCAGCATTGCCTCTGTAGAAGGACATCACAGATGGAGACCTAATTCAATGAACAATTAGTGCATAACGTGCCATGACACCAAATACAACACACGGATGCTTCTGAAACACGTACGGCACTCCTGAATCAGAGACGCACGCATAAAATCATCTATAAGGTGCGTTCATAAAGTAACGAGCCGGAGGCTGGAATGCGCAAACCGGTGACTACATCGGCTAATCGTGGCGTGTGTAACGAGGTGTGGTTCCGACCAGCGCGTGTAAGGTCACAGCCCGTCGCTAGAGGGCACGCGTGCACGTTACGCGACGATACAAAGCGAGGAGCAGCATACATCAATAGTTCAACGCTGCCAGTCGCATTGCAAACAGTGGCATGGAGGCGTCAAACGAAGAGCAAAGAGGTGTTGCTCGGTTTCTGACAGCAGAAGGAGTAGGGGGAACGGACATTCATCGCCGAATGTCACAAGTGTACGGCGAACACTGCATGTCCCTTGCAAGGGTCAAGGCGTGGCACAAGCGCTTCAGGGAAGGACGGGTGTCGTTAGCCGATGATGCCCTGTCTAGGGCAACGCCGTGCATTACCGATGACAACGTCCAGCTGGTTGATGCACTCATTACCCAGGACCGCCGAGTGACAGTGAACGCCATAGCCGCCGTGGTCGCTCCACGACAATGCACGACCTCAGACGGCCAACACAGTCGCGGCAATCCTGCAGAAATTCAAATGGGAGGTTCTCGGCTATCCTCCATACAGCCCAGACCTCTCTCCCTGTGATTACGCCATGTTTGGTCCCCTGAAAAGGGCTCTGCGGGGCCAACGATTCACCTCGGACGCCGACGTCCAGCTGTACGTCCGGAACTGGTTCACATCGCAGCCCAGGGAATTTTTTGAGACAGCCATTCGCCGCCTCGTGTCACAGTGGGACAAGTGCCTCAACAGCCAGGGCCAATACTTCTAACATACAGGAACTGGTTTCTGTAATTATGCCTCCGGCTCGTTACTTTTTGAACGCACCTTATACTATGTTGATAATGTTAACTTTCAGAAGTTGGTTGGTTCCTTAGTTTAGGGGCTGCGACAACGCGGTCATGTAGTCCCGTGTACTTTGGGTGTGTGTAGAATCTGTCTGATAAACGGTGTTAAATGTGATGGCTCTATTAGTGTGTGTTATCTGTTTTTAATTCAAGTAAGGACTGCAGACAATAATTTGAAGTTGTTCCTACTTTCGTTACCAAATGCTATCGTCAACGACACCCAGATGTGAACGTGGCTACTACTAGATGCCATCGCAACCAGTGCTGGATGACGAACGTTGGAACTTAAGAGCATTAATCAAATCTAGCCTACAAATTTTGGCTTCAAACTAGTGTAGTTAATGTAAGATTCTTTTTCATGCCATGAATCTATGACATGGACCCACCGGCTTTACTTCCCCTCCTAAGGAATGCATACGCTCTTAAAAAAATCATTTTCTAAATGTAACATTGTCCTAACCTCATACACCATATGCTTTGAACTAACCTCTATTTACCAAGAGATCACTTTCCATCACGCCGAGTTTCTCAAAGCCGCTTTGTTTTGAAAAGGCTAAATTTGGATCTTTAAGCATACAGGCTCTTCATTAATTATAGACCTACACGGATTGGTGAAGTATTGGTGTTACATATCTACCATTTCAAGCTTCAATACGGAACTACTATTTGTCATGAGCAGCTGCAAGCTGATCACCGTCACCATCTAATTCATTTAATTTTATTCTGTTCTTATAACCTAAATTTTATGGTGCACCATATTAGGTTTAAATACGTATCTTATTACTGTGCTACGCTTCTTTTTTTTTCAATAGCTGATAAAAGGGATAAAATATAATTAATCCTCGAAACATGTACGGAAAACAAGTCAAATAATTATTATTTTTCTCTCTAGTATTGATTCAGGCGGATGTACATTTCTTGTTAATAACTATTCATCTCATGTTTCACTATCACCCAAACCGTTAGGGGCCGATAACCTAGATGTTAGGCCCCTTAAAACAACAATTATCATCATCATACTTAACTGTTGCTCCGAAAGACCAGGTTCGATTCTTTGCTTTGCCAAGAAACTGAATTATCGTCTGAGCGGGGAACGGGGTTGGATCATTTTCGTGCGGCACAACTCGAATTCAGTTCATTACAGGTCACGACGATCTCGTGCCTTGCTGGCATCGGGAGAGTGTGGGTTCGAATCCCTCGGCTGTTCTGAAAATAATATAAAGTAGCGGACCCGTGCGAAAAACCTCGTATGTTCCCCAATAGGTTTGTAATGAGAGATTTAAGGGGATAGGTGGTTATGGTTTTATTTCGTGTATTCCTACAGCAACAGTATTTGCAGATCGCACACTTCTTACAAAAATTTATATTTATGGAATTGGAGTGCAATTCGTCACTGCTAATGTAATTTGTGTGCTGAATCCATTGATTGTCAGCTTGGCCGTAACACTCACCAGTTATTCGATATTTATAAAATTATACGATTTGAGTTCTCATTCCTTTGATTTACTGTTTCTGAAATCCATGCAAAATGATAAAGGAAAGACCTCAGAAAGTTAAAATGACACGAAACAGGCGTCACAGCGGCCAAAATGTGAAGTGGACAGCAATTATGGAGCATATTCTCCTACAGCAACAGTATTTGCAAATCGCACACTTCGTACATTTTTTCAAAGTCATTTTTTAAAGAAATAAAATATATTTATGAAATTAGAATGCAATTAGTCACTGCTAATGTCTATTCTCTCATTTGAATGCTCATTTGTCACGATCGGTCGCTTGTGAGCGCCGCAGGAGGAATCTATACTACTGAAATAATATATATGATGATGACCAATGGCTGCATTAAAAATAAATTGGCATCAATAACCATTTGTTTTCAACATTTTATTTTAGATCATGTTTACGCCCTTCAATTAGAAACGAACGTAACAATCCACATGCTGAAAATATCCAAAAACTGATAAAAATAAAACCCTTGGTGCTTGTGTCCACTGCCACCGCCTGGTCAGGTTTGAGGAACGGTTGTGGGGGACAGAGTGGCAGTGCTTTTGTCCGCTCTTCCTCAAGTGTCTTGTAATAGAATGGAAATTAAGTTTCAAAGCTCCCAAACAAAAAAGAACTTACGATCCACACCCCGGCGTTTGGTGGTTACATAAGAAGCTTAACAAGGTGTTGGAAGTTCTTTTCCTCGCCTCTCTGCTTTCAAACAACTCACTGCTGTATCCTTGCGCTAAGACGATTGCTTTGCAGTTTTTGGGCCCAAATGCCATCCCTATTCCCAAGCTGATGTCTGGGAACACTTGCAGTCGTGTTAGGTTTCCAAGTAAAGTCAATGGGCTGGAACAGTGAGGTCATCTGCTCCACTTAACAAGCTTATTATAAAAATTTGAAAAAAAAATATAGAGATGAAGACTTTTAAAAATGCCTAAAGTCAATAAAACAAAATAAATAAATAAATAAATAAATAAATAAATAAATAAATAAATTAATAAATAAATAAGTAAGTAAATACGTTGTCGTAGCAGGCGGAGAGGTGCTACTCCCACGTGGCGCTCCCAGGTGGCGGATAGGGGGGTCCTCACCGTCTTGCCAGCGGACTTGAGGGGGAGAGGTGCTACTCCCACGTGGCGCGTCCCAGGTGGCGGATAGGGGGGTCCTCACTGGCTTGCCAGCGGACTTGAGGGGGAGAGGTGCTACTCCCACGTGGCGCGTCCCAGGTGGCGGATAGGGGGGTCCTCACCGTCTTGCCAGCGGACTTGAGGGGGAGAGGTGCTACTCCTACGTGGCGCGTCCCAGGTGGCGGATAGGGGGGTCCTCACTGGCTTGCCAATGGACTTGAGGGGGAGAGGTGCTAATCCCACGTGGCGCGTCCCAGGTGGCGGATAGGGGGGTCCTCACTGGCTTGCCAGCGGACTTGAGGCGGAGAGGTGCTACTCCCACGTGGCGCGTCCCAGGTGGCGGATAGGGGGGTCCTCACCGTCTTGCCAGCGGACTTGAGGGGGAGAGGTGCTACTCCCACGTGGCGCGTCCTAGGTGGCGGATAGGGGGGTCCTCACCGACTTGCCAGCGGACTTGAGGGGGAGAGGTGCTACTCCCACGTGGCGCGTCCCAGGTGGCGGATAGGGAGCCCTCACCGGCTTGCCAGCGGACTTGAGGCGGAGAGGTGCTACTCCCACGTGGCGCGTCCCAGGTGGCGGATAGGGGGGTCCTCACCGGCTTGCCAGCGGACTTGAGGCGGAGAGGTGCTACTCCAACGTGGCGCGTCCCAGGTGGCGGATAGGGGGATCCTCACCGGCTTGCCAGCGGACTTGAGGCGGAGAGGTGATACTCCCACGTGGCGCGTCCCAGGTGACGGATAGGTTGGTCCTCACTGGCTTGCCAGCGGACTTGAGGCGGAGAGATGATACTCCCACGTGGCGCATCCCAGGTGGCGGATAGGGGGGGTCCTCACCGGCTTGCGAGCGGACTTGAGGGGGAGAGGTGATACTCCCACGTGGCGCGTCCCAGGTGGCGGATAGGGGGGTCCTCACTGGCTTGCCAGCGGACTTGAGGGGGAGAGGAGATACTCCCACGTGGCGCGTCCCAGGTGGCGGATAGGGGGGTCCTAACCGTCTTGCCAGCGGACTTGAGGGGGAGAGGTGCTACTCCCACGTGGCGCGTCCCAGGTGGCGGATAGGGGGGTCCTCACCGGCTTGCCAGCGGACTTGAGGCGGAGAGGTGCTACTCCCACGTGGCGCGTCCCAGGTGGCGGATAGGGGGGTCCTCACCGTCTTGCCAGCGGACTTGAGGGGGAGAGGTGCTACTCCCACGTGGCGCGTCCCAGGTGGCGGATAGGGAGTCCTCACTGGCTTGCCAGTGGACTTGAGGCGGAGAGGTGCTACTCCCACGTGGCGCGTCCCAGGTGGCGGATAGGGGGGTCCTCACCGGCTTGCCAGCGGACTTGAGGCGGAGAGGTGCTACTCCCACGTGGCGCGTCCCAGGTGGCGGATAGGGGGATCCTCGCCGGCTTGCCAGCGGACTTGAGGCGGAGAGGTGATACTCCCACGTGGCGCGTCCCAGGTGGCGGATAGGTTGGTCCTCACTGGCTTGCCAGCGGACTTGAGGCGGAGAGGTGATACTCCCACGTGGCGCATCCCAGGTGGCGGATAGGGGGGTCCTCACCGGCTTGCCAGCGGACTTGAGGGGGAGAGGTGATACTCCCACGTGGCGCGTCCCAGGTGGCGGATAGGGGGGTCCTCACTGGCTTGCCAGCGGACTTGAGGGGGAGAGGAGATACTCCCACGTGGCGCGTCCCAGGTGGCGGATAGGGGGGTCCTCACCGTCTTGCCAGCGGACTTGAGGGGGAGAGGTGATACTCCCACGTGGCGCGTCCCAGGTGGCGGATAGGGGGGTCCTCACCGGCTTGCCAGCGGACTTGAGGCGGAGAGGTGCTACTCCCACGTGGCGCGTCCCAGGTGCCGGATAGGGGGGTCCTCACCGGCTTGCCAGCGGACTTGAGGCGGAGAGGTGCTACTCCCACGTGGCGCGTCCCAGGTGGCGGATAGGGGGATCCTCGCCGGCTTGCCAGCGGACTTGAGGCGGAGAGGTGATACTCCCACGTGGCGCGTCCCAGGTGGCGGATAGGTTGGTCCTCACTGGCTTGCCAGCGGACTTGAGGCGGAGAGGTGATACTCCCACGTGGCGCATCCCAGGTGGCGGATAGGGGGGTCCTCACCGGCTTGCCAGCGGACTTGAGGGGGAGAGGTGATACTCCCACGTGGCGCGTCCCAGGTGGCGGATAGGGGGGTCCTCACTGGCTTGCCAGCGGACTTGAGGGGGAGAGGAGATACTCCCACGTGGCGCGTCCCAGGTGGCGGATAGGGGGATCCTCACCGGCTTGCCAGCGGACTTGAGGGGGAGAGGTGATACTCCCACGTGGCGCGTCCCAGGTGGCGGATAGGGGGGTCCTCACTGGCTTGCCAGCGGACTTGAGGGGGAGAGGTGATACTTCCACGTGGCGCGTCCCAGGTGGCGGATAGGGGGGTCCTCACTGGCTTGCCAGCGGGCTTGAGGGGGTGATGTGGTACTCCCACGTGGCGCGTACCAGGTGGCGGATAGGGGGGTTCTCACCGGCTTGCCAGAGGACTTGAGGGGGAGAGGTGATACTCCCACGTGGCGCGTCCCAGGTGGCGGATAGGGGGGTCCTCACTGGCTTGCCAGCGGACGTGAGGGGGAGAGGTGATACTCCCACGTGGCGCGTCCCAGGTGGCGGATAGGGGGGTCCTCACTGGCTTGCCAGCGGACTTGAGGGGGAGAGGTGATACTCCCACGTGGCGCGTCCCAGGTGGCGGATAGGGGGAACCTCACCGGCTTGCCAGCGGACTTGAGGCGGAGAGGTGATACTCCCACGTGGCGCGTTCCAGGTGGCGGATAGGGGGGTCCTCACCGGCTTGCCAGCGGACTTGAGGCGGAGAGGTGCTACTCCCACGTGGCGCGTCCCAGGTGGCGGATAGGGGGATAATCACCGGCTTGCCAGCGGACTTGAGGGGGAGAGGTGATACTCCCACGTGGCGCGTCCCAGGTGGCGGATAGGGGGGTCCTCACTGGCTTGCCAGCGGACTTGAGGGGGAGAGGTGCTACTCCCACGTGACGCGTCCCAGGTGGCGGATAGGGGGGTCCTCACTGGCTTGCCAGCGGACATGAGGCGGAGAGGTGCTACTCCCACGTGGCGCGTCCCAGGTGGCGGATAGGGGGGTCCTCACTGGCTTGCCTGCGGACTTGAGGGGGAGAGGTGCTACTCCCACGTGGCGCGTCCCAGGTGGCGGATAGGGGGGTCCTCACTGGCTTGCAAGCGGACTTGAGGGGAAGAGGTGATACTCCCACGTGGCGCGTCCCAGGTGGCGGATAGGGGGGTCCTCACTGGCTTGCCAGCGGACTTGAGGCGGAGAGGTGCTACTCCCACGTGGCGCGTCCCAGGTGGCGATAGGGGTTCCTCACTGGCTTGCCAGCGGACTTGAGGGGGAGAGGTGCTAATCCCACGTGGCGCGTCCCAGGTGGCGGATAGGGGGGTCCTCACCGTCTTGCCAGCGGACTTGAGGGGGAGAGGTGCTACTCCCACGTGGCGCGTCCTAGGTGGCGGATAGGGGGGTCCTCACCGGCTTGCCAGCGGACTTGAGGCGGAGAGGTGCTACTCCCACGTGGCGCGTCCCAGGTGGCGGATAGGGGGGTCCTCACCGTCTTGCCAGCGGACTTGAGGGGGAGAGGTGCTACTCCCACGTGGCGCGTCCCAGGTGGCGGATAGGGAGCCCTCACCGGCTTGCAAGCGGACTTGAGGCGGAGAGGTGCTACTCCCACGTGGCGCGTCCCAGGTGGCGGATAGGGGGGTCCTCACCGGCTTGCCAGCGGACTTGAGGCGGAGAGGTGCTACTCCAACGTGGCGCGTCCCAGGTGGCGGATAGGGGGATCCTCACCGGCTTGCCAGCGGACTTGAGGCGGAGAGGTGATACTCCCACGTGGCGCGTCCCAGGTGACGGATAGGTTGGTCCTCACTGGCTTGCCAGCGGACTTGAGGCGGAGAGATGATACTCCCACGTGGCGCATCCCAGGTGGCGGATAGGGGGGGTCCTCACCGGCTTGCGAGCGGACTTGAGGGGGAGAGGTGATACTCCCACGTGGCGCGTCCCAGGTGGCGGATAGGGGGGTCCTCACTGGCTTGCCAGCGGACTTGAGGGGGAGAGGAGATACTCCCACGTGGCGCGTCCCAGGTGGCGGATAGGGGGGGTCCTAACCGTCTTGCCAGCGGACTTGAGGGGGAGAGGTGCTACTCCCACGTGGCGCGTCCCAGGTGGCGGATAGGGGGGTCCTCACCGGCTTGCCAGCGGACTTGAGGCGGAGAGGTGCTACTCCCACGTGGCGCGTCCCAAGTGGCGGATAGGGGGGTCCTCACCGTCTTGCCAGCGGACTTGAGGGGGAGAGGTGCTACTCCCACGTGGCGCGTCCCAGGTGGCGGATAGGGAGTCCTCACCGGCTTGCCAGTGGACGTGAGGCGGAGAGGTGCTACTCCCACGTGGCGCGTCCCAGGTGGCGGATAGGGGGGTCCTCACCGGCTTGCCAGCGGACTTGAGGCGGAGAGGTGCTACTCCCACGTGGCGCGTCCCAGGTGGCGGATAGGGGGATCCTCGCCGGCTTGCCAGCGGACTTGAGGCGGAGAGGTGATACTCCCACGTGGCGCGTCCCAGGTGGCGGATAGGTTGGTCCTCACTGGCTTGCCAGCGGACTTGAGGCGGAGAGGTGATACTCCCACGTGGCGCATCCCAGGTGGCGGATAGGGGGGTCCTCACCGGCTTGCCAGCGGACTTGAGGGGGAGAGGTGATACTCCCACGTGGCGCGTCCCAGGTGGCGGATAGGGGGGTCCTCACTGGCTTGCCAGCGGACTTGAGGGGGAGAGGAGATACTCCCACGTGGCGCGTCCCAGGTGGCGGATAGGGGGGTCCTCACCGTCTTGCCAGCGGACTTGAGGGGGAGAGGTGATACTCCCACGTGGCGCGTCCCAGGTGGCGGATAGGGGGGTCCTCACCGGCTTGCCAGCGGACTTGAGGCGGAGAGGTGCTACTCCCACGTGGCGCGTCCCAGGTGCCGGATAGGGGGGTCCTCACCGGCTTGCCAGCGGACTTGAGGCGGAGAGGTGCTACTCCCACGTGGCGCGTCCCAGGTGGCGGATAGGGGGATCCTCGCCGGCTTGCCAGCGGACTTGAGGCGGAGAGGTGATACTCCCACGTGGCGCGTCCCAGGTGGCGGATAGGTTGGTCCTCACTGGCTTGCCAGCGGACTTGAGGCGGAGAGGTGATACTCCCACGTGGCGCATCCCAGGTGGCGGATAGGGGGGTCCTCACCGGCTTGCCAGCGGACTTGAGGGGGAGAGGTGATACTCCCACGTGGCGCGTCCCAGGTGGCGGATAGGGGGGTCCTCACTGGCTTGCCAGCGGACTTGAGGGGGAGAGGAGATACTCCCACGTGGCGCGTCCCAGGTGGCGGATAGGGGGATCCTCACCGGCTTGCCAGCGGACTTGAGGGGGAGAGGTGATACTCCCACGTGGCGCGTCCCAGGTGGCGGATAGGGGGGTCCTCACTGGCTTGCCAGCGGACTTGAGGGGGAGAGGTGATAATTCCACGTGGCGCGTCCCAGGTGGCGGATAGGGGGGTCCTCACTGGCTTGCCAGAGGGCTTGAGGGGGTGATGTGATACTCCCACGTGGCGCGTACCAGGTGGCGGATAGGGGGGTTCTCACCGGCTTGCCAGAGGACTTGAGGGGGAGAGGTGATACTCCCACGTGGCGCGTCCCAGGTGGCGGATAGGGGGGTCCTCACTGGCTTGCCAGCGGACTTGAGGGGGAGAGGTGATACTCCCACGTGGCGCGTCCCAGGTGGCGGATAGGGGGGTCCTCACTGGCTTGCCAGCGGACTTGAGGGGGAGAGGTGATACTCCCACGTGGCGCGTCCCAGGTGGCGGATAGGGGGAACCTCACCGGCTTGCCAGCGGACTTGAGGCGGAGAGGTGATACTCCCACGTGGCGCGTTCCAGGTGGCGGATAGGGGGGTCCTCACCGGCTTGCCAGCGGACTTGAGGCGGAGAGGTGCTACTCCCACGTGGCGCGTCCCAGGTGGCGGATAGGGGGATAATCACCGGCTTGCCAGCGGACTTGAGGGGGAGAGGCGATACTCCCACGTGGCGCGTCCCAGGTGGCGGATAGGGGGCTCCTCACTGGCTTGCCAGCGGACTTGAGGGGGAGAGGTGCTACTCCCACGTGACGCGTCCCAGGTGGCGGATAGGGGGGTCCTCACTGGCTTGCCAGCGGACATGAGGCGGAGAGGTGCTACTCCCACGTGGCGCGTCCCAGGTGGCGGATAGGGGGGTCCTCACTGGCTTGCCTGCGGACTTGAGGGGGAGAGGTGCTACTCCCACGTGGCGCGTCCCAGGTGGCGGATAGGGGGGTCCTCACTGGCTTGCAAGCGGACTTGAGGGGAAGAGGTGATACTCCCACGTGGCGCGTCCCAGGTGGCGGATAGGGGGGTCCTCACTGGCTTGCCAGCGGACTTGAGGCGGAGAGGTGCTACACCCACGTGGCGCGTCCCAGGTGGCGATAGGGGTTCCTCACTGGCTTGCCAGCGGACTTGAGGGGGAGAGGTGCTAATCCCACGTGGCGCGTCCCAGGTGGCGGATAGGGGGGTCCTCACCGTCTTGCCAGCGGACTTGAGGGGGAGAGGTGCTACTCCCACGTGGCGCGTCCTAGGTGGCGGATAGGGGGGTCCTCACCGGCTTGCCAGCGGACTTGAGGCGGAGAGGTGCTACTCCCACGTGGCGCGTCCCAGGTGGCGGATAGGGGGGGTCCTCACCGTCTTGCCAGCGGACTTGAGGGGGAGAGGTGCTACTCCCACGTGGCGCGTCCCAGGTGGCGGATAGGGAGCCCTCACCGGCTTGCAAGCGGACTTGAGGCGGAGAGGTGCTACTCCCACGTGGCGCGTCCCAGGTGGCGGATAGGGGGGTCCTCACCGGCTTGCCAGCGGACTTGAGGCGGAGAGGTGCTACTCCAACGTGGCGCGACCCAGGTGGCGGATAGGGGGATCCTCACCGGCTTGCCAGCGGACTTGAGGCGGAGAGGTGATACTCCCACGTGGCGCGTCCCAGGTGACGGATAGGTTGGTCCTCACTGGCTTGCCAGCGGACATGAGGCGGAGAGATGATACTCCCACGTGGCGCATCCCAGGTGGCGGATAGGGGGGGTCCTCACCGGCTCGCGAGCGGACTTGAGGGGGAGAGGTGATACTCCCACGTGGCGCGTCCCAGGTGGCGGATAGGGGGGTCCTCACTGGCTTGCCAGCGGACTTGAGGGGGAGAGGAGATACTCCCACGTGGCGCGTCCCAGTTGGCGGATAGGGGGGTCCTAACCGTCTTGCCAGCGGACTTGAGGGGGGGAGGTGCTACTCCCACGTGGCGCGTCCCAGGTGGCGGATAGGGGGGTCCTCACCGGCTTGCCAGCGGACTTGAGGCGGAGAGGTGCTACTCCCACGTGGCGCGTCCCAGGTGGCGGATAGGGGGGTCCTCACCGTCTTGCCAGCGGACTTGAGGGGGAGAGGTGCTACTCCCACGTGGCGCGTCCCAGGTGGCGGATAGGGAGTCCTCATCGGCTTGCCAGCGGACTTGAGGCGGAGAGGTGCTACTCCCACGTGGCGCGTCCCAGGTGGCGGATAGGGGGGTCCTCACCGGCTTGCCAGCGGACTTGAGGCGGAGAGGTGCTACTCCCACGTGGCGCGTCCCAGGTGGCGGAAAGGGGGATCCTCGCCGGCTTGCCAGCGGACTTGAGGCGGAGAGGTGATACTCCCACGTGGCGCGTCCCAGGTGGCGGATAGGTTGGTCCTCACTGGCTTGCCAGCGGACTTGAGGCGGAGAGGTGATACTCCCACGTGGCGCATCCCAGGTGGCGGATAGGGGGGTCCTCACCGGCTTGCCAGCGGACTTGAGGGGGAGAGGTGATACTCCCACGTGGCGCGTCCCAGGTGGCGGATAGGGGGGTCCTCACTGGCTTGCCAGCGGACTTGAGGGGGAGAGGAGATACTCCCACGTGGCGCGTCCCAGGTGGCGGATAGGGGGGTCCTCACCGTCTTGCCAGCGGACTTGAGGGGGAGAGGTGATACTCCCACGTGGCGCGTCCCAGGTGGCGGATAGGGGGGTCCTCACCGGCTTGCCAGCGGACTTGAGGCGGAGAGGTGCTACTCCCACGTGGCGCGTCCCAGGTGGCGGATAGGGGGGTCCTCACCGGCTTGCCAGCGGACTTGAGGCGGAGAGGTGCTACTCCCACGTGACGCGTCCCAGGTGGCGGATAGGGGGATCCTCGCCGGCTTGCCAGCGGACTTGAGGCGGAGAGGTGATACTCCCACGTGGCGCGTCCCAGGTGGCGGATAGGTTGGTCCTCACTGGCTTGCCAGCGGACTTGAGGGGGAGAGGAGATACTCCCACGTGGCGCGTCCCAGGTGGCGGATAGGGGGATCCTCACCGGCTTGCCAGCGGACTTGAGGGGGAGAGGTGATACTCCCACGTGGCGCGTCCCAGGTGGCGGATAGGGGGGTCCTCACTGGCTTGCCAGCGGACTTGAGGGGGAGAGGTGCTACTCCCACGTGACGCGTCCCAGGTGGCGGATAGGGGGGTCCTCACTGGCTTGCCAGCGGACATGAGGCGGAGAGGTGCTACTCCCACGTGGCGCGTCCCAGGTGGCGGATAGGGGGGTCCTCACTGGCTTGCCTGCGGACTTGAGGGGGAGAGGTGCTACTCCCACGTGGCGCGTCCCAGGTGGCGGATAGGGGGTCCTCACTGGCTTGCCAGCGGACTTGAGGGGAAGAGGTGATACTCCCACGTGGCGCGTCCCAGGTGGCGGATAGGGGGTTCCTCACTGGCTTGCCAGCGGACTTGAGGCGGAGAGGTGCTACTCCCACGTGGCGCGTCCCAGGTGGCGATAGGGGTTCCTCACTGGCTTGCCAGCGGACTTGAGGGGGAGAGGTGCTAATCCCACGTGGCGCGTCCCAGGTGGCGGATAGGGGGGTCCTCACTGGCTTGCCAGCGGACTTGAGGGGGAGAGGTGATACTCCCACGTGGCGCGTCCCAGGTGGCGGATAGGGGGGTCCTCACTGGCTTGCCAGCGGACTTGAAGCGGAGAGGTGATACTCCCACGTGGCGCGTCCCAGGTGGCGGATAGGGGGGTCCTCACCGGCTTGCCAGCGGACTTGAGGGGGAGAGGTGCTACTCCCACGTGGCGCGTCCCAGGTGGCGGATAGGGGGATCCTCACCGTCTTGCCAGCGGACTTGAGGGGGAGAGGTGATACTCCCACGTGGCGCGTCCCAGGTGGCGGATAGGGGGGTCCTCACTGGCTTGCCAGCGGACTTGAGGGGGAGGGGTGATACTCCCACGTGGCGCGTCCCATGTGGCGGATAGGGGGGTCCTCACCGGCTTGCCAGCGGAATTGAGGCGGAGAGGTGATACTCCCACGTGGCGCGTCCCAGGTGGCGGATAGGGGGGTCCTCACTGGCTTGCCGGCGGACTTGAGGCGGAGAGGTGCTACTCCCACGTGGCGCGTCCCAGGAGGCGGATAGAGGGTCCTCACTGGCTTGCCAGCGGACTTGAGGGGGAGAGGTGCTACTCCCACGTGGCGCGTCCCAGGTGGCGGACAGGGGGGTCCTCACTGGCTTGCCAGCGGACTTGAGGGGGAGAGGTGATACTCCCACGTGGCGCGTCCCAGGTGGCGGATGGGGGGGGGGGGTCCTCACCGGCTTGCCAGCGGACTTGAGGGGGAGAGGTGATACTCCCACGTGGCGCGTCCCAGGTGGCGGATAGGGGGGTCCTCACTGGCTTGCCAGCGGACTTGAGGGGGAGAGGTTATACTCCCACGTGGCGCGTCCCAGGTGGCGGATAGGGGGATCCTCACCGGCTTGCCAGCGGACTTGAGGCGGAGAGGTGATACTCCCACGTGGCGCGTCCCAGGTGGCGGATAGGGGGGTCCTCACTGGCTTGCCAGCGGACTTGAGGCGGAGAGGTGCTACTCCCACGTGGCGCGTCCCAGGTGGCGGATAGGGGGGTCCTCACCGGCTTGCCAGCGGACTTGAGGTGGAGAGGTGATACTCCCACGTGGCGCGTCCCAGGTGGCGGATAGGGGGGTCCTCACCGGCTTGCCAGCGGACTTGAGGCGGAGAGGTGATACTCCCACGTGGCGCGTCCCAGGTGGCGGATAGGGGGGTCCTCACCGGCTTGCCAGCGGACTTGAGGGGGAGAGGTGCTACTCCCACGTGGCGCGTCCCAGGTAGCGGATAGGGGGGTTCTCACTGGCTTGCCAGCGGACTTGAGGGGAAGAGGTGATACTCCCACGTGGCGCGTCCCAGGTGGCGGATAGGGGGGTCCTCACTGGCTTGCCAGCGGACTTGAGGCGGAGAGGTGCTACTCCCACGGGGCGCGTCCCAGGTGGCGATAGGGGTTCCTCACTGGCTTGCCAGCGGACTTGAGGGGGAGAGGTGCTAATCCCACGTGGCGCGTCCCAGGTGGCGGATAGGGGGGTCCTCACTGGCTTGCCAGCGGACTTGAAGCGGAGAGGTGATACTCCCACGTGGCGCGTCCCAGGTGGCGGATAGGGGGGTCCTCACTGGCTTGCCAGCGGACTTGAGGGGGAGGGGTGATACTCCCACGTGGCGCGTCCCATGTGGCGGATAGGGGGGTCCTCACCGGCTTGCCAGCGGACTTGAGGCGGAGAGGTGATACTCCCACGTGGCGCGTCCCAGGTGGTGGATAGGGGGGTCCTCACTGGCTTGCCGGCGGACTTGAGGCGGAGAGGTGCTACTCCCACGTGGCGCGTCCCAGGAGGCGGATAGGGGGGTCCTCACTGGCTTGCCAGCGGACTTGAGGGGGAGAGGTGATACTCCCACGTGGCGCGTCCCAGGTGGCGGATGGGGGGGTCCTCACCGGCTTGCCAGCGGACTTGAGGGGGAGAGGTGATACTCCCACGTGGCGCGTCCCAGGTGGCGGATAGGGGGGTCCTCACTGGCTTGCCAGCGGACTTGAGGGGGAGAGGTGATACTCCCACGTGGCGCGTCCCAGGTGGCGGATAGGGGGATCCTCACCGGCTTGCCAGCGGACTTGAGGCGGAGAGGTGATACTCCCTCGTGGCGCGTCCCAGGTGGCGGATAGGGGGTCCTCACTGGCTTGCCAGCGGACTTGAGGCGGAGAGGTGCTACTCCCACGTGGCGCGTCCCAGGTGGCGGATAGGGGGGTCCTCACCGGCTTGCCAGCGGACTTGAGGTGGAGAGGTGATACTCCCACGTGGCGCGTCCCAGGTGGCGGATAGGGGGGTCCTCACCGGCTTGCCAGCGGACTTGAGGCGGAGAGGTGATACTCCCACGTGGCGCGTCCCAGGTGGCGGATAGGGGGGTCCTCACCGGCTTGCCAGCGGACTTGAGGGGGAGAGGTGCTACTCCCACGTGGCGCGTCCTAGGTGGCGGATAGGGGGGTCCTCACCGGCTTGCCAGCGGACTTGAGGCGGAGAGGTGCTACTTCCACGTGGCGCGTCCCAGGTGGCGGATAGGGGGGTCCTCACCGTCTTGCCAGCGGACTTGAGGGGGAGAGGTGCTACTCCCACGTGGCGCGTCCCAGGTGGCGGATAGGGAGTCCTCACCGGCTTGCCAGCGGACTTGAGGCGGAGAGGTGCTACTCCCACGTGGCGCGTCCCAGGTGGCGGATAGGGGGGTCCTCACCGGCTTGCCAGCGGATTTGAGGCGGAGAGGTGCTACTCCCACGTGGCGCGTCCCAGGTGGCGGATAGGGGGATCCTCACCGGCTTGCCAGCGGACTTGAGGCGGAGAGGTGATACTCCCACGTGGCGCGTCCCAGGTGGCGGATAGGTTGGTCCTCACTGGCTTGCCAGCGGACTTGAGGCGGAGAGGTGATACTCCCACGTGGCGCATCCCAGGTGGCGGATAGGGGGGTCCTCACCGGCTTGCGAGCGGTCTTGAGGGGGAGAGGTGATACTCCCACGTGGCGCGTTCCAGGTGGCGGATAGGGGGGTCCTCACTGGTTTGCCAGCGGACTTGAGGGGGAGAGGAGATACTCCCACGTGGCGCGTCCCAGGTGGCGGATAGGGGGGTCCTCACCGTCTTGCCAGCGGACTTGAGGGGGATAGGTGCTACTCCCACGTGGCGCGTCCCAGGTGGCTGATAGGGGGGTCCTCACCGGCTTGCCAGCGGACTTGGGGCGGAGAGGTGCTACTCCCACGTGGCGCGTCCCAGGTGGCGGATAGGGGGGTCCTCACCGTCTTGCCAGCGGACTTGAGGGGGAGAGGTGCTACTCCCACGTGGCGCGTCCCAGGTGGCGGATAGGGAGTCCTCACCGGCTTGCCAGCGGACTTGAGGCGGAGAGGTGCTACTCCCACGTGGCGCGTCCCAGGTGGCGGATAGGGGGGTCCTCACCGGCTTGCCAGGGGACGTGAGGCGGAGAGGTGCTACTCCCACGTGGCGCGTCCCAGGTGGGGGATAGGGGGATCCTCGCCGGCTTGCCAGCGGACTTGAGGCGGAGAGGTGATACTCCCACGTGGCGCGTCCCAGGTGGCGGATAGGTTGGTCCTCACTGGCTTGCCAGCGGACTTGAGTCGGAGAGGTGCTACTCCCACGTGGCGCATCCCAGGTGGCGGATAGGGGGGTCCTCACCGGCTTGCCAGCGGACTTGAGGGGGAGAGGTGATACTCCCACGTGGCGCGTCCCAGGTGGCGGATAGGGGGGTCCTCACTGGCTTGCCAGCGGACTTGAGGGAGAGAGGAGATACTCCCACGTGGCGCGTCCCAGGTGGCGGATAGGGGGATCCTCACCGGCTTGCCAGCGGACTTGAGGGGGAGAGGTGATACTCCCACGTGGCGCGTCCCAGGTGGCGGATAGGGGGGTCCTCACTGGCTTGCCAGCGGACTTGAGGGGGAGAGGTGATACTCCCACGTGGCGCGTCCCAGGTGGCGGATAGGGGGGTCCTCACTGGCTTGCCAGCGGACTTGAGGGGGTGAGGTGATACTCCCACGTGGCGCGTACCAGGTGGCGGATAGGGGGGTCCTCACCGGCTTGCCAGAGGACTTGAGGGGGAGAGGTGATACTCCCACGTGGCGCGTCCCAGGTGGCGGATAGGGGGATCCTCACTGGCTTGCCAGCGGACTTGAGGGGGAGAGGTGATACTCCCACGTGGCGCGTCCCAGGTGGCGGATAGGGGGGTCCTCACTGGCTTGCCAGCGGACTTGAGGGGGAGAGGTGATACTCCCACGTGGCGCGTCCCAGGTGGCGGATAGGGGGAACCTCACAGGCTTGCCAGCGGACTTGAGGCGGAGAGGTGATACTCCCACGTGGCGCGTTCCAGGTGGCGGATTGGGTGGTCCTCACCGGCTTGCCAGCGGACTTGAGGCGGAGAGGTGCTACTCCCACGTGGCGCGTCCCAGGTGGCGGATAGGGGGATAATCACCGGCTTGCCAGCGGACTTGAGGCGGAGAGGTGCTACTCCAACGTGGCGCGTCCCAGGTGGCGGATAGGGGGATCCTCACCGGCTTGCCAGCGGACTTGAGGCGGAGAGGTGATACTCCCACGTGGCGCGTCCCAGGTGACGGATAGGTTGGTCCTCACTGGCTTGCCAGCGGACTTGAGGCGGAGAGATGATACTCCCACGTGGCGCATCCCAGGTGGCGGATAGGGGGGGTCCTCACCGGCTTGCGAGCGGACTTGAGGGGGAGAGGTGATACTCCCACGGGGCGCGTCCCAGGTGGCGGATAGGGGGGTCCTCACTGGCTTGCCAGCGGACTTGAGGGGGAGAGGAGATACTCCCACGTGGCGCGTCCCAGGTGGCGGATAGGGGGGTCCTAACCGTCTTGCCAGCGGACTTGAGGGGGAGAGGTGCTACTCCCACGTGGCGCGTCCCAGGTGGCGGATAGGGGGGTCCTCACCGGCTTGCCAGCGGACATGAGGCGGAGAGGTGCTACTCCCACGTGGCGCGTCCCAGGTGGCGGATAGGGGGGTCCTCACCGTCTTGCCAGCGGACTTGAGGGGGAGAGGTGCTACTCCCACGTGGCGCGTCCCAGGTGGCGGATAGGGAGTCCTCACCGGCTTGCCAGTGGACTTGAGGCGGAGAGGTGCTACTCCCACGTGGCGCGTCCCAGGTGGCGGATAGGGGGGTCCTCACCGGCTTGCCAGCGGACTTGAGGCGGAGAGGTGCTACTCCCACGTGGCGCGTCCCAGGTGGCGGATAGGGGGATCCTCGCCGGCTTGCCAGCGGACTTGAGGCGGAGAGGTGATACTCCCACGTGGCGCGTCCCAGGTGGCGGATAGGTTGGTCCTCACTGGCTTGCCAGCGGACTTGAGGCGGAGAGGTGATACTCCCACGTGGCGCATCCCAGGTGGCGGATAGGGGGGTCCTCACCGGCTTGCCAGCGGACTTGAGGGGGAGAGGTGATACTCCCACGTGGCGCGTCCCAGGTGGCGGATAGGGGGGTCCTCACTGGCTTGCCAGCGGACTTGAGGGGGAGAGGAGATACTCCCACGTGGCGCGTCCCAGGTGGCGGATAGGGGGGTCCTCACCGTCTTGCCAGCGGACTTGAGGGGGAGAGGTGATACTCCCACGTGGCGCGTCCCAGGTGGCGGATAGGGGGGTCCTCACCGGCTTGCCAGCGGACTTGAGGCGGAGAGGTGCTACTCCCACGTGGCGCGTCCCAGGTGGCGGATAGGGGGGTCCTCACCGGCTTGCCAGCGGACTTGAGGCGGAGAGGTGCTACTCCCACGTGGCGCGTCCCAGGTGGCGGATAGGGGGATCCTCGCCGGCTTGCCAGCGGACTTGAGGCGGAGAGGTGATACTCCCACGTGGCGCGTCCCAGGTGGCGGATAGGTTGGTCCTCACTGGCTTGCCAGCGGACTTGAGGCGGAGAGGTGATACTCCCACGTGGCGCATCCCAGGTGGCGGATAGGGGGGTCCTCACCGGCTTGCCAGCGGACTTGAGGGGGAGAGGTGATACTCCCACGTGGCGCGTCCCAGGTGGCGGATAGGGGGGTCCTCACTGGCTTGCCAGCGGACTTGAGGGGGAGAGGAGATACTCCCACGTGGCGCGTCCCAGGTGGCGGATAGGGGGATCCTCACCGGCTTGCCAGCGGACTTGAGGGGGAGAGGTGATACTCCCACGTTGCGCGTCCCAGGTGGCGGATAGGGGGGTCCTCACTGGCTTGCCAGCGGACTTGAGGGGGAGAGGTGATACTTCCACGTGGCGCGTCCCAGGTGGCGGATAGGGGGGTCCTCACTGGCTTGCCAGCGGGCTTGAGGGGGTGATGTGATACTCCCACGTGGCGCGTACCAGGTGGCGGATAGGGGGGTTCTCACCGGCTTGCCAGAGGACTTGAGGGGGAGAGGTGATACTCCCACGTGGCGCGTCCCAGGTGGCGGATAGGGGGGTCCTCACTGGCTTGCCAGCGGACTTGAGGGGGAGAGGTGATACTCCCACGTGGCGCGTCCCAGGTGGCGGATAGGGGGGTCCTCACTGGCTTGCCAGCGGACTTGAGGGGGAGAGGTGATACTCCCACGTGGCGCGTCCCAGGTGGCGGATAGGGGGAACCTCACCGGCTTGCCAGCGGACTTGAGGCGGAGAGGTGATACTCCCACGTGGCGCGTTCCAGGTGGCGGATAGGGGGGTCCTCACCGGCTTGCCAGCGGACTTGAGGCGGAGAGGTGCTACTCCCACGTGGCGCGTCCCAGGTGGCGGATAGGGGGATAATCACCGGCTTGCCAGCGGACTTGAGGGGGAGAGGTGATACTCCCACGTGGCGCGTCCCAAGTGGCGGATAGGGGGGTCCTCACTGGCTTGCCAGCGGACTTGAGGGGGAGAGGTGATACTCCCACGTGACGCGTCCCAGGTGGCGGCGATAGGGGGGTCCTCACTGGCTTGCCAGCGGACATGAGGCGGAGAGGTGCTACTCCCACGTGGCGCGTCCCAGGTGGCGGATAGGGGGGTCCTCACTGGCTTGCCTGCGGACTTGAGGGGGAGAGGTGCTACTCGCACGTGGCGCGTCCCAGGTGGCGGATAGGGGGGTCCTCACTGGCTTGCCAGCGGACTTGAGGGGAAGAGGTGATACTCCCACGTGGCGCGTCCCAGGTGGCGGATAGGGGGGTCCTCACAGGCTTGCCAGCGGACTTGAGGCGGAGAGGTGCTACTCCCACGTGGCGCGTCCCAGATGGCGATAGGGGTTCCTCACTGGCTTGCCAGCGGACTTGAGGGGGAGAGGTGCTAATCCCACGTGGCGCGTCCCAGGTGGCGGATAGGGGGGTCCTCACCGTCTTGCCAGCGGACTTGAGGGGGAGAGGTGCTACTCCCACGTGGCGCGTCCTAGGTGGCGGATAGGGGGGTCCTCACCGGCTTGCCAGCGGACTTGAGGCGGAGAGGTGCTACTCCCACGTGGCGCGTCCCAGGTGGCGGATAGGGGGGTCCTCACCGTCTTGCCAGCGGACTTGAGGGGGAGAGGTGCTACTCCCACGTGGCGCGTCCCAGGTGGCGGATAGGGAGCCCTCACCGGCTTGCCAGCGGACTTGAGGCGGAGAGGTGCTACTCCCACGTGGCGCGTCCCAGGTGGCGGATAGGGGGGTCCTCACCGGCTTGCCAGCGGACTTGAGGCGGAGAGGGTGCTACTCCAACGTGGCGCGTCCCAGGTGGCGGATAGGGGGATCCTCACCGGCTTGCCAGCGGACTTGAGGCGGAGAGGTGATACTCCACGTGGCGCGTCCCAGGTGACGGATAGGTTGGTCCTCACTGGCTTGCCAGCGGACTTGAGGCGGAGAGATGATACTCCCACGTGGCGCATACCAGGTGGCGGATAGGGGGGGTCCTCACCGGCTTGCGAGCGGACTTGAGGGGGAGAGGTGATACTCCCACGTGGCGCGTCCCAGGTGGCGGATAGGGGGGTCCTCACTGGCTTGCCAGCGGACTTGAGGGGGAGAGGAGATACTCCCACGTGGCGCGTCCCAGGTGGCGGATAGGGGGGTCCTAACCGTCTTGCCAGCGGACTTGAGGGGGAGAGGTGCTACTCCCACGTGGCGCGTCCCAGGTGGCGGATAGGGGGGTCCTCACCGGCTTGCCAGCGGACTTGAGGCGGAGAGGTGCTACTCCCACGTGGCGCGTCCCAGGTGGCGGATAGGGGGGTCCTCACCGTCTTGCCAGCGGACTTGAGGGGGAGAGGTGCTACTCCCACGTGGCGCGTCCCAGGTTGGCGGATAGGGAGTCCTCACCGGCTTGCCAGCGGACTTGAGATGGAGAGGTGCTACTCCCACGTGGCGCGTCCCAGGTGGCGGATAGGGGGGTCCTCACCGGCTTGCCAGCGGACTTGAGGCGGAGAGGTGCTACTCCCACGTGGCGCGTCCCAGGTGGCGGATAGGGGGATCCTCGCCGGCTTGCCAGCGGACTTGAGGCGGAGAGGTGATACTCCCACGTGGCGCGTCCCAGGTGGCGGATAGGTTGGTCCTCACTGGCTTGCCAGCGGACTTGAGGCGGAGAGGTGATACTCCCACGTGGCGCATCCCAGGTGGCGGATAGGGGGGTCCTCACCGGCTTGCCAGCGGACATGAGGGGGAGAGGTGATACTCCCACGTGGCGCGTCCCAGGTGGCGGATAGGGGGGTCCTCACTGGCTTGCCAGCGGACTTGAGGGGGAGAGGAGATACTCCCACGTGGCGCGTCCCAGGTGGCGGATAGTGGGGTCCTCACCGTCTTGCCAGCGGACTTGAGGGGGAGAGGTGATACTCCACGTGGCGCGTCCCAGGTGGCGGATAGGGGGGGTCCTCACCGGCTTGCCAGCGGACTTGAGGCGGAGAGGTGCTACTCCCACGTGGCGCGTCCCAGGTGGCGGATAGGGGGGTCCTCACCGGCTTGCCAGCGGACTTGAGGCGGAGAGGTGCTACTCCCACGTGACGCGTCCCAGGTGGCGGATAGGGGGATCCTCGCCGGCTTGCCAGCGGACTTGAGGCGGAGAGGTGATACTCCCACGTGGCGCGTCCCAGGGTGGCGGATAGGTTGGTCCTCACTGGCTTGCCAGCGGACTTGAGGGGGGAGAGGAGATACTCCCACGTGGCGCGTCCCAGGTGGCGGATAGGGGGATCCTCACCGGCTTGCCAGCGGACTTGAGGGGGAGAGGTGATACTCCCACGTGGCGCGTCCCAGGTGGCGGATAGGGGGGTCCTCACTGGCTTGCCAGCGGACTTGAGGGGGAGAGGTGCTACTCCCACGTGACGCGTCCCAGGTGGCGGATAGGGGGGTCCTCACTGGCTGCCAGCGGACATGAGGCGGAGAGGTGCTACTCCCACGTGGCGCGTCCCCAGGTGGCGGATAGGGGGGTCTCACTGGCTTGCCTGCGACTTGAGGGGGAGAGGTGCTACTCCCACGTGGCGCGTCCAGATGGCGGATAGGGGGTCTCACTGGCTTGCCAGCGGGACTTGAGGGGAAGAGGTGATACTCCCACGTGGCGCGTCCCAGGTGGCGGATAGGGGGGTCCTCACTGGCTTGCCAGCGGACTTGAGGCGGAGAGGTGCTACTCCCACGTGGCGCGTCCCAGGTGGCGATAGGGGTTCCTCACTGGCTTTGCCAGCGGACTTGAGGGGGGAGAGGTGCTAATCCCACGTGGCGCGTCCCAGGTGGCGGATAGGGGGGTCCTCACTGGCTTGCCAGCGGACTTGAGGGGGGAGAGGTGATACTCCCACGTGGCGCGTCCCAGGTGGCGGATAGGGGGGTCCTCACTGGCTTGCCAGCGGACTTGAAGCGGAGAGGTGATACTCCCACGTGGCGCGTCCCAGGTGGCGGATAGGGGGGTCCTCACCGGCTTGCCAGCGGACTTGAGGGGGAGAGGTGCTACTCCCACGTGGCGCGTCCCAGGTGGCGGATAGGGGGATCCTCACCGTCTTGCCAGCGGACTTGAGGGGGAGAGGTGATACTCCCACGTGGCGCGTCCCAGGTGGCGGATAGGGGGGTCCTCACTGGCTTGCCAGCGGACTTGAGGGGGAGGGGTGATACTCCCACGTGGCGCGTCCCATGTGGCGGATAGGGGGGTCCTCACCGGCTTGCCAGCGGACTTGAGGCGGAGAGGTGATACTCCCACGTGGCGCGTCCCAGGTGGCGGATAGGGGGGGTCCTCACTGGCTTGCCGGCGGACTTGAGGCGGAGAGGTGCTACTCCCACGTGGCGCGTCCCAGGAGGCGGATAGAGGGTCCTCACTGGCTTGCCAGCGGACTTGAGGGGGAGAGGTGCTACTCCCACGTGGCGCGTCCCAGGTGGCGGACTGGGGGGTCCTCACTGGCTTGCCAGCGGACTTGAGGGGGAGAGGTGATACTCCCACGTGGCGCGTCCCAGGTGGCGGATGGGGGGGTCCTCACCGGCTTGCCAGCGGACTTGAGGGGGAGAGGTGATACTCCCACGTGGCGCGTCCCAGGGGGCGGATAGGGGGGTCCTCACTGGCTTGCCAGCGGACTTGAGGGGGAGAGGTTATACTCCCACGTGGCGCGTCCCAGGTGGCGGATAGGGGGATCCTCACCGGCTTGCCAGCGGACTTGAGGCGGAGAGGTGATACTCCCACGTGGCGCGTCCCAGGTGGCGGATAGGGGGGTCCTCACTGGCTTGCCAGCGGACTTGAGGCGGAGAGGTGCTACTCCCACGTGGCGCGTCCCAGGTGGCGGATAGGGGGGTCCTCACCGGCTTGCCAGCGGACTTGAGGTGGAGAGGTGATACTCCCACGTGGCGCGTCCCAGGTGGCGGATAGGGGGGTCCTCACCGGCTTGCCAGCGGACTTGAGGCGGAGAGGTGATACTCCCACGTGGCGCGTCCCAGGTGGCGGATAGGGGGGTCCTCACCGGCTTGCCAGCGGACTTGAGGGGGAGAGGTGCTACTCCCACGTGGCGCGTCCCAGGTAGCGGATAGGGGGGTTCTCACTGGCTTGCCAGCGGACTTGAGGGGAAGAGGTGATACTCCCACATGGCGCGTCCCAGGTGGCGGATAGGGGGGTCCTCACTGGCTTGCCAGCGGACTTGAGGCGGAGAGGTGCTACTCCCACGGGGCGCGTCCCAGGTGGCGATAGGGGTTCCTCACTGGCTTGCCAGCGGACTTGAGGGGGAGAGGTGCTAATCCCACGTGGCGCGTCCCAGGTGGCGGATAGGGGGGTCCTCACTGTCTTGCCAGCGGACTTGAGGGGGAGAGGTGATACTCCCACGTGGCGCGTCCCAGGTGGCGGATAGGGGGGTCCTCACTGGCTTGCCAGCGGACTTGAAGCGGAGAGGTGATACTCCCACGTGGCGCGTCCCAGGTGGCGGATAGGGGGGTCCTCACTGGCTTGCCAGCGGACTTGAGGGGGAGGGGTGATACTCCTACGTGGCGCGTCCCATGTGGCGGATAGGGGGGTCCTCACCGGCTTGCCAGCGGACTTGAGGCGGAGAGGTGATACTCCCACGTGGCGCGTCCCAGGTGGCGGATAGGGGGGTGCTCACTGGCTTGCCGGCGGACTTGAGGCGGAGAGGTGCTACTCCCACGTGGCGCGTCCCAGGAGGCGGATAGGGGGGTCCTCACTGGCTTGCCAGCGGACTTGAGGGGGAGAGGTGATACTCCCACGTGGCGCGTCCCAGGTGGCGGATGGGGGGGTCCTCACCGGCTTGCCAGCGGACTTGAGGGGGAGAGGTGATACTCCCACGTGGCGCGTCCCAGGTGGCGGATAGGGGGGTCCTCACTGGCTTGCCAGCGGACTTGAGGGGGAGAGGTGATACTCCCACGTGGCGCGTCCCAGGTGGCGGATAGGGGGATCCTCACCGGCTTGCCAGCGGACTTGAGGCGGAGAGGTGATACTCCCTCGTGGCGCGTCCCAGGTGGCGGATAGGGGGGTCCTCACTGGCTTGCCAGCGGACTTGAGGCGGAGAGGTGCTACTCCCACGTGGCGCGTCCCAGGTGGCGGATAGGGGGGTCCTCACCGGCTTGCCAGCGGACTTGAGGTGGAGAGGTGATACTCCCACGTGGCGCGTCCCAGGTGGCGGATAGGGGGGTCCTCACCGGCTTGCCAGCGGACTTGAGGCGGAGAGGTGATACTCCCACGTGGCGCGTCCCAGGTGGCGGATAGGGGGGTCCTCACCGGCTTGCCAGCGGACTTGAGGGGGAGAGGTGCTACCCCCACGTGGCGCATCCTAGGTGGCGGATAGGGGGGTCCTCACCGGCTTGCCAGCGGACTTGAGGCGGAGAGGTGCTACTTCCACGTGGCGCGTCCCAGGTGGCGGATAGGGGGGTCCTCACCGTCTTGCCAGCGGACTTGAGGGGGAGAGGTGCTACTCCCACGTGGCGCGTCCCAGGTGGCGGATAGGGAGTCCTCACCGGCTTGCCAGCGGACTTGAGGCGGAGAGGTGCTACTCCCACGTGGCGCGTCCCAGGTGGCGGATAGGGGGGTCCTCACCGGCTTGCCAGCGGATTTGAGGCGGAGAGGTGCTACTCCCACGTGGCGCGTCCCAGGTGGCGGATAGGGGGATCCTCACCGGCTTGCCAGCGGACTTGAGGCGGAGAGGTGATACTCCCACGTGGCGCGTCCCAGGTGGCGGATAGGTTGGTCCTCACTGGCTTGCCAGCGGACTTGAGGCGGAGAGGTGATACTCCCACGTGGCGCATCCCAGGTGGCGGATAGGGGGGTCCTCACCGGCTTGCGAGCGGTCTTGAAGGGGAGAGGTGATACTCCCACGTGGCGCGTCCCAGGTGGCGGATAGGGGGGTCCTCACTGGTTTGCCAGCGGACTTGAGGGGGAGAGGAGATACTCCCACGTGGCGCGTCCCAGGTGGCGGATAGGGGGGTCCTCACCGTCTTGCCAGCGGACTTGAGGGGGATAGGTGCTACTCCCACGTGGAGCGTCCCAGGTGGCGGATAGGGGGGTCCTCACCGGCTTGCCAGCGGACTTGGGGCGGAGAGGTGCTACTCCCACGTGGCGCGTCCCAGGTGGCGGATAGGGGGGTCCTCACCGTCTTGCCAGCGGACTTGAGGGGGAGAGGTGCTACTCCCACGTGGCGCGTCCCAGGTGGCGGATAGGGAGTCCTCACCGGCTTGCCAGCGGACTTGAGGCGGAGAGGTGCTACTCCCACGTGGCGCGTCCCAGGTGGCGGATAGGGGGGTCCTCACCGGCTTGCCAGCGGACTTGAGGCGGAGAGGTGCTACTCCCACGTGGCGCGTCCCAGGTGGGGGATAGGGGGATCCTCGCCGGCTTGCCAGCGGACTTGAGGCGGAGAGGTGATACTCCCACGTGGCGCGTCCCAGGTGGCGGATAGGTTGGTCCTCACTGGCTTGCCACCGGACTTGAGTCGGAGAGGTGCTACTCCCACGTGGCGCATCCCAGGTGGCGGATAGGGGGGTCCTCACCGGCTTGCCAGCGGACTTGAGGGGGAGAGGTGATACTCCCACGTGGCGCGTCCCTGGTGGCGGATAGGGGGGTCCTCACTGGCTTGCCAGCGGACTTGAGGGAGAGAGGAGATACTCCCACGTGGCGCGTCCCAGGTGGCGGATAGGGGGATCCTCACCGGCTTGCCAGCGGACTTGAGGGGGAGAGGTGATACTCCCACGTGGCGCGTCCCAGGTGGCGGATAGGGGGGTCCTCGCTGGCTTGCCAGCGGACTTGAGGGGGAGAGGTGATACTCCCACGTGGCGCGTCCCAGGTGGCGGATAGGGGGGTCCTCACTGGCTTGCCAGCGGACTTGAGGGGAAGAGGTGATACTCCCACGTGGCGCGTCCCAGGTGGCGGATAGGGGGGTCCTCACAGGCTTGCCATTGGACTTGAGGCGGAGAGGTGCTACTCCCACGTGGCGCGTCCCAGATGGCGATAGGGGTTCCTCACTGGCTTGCCAGCGGACTTGAGGGGGAGAGGTGCTAATCCCACGTGGCGCGTCCCAGGTGGCGGATAGGGGGGTCCTCACCGTCTTGCCAGCGGACTTGAGGGGGAGAGGTGCTACTCCCACGTGGCGCGTCCTAGGTGGCGGATAGGGGGGTCCTCACCGGCTTGCCAGCGGACTTGAGGCGGAGAGGTGCTACTCCCACGTGGCGCGTCCCAGGTGGCGGATAGGGGGGTCCTCACCGTCTTGCCAGCGGACTTGAGGGGGAGAGGTGCTACTCCCACGTGGCGCGTCCCAGGTGGCGGATAGGGAGCCCTCACCGGCTTGCCAGCGGACTTGAGGCGGAGAGGTGCTACTCCCACGTGGCGCGTCCCAGGTGGCGGATAGGGGGGTCCTCACCGGCTTGCCAGCGGACTTGAGGCGGAGAGGTGCTACTCCAACGTGGCGCGTCCCAGGTGGCGGATAGGGGGATCCTCACCGGCTTGCCAGCGGACTTGAGGCGGAGAGGTGATACTCCCACGTGGCGCGTCCCAGGTGACGGATAGGTTGGTCCTCACTGGCTTGCCAGCGGACTTGAGGCGGAGAGATGATACTCCCACGTGGCGCATACCAGGTGGCGGATAGGGGGGGTCCTCACCGGCTTGCGAGCGGACTTGAGGGGGAGAGGTGATACTCCCACGTGGCGCGTCCCAGGTGGCGGATAGGGGGGTCCTCACTGGCTTGCCAGCGGACTTGAGGGGGAGAGGAGATACTCCCACGTGGCGCGTCCCAGGTGGCGGATAGGGGGGTCCTAACCGTCTTGCCAGCGGACTTGAGGGGGAGAGGTGCTACTCCCACGTGGCGCGTCCCAGGTGGCGGATAGGGGGGTCCTCACCGGCTTGCCAGCGGACTTGAGGCGGAGAGGTGCTACTCCCACGTGGCGCGTCCCAGGTGGCGGATAGGGGGGTCCTCACCGTCTTGCCAGCGGACTTGAGGGGGAGAGGTGCTACTCCCACGTGGCGCGTCCCAGGTGGCGGATAGGGAGTCCTCACCGGCTTGCCAGCGGACTTGAGATGGAGAGGTGCTACTCCCACGTGGCGCGTCCCAGGTGGCGGATAGGGGGGTCCTCACCGGCTTGCCAGCGGACTTGAGGCGGAGAGGTGCTACTCCCACGTGGCGCGTCCCAGGTGGCGGATAGGGGGATCCTCGCCGGCTTGCCAGCGGACTTGAGGCGGAGAGGTGATACTCCCACGTGGCGCGTCCCAGGTGGCGGATAGGTTGGTCCTCACTGGCTTGCCAGCGGACTTGAGGCGGAGAGGTGATACTCCCACGTGGCGCATCCCAGGTGGCGGATAGGGGGGTCCTCACCGGCTTGCCAGCGGACTTGAGGGGGAGAGGTGATACTCCCACGTGGCGCGTCCCAGGTGGCGGATAGGGGGGTCCTCACTGGCTTGCCAGCGGACTTGAGGGGGAGAGGAGATACTCCCACGTGGCGCGTCCCAGGTGGCGGATAGTGGGGTCCTCACCGTCTTGCCAGCGGACTTGAGGGGGAGAGGTGATACTCCCACGTGGCGCGTCCCAGGTGGCGGATAGGGGGGTCCTCACCGGCTTGCCAGCGGACTTGAGGCGGAGAGGTGCTACTCCCACGTGGCGCGTCCCAGGTGGCGGATAGGGGGGTCCTCACCGGCTTGCCAGCGGACTTGAGGCGGAGAGGTGCTACTCCCACGTGACGCGTCCCAGGTGGCGGATAGGGGGATCCTCGCCGGCTTGCCAGCGGACTTGAGGCGGAGAGGTGATACTCCCACGTGGCGCGTCCCAGGTGGCGGATAGGTTGGTCCTCACTGGCTTGCCAGCGGACTTGAGGGGGAGAGGAGATACTCCCACGTGGCGCGTCCCAGGTGGCGGATAGGGGGATCCTCACCGGCTTGCCAGCGGACTTGAGGGGGAGAGGTGATACTCCCACGTGGCGCGTCCCAGGTGGCGGATAGGGGGGTCCTCACTGGCTTGCCAGCGGACTTGAGGGGGAGAGGTGCTACTCCCACGTGACGCGTCCCAGGTGGCGGATAGGGGGGTCCTCACTGGCTTGCCAGCGGACATGAGGCGGAGAGGTGCTACTCCCACGTGGCGCGTCCCAGGTGGCGGATAGGGGGGTCCTCACTGGCTTGCCTGCGGACTTGAGGGGGAGAGGTGCTACTCCCACGTGGCGCGTCCCAGATGGCGGATAGGGGGTCCTCACTGGCTTGCCAGCGGACTTGAGGGGAAGAGGTGATACTCCCACGTGGCGCGTCCCAGGTGGCGGATAGGGGGGTCCTCACTGGCTTGCCAGCGGACTTGAGGCGGAGAGGTGCTACTCCCACGTGGCGCGTCCCAGGTGGCGATAGGGGTTCCTCACTGGCTTGCCAGCGGACTTGAGGGGGAGAGGTGCTAATCCCACGTGGCGCGTCCCAGGTGGCGGATAGGGGGGTCCTCACTGGCTTGCCAGCGGACTTGAGGGGGAGAGGTGATACTCCCACGTGGCGCGTCCCAGGTGGCGGATAGGGGGGTCCTCACTGGCTTGCCAGCGGACTTGAAGCGGAGAGGTGATACTCCCACGTGGCGCGTCCCAGGTGACGGATAGGGGGGTCCTCACCGGCTTGCCAGCGGACTTGAGGGGGAGAGGTGCTACTCCCACGTGGCGCGTCCCAGGTGGCGGATAGGGGGATCCTCACCGTCTTGCCAGCGGACTTGAGGGGGAGAGGTGATACTCCCACGTGGCGCGTCCCAGGTGGCGGATAGGGGGGTCCTCACTGGCTTGCCAGCGGACTTGAGGGGGAGGGGTGATACTCCCACGTGGCGCGTCCCATGTGGCGGATAGGGGGGTCCTCACCGGCTTGCCAGCGGACTTGAGGCGGAGAGGTGATACTCCCACGTGGCGCGTCCCAGGTGGCGGATAGGGGGGTCCTCACTGGCTTGCCGGCGGACTTGAGGCGGAGAGGTGCTACTCCCACGTGGCGCGTCCCAGGAGGCGGATAGAGGGTCCTCACTGGCTTGCCAGCGGACTTGAGGGGGAGAGGTGCTACTCCCACGTGGCGCGTCCCAGGTGGCGGACTGGGGGGTCCTCACTGGCTTGCCAGCGGACTTGAGGGGGAGAGGTGATACTCCCACGTGGCGCGTCCCAGGTGGCGGATGGGGGGGTCCTCACCGGCTTGCCAGCGGACTTGAGGGGGAGAGGTGATACTCCCACGTGGCGCGTCCCAGGGGGCGGATAGGGGGGTCCTCACTGGCTTGCCAGCGGACTTGAGGGGGAGAGGTTATACTCCCACGTGGCGCGTCCCAGGTGGCGGATAGGGGGATCCTCACCGGCTTGCCAGCGGACTTGAGGCGGAGAGGTGATACTCCCACGTGGCGCGTCCCAGGTGGCGGATAGGGGGGTCCTCACTGGCTTGCCAGCGGACTTGAGGCGGAGAGGTGCTACTCCCACGTGGCGCGTCCCAGGTGGCGGATAGGGGGGTCCTCACCGGCTTGCCAGCGGACTTGAGGTGGAGAGGTGATACTCCCACGTGGCGCGTCCCAGGTGGCGGATAGGGGGGTCCTCACCGGCTTGCCAGCGGACTTGAGGCGGAGAGGTGATACTCCCACGTGGCGCGTCCCAGGTGGCGGATAGGGGGGTCCTCACCGGCTTGCCAGCGGACTTGAGGGGGAGAGGTGCTACTCCCACGTGGCGCGTCCCAGGTAGCGGATAGGGGGGTTCTCACTGGCTTGCCAGCGGACTTGAGGGGAAGAGGTGATACTCCCACATGGCGCGTCCCAGGTGGCGGATAGGGGGGTCCTCACTGGCTTGCCAGCGGACTTGAGGCGGAGAGGTGCTACTCCCACGGGGCGCGTCCCAGGTGGCGATAGGGGTTCCTCACTGGCTTGCCAGCGGACTTGAGGGGGAGAGGTGCTAATCCCACGTGGCGCGTCCCAGGTGGCGGATAGGGGGGTCCTCACTGTCTTGCCAGCGGACTTGAGGGGGAGAGGTGATACTCCCACGTGGCGCGTCCCAGGTGGCGGATAGGGGGGTCCTCACTGGCTTGCCAGCGGACTTGAAGCGGAGAGGTGATACTCCCACGTGGCGCGTCCCAGGTGGCGGATAGGGGGGTCCTCACTGGCTTGCCAGCGGACTTGAGGGGGAGGGGTGATACTCCCACGTGGCGCGTCCCATGTGGCGGATAGGGGGGTCCTCACCGGCTTGCCAGCGGACTTGAGGCGGAGAGGTGATACTCCCACGTGGCGCGTCCCAGGTGGCGGATAGGGGGGTGCTCACTGGCTTGCCGGCGGACTTGAGGCGGAGAGGTGCTACTCCCACGTGGCGCGTCCCAGGAGGCGGATAGGGGGGTCCTCACTGGCTTGCCAGCGGACTTGAGGGGGAGAGGTGATACTCCCACGTGGCGCGTCCCAGGTGGCGGATGGGGGGGTCCTCACCGGCTTGCCAGCGGACTTGAGGGGGAGAGGTGATACTCCCACGTGGCGCGTCCCAGGTGGCGGATAGGGGGGTCCTCACTGGCTTGCCAGCGGACTTGAGGGGGAGAGGTGATACTCCCACGTGGCGCGTCCCAGGTGGCGGATAGGGGGATCCTCACCGGCTTGCCAGCGGACTTGAGGCGGAGAGGTGATACTCCCTCGTGGCGCGTCCCAGGTGGCGGATAGGGGGGTCCTCACTGGCTTGCCAGCGGACTTGAGGCGGAGAGGTGCTACTCCCACGTGGCGCGTCCCAGGTGGCGGATAGGGGGGTCCTCACCGGCTTGCCAGCGGACTTGAGGTGGAGAGGTGATACTCCCACGTGGCGCGTCCCAGGTGGCGGATAGGGGGGTCCTCACCGGCTTGCCAGCGGACTTGAGGCGGAGAGGTGATACTCCCACGTGGCGCGTCCCAGGTGGCGGATAGGGGGGTCCTCACCGGCTTGCCAGCGGACTTGAGGGGGAGAGGTGCTACCCCCACGTGGCGCATCCTAGGTGGCGGATAGGGGGGTCCTCACCGGCTTGCCAGCGGACTTGAGGCGGAGAGGTGCTACTTCCACGTGGCGCGTCCCAGGTGGCGGATAGGGGGGTCCTCACCGTCTTGCCAGCGGACTTGA
Source organism: Meconema thalassinum (assembly GCA_946902985.2). NCBI lineage: Eukaryota > Metazoa > Arthropoda > Insecta > Orthoptera > Tettigoniidae > Meconema > Meconema thalassinum. Next base: position 692,957,831 of record OX336391.1, read on the forward strand.
GGGGGAGAGGTGCTACTCCCACGTGGCGCGTCCCAGGTGGCGGATAGGGAGTCCTCACCGGCTTGCCAGCGGACTTGAGGCGGAGAGGTGCTACTCCCACGTGGCGCGTCCCAGGTGGCGGATAGGGGGGTCCTCACCGGCTTGCCAGCGGATTTGAGGCGGAGAGGTGCTACTCCCACGTGGCGCGTCCCAGGTGGCGGATAGGGGGATCCTCACCGGCTTGCCAGCGGACTTGAGGCGGAGAGGTGATACTCCCACGTGGCGCGTCCCAGGTGGCGGATAGGTTGGTCCTCACTGGCTTGCCAGCGGACTTGAGGCGGAGAGGTGATACTCCCACGTGGCGCATCCCAGGTGGCGGATAGGGGGGTCCTCACCGGCTTGCGAGCGGTCTTGAAGGGGAGAGGTGATACTCCCACGTGGCGCGTCCCAGGTGGCGGATAGGGGGGTCCTCACTGGTTTGCCAGCGGACTTGAGGGGGAGAGGAGATACTCCCACGTGGCGCGTCCCAGGTGGCGGATAGGGGGGTCCTCACCGTCTTGCCAGCGGACTTGAGGGGGATAGGTGCTACTCCCACGTGGAGCGTCCCAGGTGGCGGATAGGGGGGTCCTCACCGGCTTGCCAGCGGACTTGGGGCGGAGAGGTGCTACTCCCACGTGGCGCGTCCCAGGTGGCGGATAGGGGGGTCCTCACCGTCTTGCCAGCGGACTTGAGGGGGAGAGGTGCTACTCCCACGTGGCGCGTCCCAGGTGGCGGATAGGGAGTCCTCACCGGCTTGCCAGCGGACTTGAGGCGGAGAGGTGCTACTCCCACGTGGCGCGTCCCAGGTGGCGGATAGGGGGGTCCTCACCGGCTTGCCAGCGGACTTGAGGCGGAGAGGTGCTACTCCCACGTGGCGCGTCCCAGGTGGGGGATAGGGGGATCCTCGCCGGCTTGCCAGCGGACTTGAGGCGGAGAGGTGATACTCCCACGTGGCGCGTCCCAGGTGGCGGATAGGTTGGTCCTCACTGGCTTGCCACCGGACTTGAGTCGGAGAGGTGCTACTCCCACGTGGCGCATCCCAGGTGGCGGATAGGGGGGTCCTCACCGGCTTGCCAGCGGACTTGAGGGGGAGAGGTGATACTCCCACGTGGCGCGTCCCTGGTGGCGGATAGGGGGGTCCTCACTGGCTTGCCAGCGGACTTGAGGGAGAGAGGAGATACTCCCACGTGGCGCGTCCCAGGTGGCGGATAGGGGGATCCTCACCGGCTTGCCAGCGGACTTGAGGGGGAGAGGTGATACTCCCACGTGGCGCGTCCCAGGTGGCGGATAGGGGGGTCCTCGCTGGCTTGCCAGCGGACTTGAGGGGGAGAGGTGATACTCCCACGTGGCGCGTCCCAGGTGGCGGATAGGGGGGTCCTCACTGGCTTGCCAGCGGGCTTGAGGGGGTGAGGTGATACTCCCACGTGGCGCGTACCAGGTGGCGGATAGGGGGGTCCTCACTGGCTTGCCAGCGGACTTGAGGGGGAGAGGTGATACTCCCACGTGGCGCGTCCCAGGTGGCGGATAGGGGGGTCCTCACTGGCTTGCCAGCGGACTTGAGGGGGAGAGGTGATACTCCCACGTGGCGCGTCCCAGGTGGCGGATAGGGGGAACCTCACCGGCTTGCCAGCGGACTTGAGGCGGAGAGGTGATACTCCCACGTGGCGCGTTCCAGGTGGCGGATTGGGGGGTCCTCACCGGCTTGCCAGCGGACTTGAGGCGGAGAGGTGCTACTCCCACGTGGCGCGTCCCAGGTGGCGGATAGGGGGATAATCACCGGCTTGCCAGCGGACTTGAGGCGGAGAGGTGCTACTCCAACGTGGCGCGTCCCAGGTGGCGGATAGGGGGATCCTGACCGGCTTGCCAGCGGACTTGAGGCGGAGAGGTGATACTCCCACGTGGCGCGTCCCAGGTGACGGATAGGTTGGTCCTCACTGGCTTGCCAGCGGACTTGAGGCGGAGAGATGATACTCCCACGTGGCGCATCCCAGGTGGCGGATAGGGGGGTCCTCACCGGCTTGCGAGCGGACTTGAGGGGGAGAGGTGATACTCCCACGTGGCGCGTCCCAGGTGGCGGATAGGGGGGTCCTCACTGGCTTGCCAGCGGACTTGAGGGGGAGAGGAGATACTCCCACGTGGCGCGTCCCAGGTGGCGGATAGGGGGGTCCTAACCGTCTTGCCAGCGGACTTGAGGGGGAGAGGTGCTACTCCCACGTGGCGCGTCCCAGGTGGCGGATAGGGGGGTCCTCACCGGCTTGCCAGCGGACTTGAGGCGGAGAGGTGTTACTCCCACGTGGCGCGTCCCAGGTGGCGGATAGGGGGGTCCTCACCGTCTTGCCAGCGGACTTGAGGGGGAGAGGTGCTACTCCCACGTGGCGCGTCCCAGGTGGCGGATAGGGAGTCCTCACCGGCTTGCCAGCGGACTTGAGGCGGAGAGGTGCTACTCCCACGTGGCGCGTCCCAGGTGGCGGATAGGGGGGTCCTCACCGGCTTGCCAGCGGACTTGAGGCGGAGAGGTGCTACTCCCACGTGGCGCGTCCCAGGTGGCGGATAGGGGGATCCTCGCCGGCTTGCCAGCGGACTTGAGGCGGAGAGGTGATACTCCCACGTGGCGCGTCCCAGGTGGCGGATAGGTTGGTCCTCACTGGCTTGCCAGCGGACTTGAGGGGGAGAGGTGATACTCCCACGTGGCGCATCCCAGGTGGCGGATAGGGGGGTCCTCACCGGCTTGCCAGCGGACTTGAGGGGGAGAGGTGATACTCCCACGTGGCGCGTCCCAGGTGGCGGATAGGGGGGTCCTCACTGGCTTGCCAGCGGACTTGAGGGGGAGAGGAGATACTCCCACGTGGCGCGTCCCAGGTGGCGGATAGGGGGGTCCTCACCGTCTTGCCAGCGGACTTGAGGGGGAGAGGTGATACTCCCACGTGGCGCGTCCCAGGTGGCGGATAGGGGGGTCCTCACCGGCTTGCCAGCGGACTTGAGGCGGAGAGGTGCTACTCCCACGTGGCGCGTCCCAGGTGGCGGATAGGGGGGTCCTCACCGGCTTGCCAGCGGACTTGAGGCGGAGAGGTGCTACTCCCACGTGGCGCGTCCCAGGTGGCGGATAGGGGGATCCTCGCCGGCTTGCCAGCGGACTTGAGGCGGAGAGGTGATACTCCCACGTGGCGCGTCCCAGGTGGCGGATAGGATGGTCCTCACTGGCTTGCCAGCGGACTTGAGGGGGAGAGGAGATACTCCCACGTGGCGCGTCCCAGGTGGCGGATAGGGGGATCCTCACCTGCCTGCCAGCGGACTTGAGGGGGAGAGGTGATACTCCCACGTGGCGCGTCCCAGGTGGCGGATAGGGGGGTCCTCACTGGCTTGCCAGCGGACTTGAGGGGGAGAGGTGCTACTCCCACGTGACGCGTCCCAGGTGGCGGATAGGGGGGTCCTCACTGGCTTGCCAGCGGACATGAGGCGGAGAGGTGCTACTCCCACGTGGCGCGTCCCAGGTGGCGGATAGGGGGGTCCTCACTGGCTTGCCTGCGGACTTGAGGGGGAGAGGTGCTACTCCCACGTGGCGCGTCCCAGGTGGCGGATAGGGGGTCCTCACTGGCTTGCCAGCGGACTTGAGGGGAAGAGGTGATACTCCCACGTGGCGCGTCCCAGGTGGCGGATAGGGGGGTCCTCACTGGCTTGCCAGCGGACTTGAGGCGGAGAGGTGCTACTCCCACGTGGCGCGTCCCAGGTGGCGATAGGGGTTCCTCACTGGCTTGCCAGCGGACTTGAGGGGGAGAGGTGCTAATCCCACGTGGCGCGTCCCAGGTGGCGGATAGGGGGGTCCTCACTGGCTTGCCAGCGGACTTGAGGGGGAGAGGTGATACTCCCACGTGGCGCGTCCCAGGTGGCGGATAGGGGGGTCCTCACTGGCTTGCCAGCGGACTTGAAGCGGAGAGGTGATACTCCCACGTGGCGCGTCCCAGGTGGCGGATAGGGGGGTCCTCACCGGCTTGCCAGCGGACTTGAGGGGGAGAGGTGCTACTCCCACGTGGCGCGTCCCAGGTGGCGGATAGGGGGATCCTCACCGTCTTGCCAGCGGACTTGAGGGGGAGAGGTGATACTCCCACGTGGCGCGTCCCAGGTGGCGGATAGGGGGGTCCTCACTGGCTTGCCAGTGGACTTGAGGGGGAGGGGTGATACTCCCACGTGGCGCGTCCCATGTGGCGGATAGGGGGGTCCTCACCGGCTTGCCAGCGGACTTGAGGCGGAGAGGTGATACTCCCACGTGGCGCGTCCCAGGTGGCGGATAGGGGGGTCCTCACTGGCTTGCCGGCGGACTTGAGGCGGAGAGGTGCTACTCCCACGTGGCGCGTCCCAGGAGGCGGATATAGGGTCCTCACTGGCTTGCCAGCGGACTTCAGGGGGAGAGGTGCTACTCCCACGTGGTGCGTCCCAGGTGGCGGACAGGGGGGTCCTCACTGGCTTGCCAGCGGACTTGAGGGGGAGAGGTGATACTCCCACGTGGCGCGTCCCAGGTGGCGGATGGGGGGGTCCTCACCGGCTTGCCAGCGGACTTGAGGGGGAGAGGTGATACTCCCACGTGGCGCGTCCCAGGTGGCGGATAGGGGGGTCCTCACTGGCTTGCCAGCGGACTTGAGGGGGAGAGGTTATACTCCCACGTGGCGCGTCCCAGGTGGCGGATAGGGGGATCCTCACCGGCTTGCCAGCGGACTTGATGCGGAGAGGTGATACTCCCACGTGGCGCGTCCCAGGTGGCGGATAGGGGGGTCCTCACTGGCTTGCCAGCGGACTTGAGGCGGAGAGGTGCTACTCCCACGTGGCGCGTCCCAGGTGGCGGATAGGGGGGTCCTCACCGGCTTGCCAGCGGACTTAAGGTGGAGAGGTGATACTCCCTCGTGGCGCGTCCCAGGTGGCGGATAGGGGGGTCCTCACCGGCTTGCCAGCGGACTTGAGGCGGAGAGGTGATACTCCCACGTGGCGCGTCCCAGGTGGCGGATAGGGGGGTCCTCACCGGCTTGCCAGCGGACTTGAGGGGGAGAGGTGCTACTCCCACGTGGCGCGTCCCAGGTAGCGGATAGGGGGGTCCTCACTGGCTTGCCAGCGGACTTGAGGGGAAGAGGTGATACTCCCACGTGGCGCGTCCCAGGTGGCGGATAGGGGGGTCCTCACTGGCTTGCCAGCGGACTTGAGGCGGAGAGGTGCTACTCCCACGGGGCGCGTCCCAGGTGGCGATAGGGGTTCCTCACTGGCTTGCCAGCGGACTTGAGGGGGAGAGGTGCTAATCCCACGTGGCGCGTCCCAGGTGGCGGATAGGGGGGTCCTCACTGTCTTGCCAGCGGACTTGAGGGGGAGAGGTGATACTCCCACGTGGCGCGTCCCAGGTGGCGGATAGGGGGGTCCTCACTGGCTTGCCAGCGGACTTGAAGCGGAGAGGTGATACTCCCACGTGGCGCGTCCCAGGTGGCGGATAGGGGGGTCCTCACTGGCTTGCCAGCGGACTTGAGGGGGAGGGGTGATACTCCCACGTGGCGCGTCCCATGTGGCGGATAGGGGGGTCCTCACCGGCTTGCCAGCGGACTTGAGGCGGAGAGGTGATACTCCCACGTGGCGCGTCCCAGGTGGCGGATAGGGGGGTCCTCACTGGCTTGCCGGCGGACTTGAGGGGGAGAGGTGATACTCCCACGTGGCGCGTCCCAGGTGGCGGATGGGGGGGTCCTCACCGGCTTGCCAGCGGACTTGAGGGGGAGAGGTGATACTCCCACGTGGCGCGTCCCAGGTGGCGGATAGGGGGGTCCTCACTGGCTTGCCAGCGGACTTGAGGGGGAGAGGTTATACTCCCACGTGGCGCGTCCCAGGTGGCGGATAGGGGGATCCTCACCGGCTTGCAAGCGGACTTGAGGCGGAGAGGTGATACTCCCTGGTGGCGCGTCCCAGGTGGCGGATAGGGGGGTCCTCACTGGCTTGCCAGCGGACTTGAGGCGGAGAGGTGCTACTCCCACGTGGCGCGTCCCAGGTGGCGGATAGGGGGGTCCTCACCGGCTTGCCAGCGGACTTGAGGTGGAGAGGTGATACTCCCACGTGGCGCGTCCCAGGTGGCGGATAGGGGGGTCCTCACCGGCTTGTCAGCGGACTTGAGGCGGAGAGGTGATACTCCCACGTGGCGCGTCCCAGGTGGCGGATAGGGGGGTCCTCACCGGCTTGCCAGCGGACTTGAGGGGGAGAGGTGCTACTCCCACGTGGCGCGTCCTAGGTGGCGGATAGGGGGGTCCTCACCGGCTTGCCAGCGGACTTGAGGCGGAGAGGTGCTACTTCCACGTGGCGCGTCCCAGGTGGCGGATAGGGGGGTCCTCACCGTCTTGCCAGCGGACTTGAGGGGGAGAGGTGCTACTCCCACGTGGCGCGTCACAGGTGGCGGATAGGGAGTCCTCACCGGCTTGCCAGCGGACTTGAGGCGGAGAGGTGCTACTCCCACGTGGCGCGTCCCAGGTGGCGGATAGGGGGGTCCTCACCGGCTTGCCAGCGGATTTGAGGCGGAGAGGTGCTACTCCCACGTGGCGCGTCCCAGGTGGCGTATAGGGGGATCCTCACCGGCTTGCCAGCGGACTTGAGGCGGAGAGGTGATACTCCCACGTGGCGCGTCCCAGGTGGCGGATAGGTTGGTCCTCACTGGCTTGCCAGCGGACTTGAGGCGGAGAGGTGATACTCCCACGTGGCGCATCCCAGGTGGCGGATAGGGGGGTCCTCACCGGCTTGCAAGCGGTCTTGAGGGGGAGAGGTGATACTCCCACGTGGTGCGTCCCAGGTGGCGGATAGGGGGGTCCTCACTGGTTTGCCAGCGGACTTGAGGGGGAGAGGAGATACTCCCACGTGGCGCGTCCCAGGTGGCGGATAGGGGGGTCCTCACCGTCTTGCCAGCGGACTTGAGGGGGATAGGTGCTACTCCCACGTGGCGCGTCCCAGGTGGCGGATAGGGGGGTCCTCACCGGCTTGCCAGCGGACTTGAGGCGGAGAGGTGCTACTCCCACGTGGCGCGTCCCAGGTGGCGGATAGGGGGGTCCTCACCGTCTTGCCAGCGGACTTGAGGGGGAGAGGTGCTACTCCCACGTGGCGCGTCCCAGGTGGCGGATAGGGAGTCCTCACCGGCTTGCCAGCGGACTTGAGGCGGAGAGGTGCTACTCCCACGTGGCGCGTCCCAGGTGGCGGATAGGGGGGTCCTCACCGGCTTGCCAGCGGACTTGAGGCGGAGGGGTGCTACTCCCACGTGGCGCGTCCCAGGTGGGGGATAGGGGGATCCTCGCCGGCTTGCCAGCGGACTTGAGGCGGAGAGGTGATACTCCCACGTGGCGCGTCCCAGGTGGCGGATAGGTTGGTCCTCACTGGCTTGCCAGCGGACTTGAGTCGGAGAGGTGCTACTCCCACGTGGCGCATCCCAGGTGGCAGATAGGGGGGTCCTCACCGGCTTGCCAGCGGACTTGAGGGGGAGAGGTGATACTCCCACGTGGCGCGTCCCAGGTGGCGGATAGGGGGGTCCTCACTGGCTTGCCAGCGGACTTGAGGGGGAGAGGAGATACTCCCACGTGGCGCGTCCCAGGTGGCGGATAGGGGGATCCTCACCGGCTTGCCAGCGGACTTGAGGGGGAGAGGTGATACTCCCACGTGGCGCGTCCCAGGTGGCGGATAGGGGGGTCCTCACTGGCTTGCCAGCGGACTTGAGGGGGAGAGGTGATACTCCCACGTGGCGCGTCCCAGGTGGCGGATAGGGGGGTCCTCACTGGCTTGCCAGCGGACTTGAGGGGGAGAGGTGATACTCCCACGTGGCGCGTCCCAGGTGGCGGATAGGGGGAACCTCACCGGCTTGCCAGCGGACTTGAGGCGGAGAGGTGATACTCCCACGTGGCGCGTTCCAGGTGGCGGATAGGGGGGTCCTCACCGGCTTGCCAGCGGACTTGAGGCGGAGAGGTGCTACTCCCACGTGGCGCGTCCCAGGTGGCGGATAGGGGGATAATCACCGGCTTGCCAGCGGACTTGACGGGGAGAGGTGATACTCCCACGTGGCGCGTCCCAGGTGGCGGATAGGGGGGTCCTCACTGGCTTGCCAGCGGACTTGAGGGGGAGAGGTGCTACTCCCACGTGACGCGTCCCAGGTGGCGGATAGGGGGATCCTCACTGGCTTGCCAGCGGACATGAGGCGGAGAGGTGCTACTCCCACGTGGCGCGTCCCAGGTGGCGGATAGGGGGGTCCTCACTGGCTTGCCTGCGGACTTGAGGGGGAGAGGTGCTACTCCCACGTGGCGCGTCCCAGGTGGCGGATAGGGGGGTCCTCACTGGCTTGCCAGCGGACTTGAGGCGGAGAGGTGCTACTCCCACGTGGCGCGTCCCAGGTGGCGATAGGGGTTCCTCACTGGCTTGCCAGCGGACTTGAGGGGGAGAGGTGCTAATCCCACGTGGCGCGTCCCAGGTGGCGGATAGGGGGGTCCTCACTGGCTTGCCAGCGGACTTGAGGGGGAGAGGTGATACTCCCACGTGGCGCGTCCCAGGTGCCGGATAGGGGGGTCCTCACTGGCTTGCCAGCGGACTTGAAGCGGAGAGGTGATACTCCCACGTGGCGCGTCCCAGGTGGCGGATAGGGGGGTCCTCACCGGCTTGCCAGCGGACTTGAGGCGGAGAGGTGCTACTCCCACGTGGCGCGTCCCAGGTGGCGGATAGGGGGATCCTCACCGGCTTGCCAGCGGACTTGAGGGGGAGAGGTGATACTCCCACGTGTCGCGTCCTAGGTGGCGGATAGGGGGGTCCTCACTGGCTTGCCAGCGGACTTGAGGGGGAGGGGTGATACTCCCACGTGGCGCGTCCCAGGTGGCGGATAGGGGGGTCCTCACTGGCTTGCCAGCGGACTTGAGGCGGAGAGGTGCTACTCCCACGTGGCGCGTCCCAGGTGGCGGATAGGGGGGTCCTCACCGGCTTGCCAGCGGACTTGAGGTGGAGAGGTGATACTCCCACGTGGCGCGTCCCAGGTGGCGGATAGGGGGGTCCTCACCGGCTTGCCAGCGGACTTGAGGCGGAGAGGTGATACTCCCACGTGGCGCGTCCCAGGTGGCGGATAGGGGGGTCCTCACCGGCTTGCCAGCGGACTTGAGGGGGAGAGGTGCTACTCCCACGTGGCGCGTCCTAGGTGGCGGATAGGGGGGTCCTCACCGGCTTGCCAGCGGACTTGAGGCGGAGAGGTGCTACTTCCACGTGGCGCGTCCCAGGTGGCGGATAGGGGGGTCCTCACCGTCTTGCCAGCGGACTTGAGGGGGAGAGGTGCTACTCCCACGTGGCGCGTCACAGGTGGCGGATAGGGAGTCCTCACCGGCTTGCCAGCGGACTTGAGGCGGAGAGGTGCTACTCCCACGTGGCGCGTCCCAGGTGGCGGATAGGGGGGTCCTCACCGGCTTGCCAGCGGATTTGAGGCGGAGAGGTGCTACTCCCACGTGGCGCGTCCCAGGTGGCGTATAGGGGGATCCTCACCGGCTTGCCAGCGGACTTGAGGCGGAGAGGTGATACTCCCACGTGGCGCGTCCCAGGTGGCGGATAGGTTGGTCCTCACTGGCTTGCCAGCGGACTTGAGGCGGAGAGGTGATACTCCCACGTGGCGCATCCCAGGTGGCGGATAGGGGGGTCCTCACCGGCTTGCGAGCGGTCTTGAGGGGGAGAGGTGATACTCCCTCGTGGCGCGTCCCAGGTGGCGGATAGGGGGGTCCTCACTGGTTTGCCAGCGGACTTGAGAGGGAGAGGAGATACTCCCACGTGGCGCGTCCCAGGTGGCGGATAGGGGGGTCCTCACCGTCTTGCCAGCGGACTTGAGGGGGATAGGTGCTACTCCCACGTGGCGCGTCCCAGGTGGCGGATAGGGGGGTCCTCACCGGCTTGCCAGCGGTCTTGAGGCGGAGAGGTGCTACTCCCACGTGGCGCGTCCCAGGTGGCGGATAGGGGGGTCCTCACCGTCTTGCCAGCGGACTTGAGGGGGAGAGGTGCTACTCCCACGTGGCGCGTCCCAGGTGGCGGATAGGGAGCCCTCACCGGCTTGCCAGCGGACTTGAGGCGGAGAGGTGCTACTCCCACGTGGCGCGTCCCAGGTGGCGGATAGGGGGGTCCTCACCGGCTTGCCAGCGGACTTGAGGCGGAGAGGTGCTACTCCCACGTGGCGCGTCCCATGTGGGGGATAGGGGGATCCTCGCCGGCTTGCCAGCGGACTTGAGGCGGAGAGGTGATACTCCCACGTGGCGCGTCCCAGGTGGCGGATAGGTTGGTCCTCACTGGCTTGCCAGCGGACTTGAGTCGGAGAGGTGCTACTCCCACGTGGCGCATCCCAGGTGGCGGATAGGGGGGTCCTCACCGGCTTGCCAGCGGACTTGAGGGGGAGAGGTTATACTCCCACGTGGCGCGTCCCAGGTGGCGGATAGGGGGATCCTCACCGGCTTGCCAGCGGACTTGATGCGGAGAGGTGATACTCCCACGTGGCGCGTCCCAGGTGGCGGATAGGGGGGTCCTCACTGGCTTGCCAGCGGACTTGAGGCGGAGAGGTGCTACTCCCACGTGGCGCGTCCCAGGTGGCGGATAGGGGGGTCCTCACCGGCTTGCCAGCGGACTTAAGGTGGAGAGGTGATACTCCCTCGTGGCGCGTCCCAGGTGGCGGATAGGGGGGTCCTCACCGGCTTGCCAGCGGACTTGAGGCGGAGAGGTGATACTCCCACGTGGCGCGTCCCAGGTGGCGGATAGGGGGGTCCTCACCGGCTTGCCAGCGGACTTGAGGGGGAGAGGTGCTACTCCCACGTGGCGCGTCCCAGGTAGCGGATAGGGGGGTCCTCACTGGCTTGCCAGCGGACTTGAGGGGAAGAGGTGATACTCCCACGTGGCGCGTCCCAGGTGGCGGATAGGGGGGTCCTCACTGGCTTGCCAGCGGACTTGAGGCGGAGAGGTGCTACTCCCACGGGGCGCGTCCCAGGTGGCGATAGGGGTTCCTCACTGGCTTGCCAGCGGACTTGAGGGGGAGAGGTGCTAATCCCACGTGGCGCGTCCCAGGTGGCGGATAGGGGGGTCCTCACTGTCTTGCCAGCGGACTTGAGGGGGAGAGGTGATACTCCCACGTGGCGCGTCCCAGGTGGCGGATAGGGGGGTCCTCACTGGCTTGCCAGCGGACTTGAAGCGGAGAGGTGATACTCCCACGTGGCGCGTCCCAGGTGGCGGATAGGGGGGTCCTCACTGGCTTGCCAGCGGACTTGAGGGGGAGGGGTGATACTCCCACGTGGCGCGTCCCATGTGGCGGATAGGGGGGTCCTCACCGGCTTGCCAGCGGACTTGAGGCGGAGAGGTGATACTCCCACGTGGCGCGTCCCAGGTGGCGGATAGGGGGGTCCTCACTGGCTTGCCGGCGGACTTGAGGGGGAGAGGTGATACTCCCACGTGGCGCGTCCCAGGTGGCGGATGGGGGGGTCCTCACCGGCTTGCCAGCGGACTTGAGGGGGAGAGGTGATACTCCCACGTGGCGCGTCCCAGGTGGCGGATAGGGGGGTCCTCACTGGCTTGCCAGCGGACTTGAGGGGGAGAGGTTATACTCCCACGTGGCGCGTCCCAGGTGGCGGATAGGGGGATCCTCACCGGCTTGCAAGCGGACTTGAGGCGGAGAGGTGATACTCCCTGGTGGCGCGTCCCAGGTGGCGGATAGGGGGGTCCTCACTGGCTTGCCAGCGGACTTGAGGCGGAGAGGTGCTACTCCCACGTGGCGCGTCCCAGGTGGCGGATAGGGGGGTCCTCACCGGCTTGCCAGCGGACTTGAGGTGGAGAGGTGATACTCCCACGTGGCGCGTCCCAGGTGGCGGATAGGGGGGTCCTCACCGGCTTGCCAGCGGACTTGAGGCGGAGAGGTGATACTCCCACGTGGCGCGTCCCAGGTGGCGGATAGGGGGGTCCTCACCGGCTTGCCAGCGGACTTGAGGGGGAGAGGTGCTACTCCCACGTGGCGCGTCCTAGGTGGCGGATAGGGGGGTCCTCACCGGCCTGCCAGCGGACTTGAGGCGGAGAGGTGCTACTTCCACGTGGCGCGTCCCAGGTGGCGGATAGGGGGGTCCTCACCGTCTTGCCAGCGGACTTGAGGGGGAGAGGTGCTACTCCCACGTGGCGCGTCACAGGTGGCGGATAGGGAGTCCTCACCGGCTTGCCAGCGGACTTGAGGCGGAGAGGTGCTACTCCCACGTGGCGCGTCCCAGGTGGCGGATAGGGGGGTCCTCACCGGCTTGCCAGCGGATTTGAGGCGGAGAGGTGCTACTCCCACGTGGCGCGTCCCAGGTGGCGTATAGGGGGATCCTCACCGGCTTGCCAGCGGACTTGAGGCGGAGAGGTGATACTCCCACGTGGCGCGTCCCAGGTGGCGGATAGGTTGGTCCTCACTGGCTTGCCAGCGGACTTGAGGCGGAGAGGTGATACTCCCACGTGGCGCATCCCAGGTGGCGGATAGGGGGGTCCTCACCGGCTTGCAAGCGGTCTTGAGGGGGAGAGGTGATACTCCCACGTGGCGCGTCCCAGGTGGCGGATAGGGGGGTCCTCACTGGTTTGCCAGCGGACTTGAGGGGGAGAGGAGATACTCCCACGTGGCGCGTCCCAGGTGGCGGATAGGGGGGTCCTCACCGTTTTGCCAGCGGACTTGAGGGGGATAGGTGCTACTCCCACGTGGCGCGTCCCAGGTGGCGGATAGGGGGGTCCTCACCGGCTTGCCAGCGGACTTGAGGCGGAGAGGTGCTACTCCCACGTGGCGCGTCCCAGGTGGCGGATAGGGGGGTCCTCACCGTCTTGCCAGCGGACTTGAGGGGGAGAGGTGCTACTCCCACGTGGCGCGTCCCAGGTGGCGGATAGGGAGTCCTCACCAGCTTGCCAGCGGACTTGAGGCGGAGAGGTGCTACTCCCACGTGGCGCGTCCCAGGTGGCGGATAGGGGGGTCCTCACCGGCTTGCCAGCGGACTTGAGGCGGAGAGGTGCTACTCCCACGTGGCGCGTCCCAGGTGGGGGATAGGGGGATCCTCGCCGGCTTGCCAGCGGACTTGAGGCGGAGAGGTGATACTCCCACGTGGCGCGTCCCAGGTGGCGGATAGGTTGGTCCTCACTGGCTTGCCAGCGGACTTGAGTCGGAGAGGTGCTACTCCCACGTGGCGCATCCCAGGTGGCAGATAGGGGGGTCCTCACCGGCTTGCCAGCGGACTTGAGGGGGAGAGGTGATACTCCCACGTGGCGCGTCCCAGGTGGCGGATAGGGGGGTCCTCACTGGCTTGCCAGCGGACTTGAGGGGGAGAGGAGATACTCCCACGTGGCGCGTCCCAGGTGGCGGATAGGGGGATCCTCACCGGCTTGCCAGCGGACTTGCGGGGGAGAGGTGATACTCCCACGTGGCGCGTCCCAGGTGGCGGATAGGGGGGTCCTCACTGGCTTGCCAGCGGACTTGAGGGGGAGAGGTGATACTCCCACGTGGCGCGTCCCAGGTGGCGGATAGGGGGGTCCTCACTGGCTTGCCAGCGGACTTGAGGGGGAGAGGTGATACTCCCACGTGGCGCGTCCCAGGTGGCGGATAGGGGGAACCTCACCGGCTTGCCAGCGGACTTGAGGCGGAGAGGTGATACTCCCACGTGGCGCGTTCCAGGTGGCGGATAGGGGGGTCCTCACCGGCTTGCCAGCGGACTTGAGGCGGAGAGGTGCTACTCCCACGTGGCGCGTCCCAGGTGGCGGATAGGGGGATAATCACCGGCTTGCCAGCGGACTTGACGGGGAGAGGTGATACTCCCACGTGGCGCGTCCCAGGTGGCGGATAGGGGGGTCCTCACTGGCTTGCCAGCGGACTTGAGGGGGAGAGGTGCTACTCCCACGTGACGCGTCCCAGGTGGCGGATAGGGGGATCCTCACTGGCTTGCCAGCGGACATGAGGCGGAGAGGTGCTACTCCCACGTGGCGCGTCCCAGGTGGCGGATAGGGGGGTCCTCACTGGCTTGCCTGCGGACTTGAGGGGGAGAGGTGCTACTCCCACGTGGCGCGTCCCAGGTGGCGGATAGGGGGGTCCTCACTGGCTTGCCAGCGGACTTGAGGCGGAGAGGTGCTACTCCCACGTGGCGCGTCCCAGGTGGCGATAGGGGTTCCTCACTGGCTTGCCAGCGGACTTGAGGGGGAGAGGTGCTAATCCCACGTGGCGCGTCCCAGGTGGCGGACAGGGGGGTCCTCACTGGCTTGCCAGCGGACTTGAGGGGGAGAGGTGATACTCCCACGTGGCGCGTCCCAGGTGCCGGATAGGGGGGTCCTCACTGGCTTGCCAGCGGACTTGAAGCGGAGAGGTGATACTCCCACGTGGCGCGTCCCAGGTGGCGGATAGGGGGGTCCTCACCGGCTTGCCAGCGGACTTGAGGCGGAGAGGTGCTACTCCCACGTGGCGCGTCCCAGGTGGCGGATAGGGGGATCCTCACCGGCTTGCCAGCGGACTTGAGGGGGAGAGGTGATACTCCCACGTGTCGCGTCCTAGGTGGCGGATAGGGGGGTCCTCACTGGCTTGCCAGCGGACTTGAGGGGGAGGGGTGATACTCCCACGTGGCGCGTCCCAGGTGGCGGATAGGGGGGTCCTCACTGGCTTGCCAGCGGACTTGAGGCGGAGAGGTGCTACTCCCACGTGGCGCGTCCCAGGTGGCGGATAGGGGGGTCCTCACCGGCTTGCCAGCGGACTTGAGGTGGAGAGGTGATACTCCCACGTGGCGCGTCCCAGGTGGCGGATAGGGGGGTCCTCACCGGCTTGCCAGCGGACTTGAGGCGGAGAGGTGATACTCCCACGTGGCGCGTCCCAGGTGGCGGATAGGGGGGTCCTCACCGGCTTGCCAGCGGACTTGAGGGGGAGAGGTGCTACTCCCACGTGGCGCGTCCTAGGTGGCGGATAGGGGGGTCCTCACCGGCTTGCCAGCGGACTTGAGGCGGAGAGGTGCTACTTCCACGTGGCGCGTCCCAGGTGGCGGATAGGGGGGTCCTCACCGTCTTGCCAGCGGACTTGAGGGGGAGAGGTGCTACTCCCACGTGGCGCGTCACAGGTGGCGGATAGGGAGTCCTCACCGGCTTGCCAGCGGACTTGAGGCGGAGAGGTGCTACTCCCACGTGGCGCGTCCCAGGTGGCGGATAGGGGGGTCCTCACCGGCTTGCCAGCGGATTTGAGGCGGAGAGGTGCTACTCCCACGTGGCGCGTCCCAGGTGGCGTATAGGGGGATCCTCACCGGCTTGCCAGCGGACTTGAGGCGGAGAGGTGATACTCCCACGTGGCGCGTCCCAGGTGGCGGATAGGTTGGTCCTCACTGGCTTGCCAGCGGACTTGAGGCGGAGAGGTGATACTCCCACGTGGCGCATCCCAGGTGGCGGATAGGGGGGTCCTCACCGGCTTGCGAGCGGTCTTGAGGGGGAGAGGTGATACTCCCTCGTGGCGCGTCCCAGGTGGCGGATAGGGGGGTCCTCACTGGTTTGCCAGCGGACTTGAGGGGGAGAGGAGATACTCCCACGTGGCGCGTCCCAGGTGGCGGATAGGGGGGTCCTCACCGTCTTGCCAGCGGACTTGAGGGGGATAGGTGCTACTCCCACGTGGCGCGTCCCAGGTGGCGGATAGGGGGGTCCTCACCGGCTTGCCAGCGGTCTTGAGGCGGAGAGGTGCTACTCCCACGTGGCGCGTCCCAGGTGGCGGATAGGGGGGTCCTCACCGTCTTGCCAGCGGACTTGAGGGGGAGAGGTGCTACTCCCACGTGGCGCGTCCCAGGTGGCGGATAGGGAGCCCTCACCGGCTTGCCAGCGGACTTGAGGCGGAGAGGTGCTACTCCCACGTGGCGCGTCCCAGGTGGCGGATAGGGGGGTCCTCACCGGCTTGCCAGCGGACTTGAGGCGGAGAGGTGCTACTCCCACGTGGCGCGTCCCAGGTGGGGGATAGGGGGATCCTCGCCGGCTTGCCAGCGGACTTGAGGCGGAGAGGTGATACTCCCACGTGGCGCGTCCCAGGTGGCGGATAGGTTGGTCCTCACTGGCTTGCCAGCGGACTTGAGTCGGAGAGGTGCTACTCCCACGTGGCGCATCCCAGGTGGCGGATAGGGGGGTCCTCACCGGCTTGCCAGCGGACTTGAGGGGGAGAGGTGATACTCCCACGTGGCGCGTCCCAGGTGGCGGATAGGGGGGTCCTCACTGGCTTGCCAGCGGACTTGAGGGGGAGAGGAGATACTCCCACGTGGCGCGTCCCAGGTGGCGGATAGGGGGATCCTCACCGGCTTGCCAGCGGACTTGAGGGGGAGAGGTGATACTCCCACGTGGCGCGTCCCAGGTGGCGGATAGGGGGGTCCTCACTGGCTTGCCAGCGGACTTGAGGGGGAGAGGTGATACTCCCACGTGGCGCGTCCCAGGTGGCGGATAGGGGGGTCCTCACTGGCTTGCCAGCGGACTTGAGGGGGAGAGGTGATACTCCCACGTGGCGCGTCCCAGGTGGCGGATAGGGGGAACCTCACCGGCTTGCCAGCGGACTTGAGGCGGAGAGGTGATACTCCCACGTGGCGCGTTCCAGGTGGCGGATAGGGGGGTCCTCACCGGCTTGCCAGCGGACTTGAGGCGGAGAGGTGCTACTCCCACGTGGCGCGTCCCAGGTGGCGGATAGGGGGATAATCACCGGCTTGCCAGCGGACTTGACGGGGAGAGGTGATACTCCCACGTGGCGCGTCCCAGGTGGCGGATAGGGGGGTCCTCACTGGCTTGCCAGCGGACTTGAGGGGGAGAGGTGCTACTCCCACGTGACGCGTCCCAGGTGGCGGATAGGGGGATCCTCACTGGCTTGCCAGCGGACATGAGGCGGAGAGGTGCTACTCCCACGTGGCGCGTCCCAGGTGGCGGATAGGGGGGTCCTCACTGGCTTGCCTGCGGACTTGAGGGGGAGAGGTGCTACTCCCACGTGGCGCGTCCCAGGTGGCGGATAGGGGGGTCCTCACTGGCTTGCCAGCGGACTTGCGGCGGAGAGGTGCTACTCCCACGTGGCGCGTCCCAGGTGGCGATAGGGGTTCCTCACTGGCTTGCCAGCGGACTTGAGGGGGAGAGGTGCTAATCCCACGTGGCGCGTCCCAGGTGGCGGATAGGGGGTCCTCACTGGCTTGCCAGCGGACTTGAGGGGGAGAGGTGATACTCCCACGTGGCGCGTCCCAGGTGCCGGATAGGGGGGTCCTCACTGGCTTGCCAGCGGACTTGAAGCGGAGAGGTGATACTCCCACGTGGCGCGTCCCAGGTGGCGGATAGGGGGGTCCTCACCGGCTTGCCAGCGGACTTGAGGCGGAGAGGTGCTACTCCCACGTGGCGCGTCCCAGGTGGCGGATAGGGGGATCCTCACCGGCTTGCCAGCGGACTTGAGGGGGAGAGGTGATACTCCCACGTGTCGCGTCCTAGGTGGCGGATAGGGGGGTCCTCACTGGCTTGCCAGCGGACTTGAGGGGGAGGGGTGATACTCCCACGTGGCGCGTCCCAGGTGGCGGATAGGGGGGTCCTCACTGGCTTGCCGGCGGACTTGAGGCGGAGAGGTGCTACTCCCACGTGGCGCGTCCCAGGAGGCGGATAGGGGGGTCCTCACTGGCTTGCCAGCGGACTTGAGGGGGAGAGGTGCTACTCCCACGTGGCGCGTCCCAGGTGGCGGACAGGGGGGTCCTCACTGGCTTGCCAGCGGACTTGAGGGGGAGAGGTGATACTCCCACGTGGCGCGTCCCAGGTGGCGGATGGGGGGGTCCTCACCGGCTTGCCAGCGGACTTGAGGGGGAGAGGTGTTACTCCCACGTGGCGCGTCCCAGGTGGCGGATAGGGGGGTCCTCACTGGCTTGCCAGCGGACTTGAGGGGGAGAGGTGATATTCCCACGTGGCGCGTCCCAGGTGGCGGATAGGGGGATCCTCACCGGCTTGCCAGCGGACTTGAGGCGGAGAGGTGATACTCCCACGTGGCGCGTCCCAGGTGGCGGATAGGGGGGTCCTCACTGGCTTGCCAGCGGACTTGAGGCGGAGAGGTGCTACTCCCACGTGGCGCGTCCCAGGTGGCGGATAGGGGGGTCCTCACCGGCTTGCCAGCGGACTTGAGGTGGAGAGGTGATACTCCCACGTGGCGCGTCCCAGGTGGCGGATAGGGGGGTCCTCACCGGCTTGCCAGCGGACTTGAGGCGGAGAGGTGATACTCCCACGTGGCGCGTCCCAGGTGGCGGATAGGGGGGTCCTCACTGGCTTGCCAGCGGACTTGAGGGGGAGAGGTGCTACTCCCACGTGGCGCGTCCCAGGTGGCGGATAGGGGGGTCCTCACTGGTTTGCCAGCGGACTTGAGGGGGAGGGGTGATACTCCCACGTGGCGCGTCCCATGTGGCGGATAGGGGGGTCCTCACCGGCTTGCCAGCGGACTTGAGGCGGAGAGGTGATACTCCCACGTGGCGCGTCCCAGGTGGCGGATAGGGGGGTCCTCACTGGCTTGCCGGCGGACTTGAGGCGGAGAGGTGCTACTCCCACGTGGCGCGTCCCAGGAGGCGGATAGGGGGGTCCTCACTGGCTTGCCAGCGGACTTGAGGGGGAGAGGTGCTACTACCACGTGGCGCGTCCCAGGTGGCGGATAGGGGGGTCCTCACTGGCTTGCCAGCGGACTTGAGGGGGAGAGGTGATACTCCCACGTGGCGCGTCCCAGGTGGCGGATGGGGGTTCCTCACCGGCTTGCCAGCGGAATTGATGGGGAGAGGTGATACTCCCACGTGGCGCGTCCCAGGTGGCGGATAGGGGGGTCCTCACTGGATTGCCAGCGGACTTGAGGGGGAGAGGTGATACTCCCACGTGGCGCGTCCCATGTGGCGGATAGGGGGATCCTCACCGGCTTGCCAGCGGACTTGAGGCGGAGAGGTGATACTCCCACGTGGCGCGTCCCAGGTGGCGGATAGGGGGGTCCTCATTGGCTTGCCAGCGGACTTGAGGCGGAGAGGTGCTACTCCCACGTGGCGCGTCCCAGGTGGCGGATACGGGGGTCCTCACCGTCTTGCCAGCGGACTTGAGGTGGAGAGGTGATACTCCCACGTGGCGCGTCCCAGGTGGCGGATAGGGGGGTCCTCACCGGCTTGCCAGCGGACTTGAGGCGGAGAGGTGATACTCCCACGTGGCGCGTCCCAGGTGGCGGATAGGGGGGTCCTCACTGGCTTGCCAGCGGACTTGAGGGGGAGAGGTGATACTCCCACGTGGCGCGTCCCAGGTGGCGGATAGGGGGAACCTCACCGGCTTGCCAGCGGACTTGAGGCGGAGAGGTGATACTCCCACGTGGCGCGTTCCAGGTGGCGGATAGGGGGGTCCTCACCGGCTTGCCAGCGGACTTGAGGCGGAGAGGTGCTACTCCCACGTGGCGCGTCCCAGGTGGCGGATAGGGGGATAATCACCGGCTTGCCAGCGGACTTGAGGGGGAGAGGTGATACTCCCACGTGGCGCGTCCCAGGTGGCGGATAGGGGGGTCCTCACTGGCTTGCCAGCGGACTTGAGGGGGAGAGGTGCTACTCCCACGTGACGCGTCCCAGGTGGCGGATAGGGGGGTCCTCACTGGCTTGCCAGCGGACATGAGGCGGAGAGGTGCTACTCCCACGTGGCGCGTCCCTGGTGGCGGATAGGGGGGTCCTCACTGGCTTGCCTGCGGACTTGAGGGGGAGAGGTGCTACTCCCACGTGGCGCGTCCCAGGTGGCGGATAGGGGGGTCCTCACTGGCTTGCCAGCGGACTTGAGGGGAAGAGGTGATACTCCCACGTGGCGCGTCCCAGGTGGCGATAGGGGTTCCTCACTGGCTTGCCAGCGGACTTGAGGGGGAGAGGTGCTAATCCCACGTGGCGCGTCCCAGGTGGCGGATAGGGGGGTCCTCACCGTCTTGCCAGCGGACTTGAGGGGGAGAGGTGCTACTCCCACGTGGCGCGTCCTAGGTGGCGGATAGGGGGGTCCTCACCGGCTTGCCAGCGGACTTGAGGCGGAGAGGTGCTACTCCCACGTGGCGCGTCCCAGGTGGCGGATAGGGGGGTCCTCACCGTCTTGCCAGCGGACTTGAGGGGGAGAGGTGCTACTCCCACGTGGCGCGTCCCAGGTGGCGGATAGGGAGCCCTCACCGGCTTGCCAGCGGACTTGAGGCGGAGAGGTGCTACTCCCACGTGGCGCGTCCCAGGTGGCGGATAGGGGGGTCCTCACCGGCTTGCCAGCGGACTTGAGGCGGAGAGGTGCTACTCCCACGTGGCGCGTCCCAGGTGGCGGATAGGGGGATCCTCACCGGCTTGCCAGCGGACTTGAGGCGGAGAGGTGATACTCCCACGTGGCGCGTCCCAGGTGACGGATAGGTTGGTCCTCACTGGCTTGCCAGCGGACTTGAGGCGGAGAGATGATACTCCCACGTGGCGCATCCCAGGTGGCGGATAGGGGGGGTCCTCACCGGCTTGCGAGCGGACTTGAGGGGGAGAGGTGATACTCCCACGTGGCGCGTCCCAGGTGGCGGATAGGGGGGTCCTCACTGGCTTGCCAGCGGACTTGAGGGGGAGAGGAGATACTCCCACGTGGCGCGTCCCAGGTGGCGGATAGGGGGGTCCTAACCGTCTTGCCAGCGGACTTGAGGGGGAGAGGTGCTACTCCCACGTGGCGCGTCCCAGGTGGCGGATAGGGGGGTCCTCACCGGCTTGCCAGCGGACTTGAGGCGGAGAGGTGCTACTCCCACGTGGCGCGTCCCAGGTGGCGGATAGGGGGGTCCTCACCGTCTTGCCAGCGGACTTGAGGGGGAGAGGTGCTACTCCCACGTGGCGCGTCCCAGGTGGCGGATAGGGAGTCCTCACCGGCTTGCCAGCGGACTTGAGGCGGAGAGGTGCTACTCCCACGTGGCGCGTCTCAGGTGGCGGATAGGGGGGTCCTCACCGGCTTGCCAGCGGACTTGAGGCGGAGAGGTGCTACTCCCACGTGGCGCGTCCCAGGTGGCGGATAGGGGGATCCTCGCCGGCTTGCCAGCGGACTTGAGGCGGAGAGGTGATACTCCCACGTGGCGCGTCCCAGGTGGCGGATAGGTTGGTCCTCACTGGCTTGCCAGCGGACTTGAGGCGGAGAGGTGATACTCCCACGTGGCGCATCCCAGGTGGCGGATAGGGGGGTCCTCACCGGCTTGCCAGCGGACTTGAGGGGGAGAGGTGATACTCCCACGTGGCGCGTCCCAGGTGGCGGATAGGGGGGTCCTCACTGGCTTGCCAGCGGACTTGAGGGGGAGAGGAGATACTCCCACGTGGCGCGTCCCAGGTGGCGGATAGGGGGGTCCTCACCGTCTTGCCAGCGGACTTGAGGGGGAGAGGTGATACTCCCACGTGGCGCGTCCCAGGTGGCGGATAGGGGGGTCCTCACCGGCTTGCCAGCGGACTTGAGGCGGAGAGGTGCTACTCCCACGTGGCGCGTCCCAGGTGGCGGATAGGGGGGTCCTCACCGGCTTGCCAGCGGACTTGAGGCGGAGAGGTGCTACTCCCACGTGGCGCGTCCCAGGTGGCGGATAGGGGGATCCTCGCCGGCTTGCCAGCGGACTTGAGGCGGAGAGGTGATACTCCCACGTGGCGCGTCCCAGGTGGCGGATAGGTTGGTCCTCACTGGCTTGCCAGCGGACTTGAGGGGGAGAGGAGATACTCCCACGTGGCGCGTCCCAGGTGGCGGATAGGGGGATCCTCACCGGCTTGCCAGCGGACTTGAGGGGGAGAGGTGATACCCCCACGTGGCGCGTCCCAGGTGGCGGATAGGGGGGTCCTCACTGGCTTGCCAGCGGACTTGAGGGGGAGAGGTGCTACTCCCACGTGACGCGTCCCAGGTGGCGGATAGGGGGGTCCTCACTGGCTTGCCAGCGGACATGAGGCGGAGAGGTGCTACTCCCACGTGGCGCGTCCCAGGTGGCGGATAGGGGGGTCCTCACTGGCTTGCCTGCGGACTTGAGGGGGAGAGGTGCTACTCCCACGTGGCGCGTCCCAGGTGGCGGATAGGGGGTCCTCACTGGCTTGCCAGCGGACTTGAGGGGAAGAGGTGATACTCCCACGTGGCGCGTCCCAGGTGGCGGATAGGGGGGTCCTCACTGGCTTGCCAGCGGACTTGAGACGGAGAGGTGCTACTCCCACGTGGCGCGTCCCAGGTGGTGATAGGGGTTCCTCACTGGCTTGCCAGCGGACTTGAGGGGGAGAGGTGCTAATCCCACGTGGCGCGTCCCAGGTGGCGGATAGGGGGGTCCTCAGTGGCTTGCCAGCGGACTTGAGGGGGAGAGGTGATACTCCCACGTGGCGCGTCCCAGGTGGCGGATAGGGGGGTCCTCACTGGCTTGCCAGCGGACTTGAAGCGGAGAGGTGATACTCCCACGTGGCGCGTCCCAGGTGGCGGATAGGGGGGTCCTCACCGGCTAGCCAGCGGACTTGAGGGGGAGAGGTGCTACTCCCACGTGGCGCGTCCCAGGTGGCGGATAGGGGGATCCTCACCGTCTTGCCAGCGGACTTGAGGGGGAGAGGTGATACTCCCACGTGGCGCGTCCCAGGTGGCGGATAGGGGGGTCCTCACTGGCTTGCCAGCGGACTTGAGGGGGAGGGGTGATACTCCCACGTGGCGCGTCCCATGTGGCGGATAGGGGGGTCCTCACCGGCTTGCCAGCGGACTTGAGGCGGAGAGGTGATACTCCCACGTGGCGCGTCCCAGGTGGCGGATAGGGGGGTCCTCACTGGCTTGCCGGCGGACTTGAGGCGGAGAGGTGCTACTCCCACGTGGCGCGTCCCAGGAGGCGGATAGTGGGTCCTCACTGGCTTGCCAGCGGACTTGAGGGGGAGAGGTGCTACTCCCACGTGGCGCGTCCCAGGTGGCGGACAGGGGGGTCCTCACTGGCTTGCCAGCGGACTTGAGGGGGAGAGGTGATACTCCCACGTGGCGCGTCCCAGGTGGCGGATGGGGGGGTCCTCACCGGCTTGCCAGCGGACTTGAGGGGGAGAGGTGATACTCCCACGTGGCGCGTCCCAGGTGGCGGATAGGGGGGTCCTCACTGGCTTGCCAGCGGACTTGAGGGGGAGAGGTTATACTCCCACGTGGCGCGTCCCAGGTGGCGGATAGGGGGATCCTCACCGGCTTGCCAGCGGACTTGAGGCGGAGAGGTGATACTCCCACGTGGCGCGTCCCAGGTGGCGGATAGGGGGGTCCTCACTGGCTTGCCAGCGGACTTGAGGCGGAGAGGTGCTACTCCCACGTGGCGCGTCCCAGGTGGCGGATAGGGGAGTCCTCACCGGCTTGCCAGCGGACTTGAGGTGGAGAGGTGATACTCCCACGTGGCGCGTCCCAGGTGGCGGATAGGGGGGTCCTCACCGGCTTGCCAGCGGACTTGAGGCGGAGAGGTGATACTCCCACGTGGCGCGTCCCAGGTGGCGGATAGGGGGGTCCTCACCGGCTTGCCAGCGGACTTGAGGGGGAGAGGTGCTACTCCCACGTGGCGCGTCCCAGGTAGCGGATAGGGGGGTCCTCACTGGCTTGCCAGCGGACTTGAGGGGAAGAGGTGATACTCCCACGTGGCGCGTCCCAGGTGGCGGATAGGGGGGTCCTCACTGGCTTGCCAGCGGACTTGAGGCGGAGAGGTGCTACTCCCACGGGGCGCGTCCCAGGTGGCGATAGGGTTTCCTCACTGGCTTGCCAGCGGACTTGAGGGGGAGAGGTGCTAATCCCACGTGGCGCGTCCCAGGTGGCGGATAGGGGGGTCCTCACTGTCTTGCCAGCGGACTTGAGGGGGAGAGGTGATACTCCCACGTGGCGCGTCCCAGGTGGCGGATAGGGGGGTCCTCACTGGCTTGCCAGCGGACTTGAAGCGGAGAGGTGATACTCCCACGTGGCGCGTCCCAGGTGGCGGATAGGGGGGTCCTCACTGGCTTGCCAGCGGACTTGAGGGGGAGGGGTGATACTCCCACGTGGCGCGTCCCATGTGGCGGATAGGGGGGTCCTCACCGGCTTGCCAGCGGACTTGAGGCGGAGAGGTGATACTCCCACGTGGCGCGTCCCAGGTGGCGGATAGGGGGGTCCTCACTGGCTTGCCGGCGGACTTGAGGCGGAGAGGTGCTACTCCCACGTGGCGCGTCCCAGGAGGCGGATAGGGGGGTCCTCACTGGCTTGCCAGCGGACTTGAGGGGGAGAGGTGATACTCCCACGTGGCGCGTCCCAGGTGGCGGATGGGGGGGTCCTCACCGGCTTGCCAGCGGACTTGAGGGGGAGAGGTGATACTCCCACGTGGCGCGTCCCAGGTGGCGGATAGGGGGGTCCTCACTGGCTTGCCAGCGGACTTGAGGGGGAGAGGTGATACTCCCAATGGCGCGTCCCAGGTGGCGGATAGGGGGATCCTCACCGGCTTGCCAGCGGACTTGAGGCGGAGAGGTGATACTCCCTCGTGGCGCGTCCCAGGTGGCGGATAGGGGGGTCCTCACTGGCTTGCCAGCGGACTTGAGGCGGAGAGGTGCTACTCCCACGTGGCGCGTCCCAGGTGGCGGATAGGGGGGTCCTCACCGGCTTGCCAGCGGACTTGAGGTGGAGAGGTGATACTCCCACGTGGCGCGTCCCAGGTGGCGGATAGGGGGGTCCTCACCGGCTTGCCAGCGGACTTGAGGCGGAGAGGTGATACTCCCACGTGGCGCGTCCCAGGTGGCGGATAGGGGGGTCCTCACCGGCTTGCCAGCGGACTTGAGGGTGAGAGGTGCTACTCCCACGTGGCGCGTCCTAGGTGGCGGATAGGGGGGTCCTCACCGGCTTGCCAGCGGACTTGAGGCGGAGAGGTGCTACTTCCACGTGGCGCGTCCCAGGTGGCGGATAGGGGGGTCCTCACCGTCTTGCCAGCGGACTTGAGGGGGAGAGGTGCTACTCCCACGTGGCGCGTCCCAGGTGGCGGATAGGGAGTCCTCACCGGCTTGCCAGCGGACTTGAGGCGGAGAGGTGCTACTCCCACGTGGCGCGTCCCAGGTGGCGGATAGGGGGGTCCTCACCGGCTTGCCAGCGGATTTGAGGCGGAGAGGTGATACTCCCACGTGGCGCGTCCCAGGTGGCGGATAGGTTGGTCCTCACTGGCTTGCCAGCGGACTTGAGGCGGAGATGTGATACTCCCACGTGGCGCATCCCAGGTGGCGGAAAGGGGGGTCCTCACCGGCTTGCGAGCGGTCTTGAGGGGGAGAGGTGATACTCCCACGTGGCGTGTCCCAGGTGGCGGATAGGGGGGTCCTCACTGGTTTGCCAGCGGACTTGAGGGGGAGAGGAGATACTCCCACGTGGCGCGTCCCAGGTGGCGGATAGGGGGGTCCTCACCGTCTTGCCAGCGGACTTGAGGGGGATAGGTGCTACTCCCACGTGGCGCGTCCCAGGTGGCGGATAGGGGGGTCCTCACCGGCTTGCCAGCGGACTTGAGGCGGAGAGATGCTACTCCCACGTGGCGCGTCCCAGGTGGCGGATAGGGGGGTCCTCACCGTCTTGCCAGCGGACTTGAGGGGGAGAGGTGCTACTCCCACGTGGCGCGTCCCAGGTGGCGGATAGGGAGTCCTCACCGGCTTGCCATTGGACTTGAGGCGGAGAGGTGCTACTCCCACGTGGCGCGTCCCAGGTGGCGGATAGGGGGGTCCTCACCGGCTTGCCAGCGGACTTGAGGCGGAGAGGTGCTACTCCCACGTGGCGCGTCCCAGGTGGGGGATAGGGGGATCCTCGCCGGCTTGCCAGCGGACTTGAGGCGGAGAGGTGATACTCCCACGTGGCGCGTCCCAGGTGGCGGATAGGTTGGTCCTCACTGGCTTGCCAGCGGACTTGAGTCGGAGAGGTGCTACTCCCACGTGGCGCATCCCAGGTGGCGGATAGGGGGGTCCTCACCGGCTTGCCAGCGGACTTGAGGGGGAGAGGTGATACTCCCACGTGGCGCGTCCCAGGTGGCGGATAGGGGGGTCCTCACTGGCTTGCCAGCGGACTTGAGGGGGAGAGGAGATACTCCCACGTGGCGCGTCCCAGGTGGCGGATAGGGGGATCTTCACCGGCTTGCCAGCGGACTTGAGGGGGAGAGGTGATACTCCCACGTGGCGCGTCCCAGGTGGCGGATAGGGGGGTCCTCACTGGCTTGCCAGCGGACTTGAGGGGGAGAGGTGATACTCCCACGTGGCCCGTCCCAGGTGGCGGATAGGGGGGTCCTCACTGGCTTGCCAGCGGGCTTGAGGGGGTGAGGTGATACTCCCACGTGGCGCGTACCAGGTGGCGGATAGGGGGGTCCTCACCGGCTTGCCAGAGGACTTGAGGGGGAGAGGTGATACTCCCACGTGGCGCGTCCCAGGTGGCGGATAGGGGGGTCCTCACTGGCTTGCCAGCGGACTTGAGGGGGAGAGGTGATACTCCCACGTGGCGCGTCCCTGGTGGCGGATAGGGGGGTCCTCACTGGCTTGCCAGCGGACTTGAGGGGGAGAGGTGATACTCCCACGTGGCGCGTCCCAGGTGGCGGATAGGGGGAACCTCACCGGCTTGCCAGCGGACTTGAGGCGGAGAGGTGATACTCCCACGTGGCGCGTTCCAGGTGGCGGATAGGGGGGTCCTCACCGGCTTGCCAGCGGACTTGAGGCGGAGAGGTGCTACTCCCACGTGGCGCGTCCCAGGTGGCGGATAGGGGGATAATCACCGGCTTGCCAGCGGACTTGACGGGGAGAGGTGATACTCCCACGTGGCGCGTCCCAGGTGGCGGATAGGGGGGTCCTCACTGGCTTGCCAGCGGACTTGAGGGGGAGAGGTGCTACTCCCACGTGACGCGTCCCAGGTGGCGGATAGGGGGATCCTCACTGGCTTGCCAGCGGACATGAGGCGGAGAGGTGCTACTCCCACGTGGCGCGTCCCAGGTGGCGGATAGGGGGGTCCTCACTGGCTTGCCTGCGGACTTGAGGGGGAGAGGTGCTACTCCCACGTGGCGCGTCCCAGGTGGCGGATAGGGGGGTCCTCACTGGCTTGCCAGCGGACTTGAGGCGGAGAGGTGCTACTCCCACGTGGCGGGTCCCAGGTGGCGATAGGGGTTCCTCACTGGCTTGCCAGCGGACTTGAGGGGGAGAGGTGCTAATCCCACGTGGCGCGTCCCAGGTGGCGGATAGGGGGGTCCTCACTGGCTTGCCAGCGGACTTGAGGGGGAGAGGTGATACTCCCACGTGGCGCGTCCCAGGTGGCGGATAGGGGGGTCCTCACTGGCTTGCCAGCGGACTTGAAGCGGAGAGGTGATACTCCCACGTGGCGCGTCCCAGGTGGCGGATAGGGGGGTCCTCACCGGCTTGCCAGCGGACTTGAGGCGGAGAGGTGCTACTCCCACGTGGCGCGTCCCAGGTGGCGGATAGGGGGATCCTCACCGGCTTGCCAGCGGACTTGAGGGGGAGAGGAGATACTCCCACGTGTCGCGTCCTAGGTGGCAGATAGGGGGGTCCTCACTGGCTTGCCAGCGGACTTGAGGGGGAGGGGTGATACTCCCACGTGGCGCGTCCCAGGTGGCGGATAGGGGGGTCCTCACTGGCTTGCCGGCGGACTTGAGGCGGAGAGGTGCTACTCCCACGTGGCGCGTCCCAGGAGGCGGATAGGGGGGTCCTCACTGGCTTGCCAGCGGACTTGAGGGGGAGAGGTGCTACTCCCACGTGGCGCGTCCCAGGAGGCGGATAGGGGGGTCCTCACTGGCTTGCCAGCGGACTTGAGGGGGAGAGGTGCTACTCCCACGTGGCGCGTCCCAGGTGGCGGATAGGGGGGTCCTCACTGGCTTGCCAGCGGACTTGAGGGGGAGAGGTGATACTCCCACGTGGCGCGTCCCAGGTGGCGGATGGGGGTTCCTCACCGGCTTGCCAGCGGACTTGAGGGGGAGAGGTGATACTCCCACGTGGCGCGTCCCAGGTGGCGGATAGGGGGGTCCTCACCGGCTTGCCAGCGGACTTGAGGCGGAGAGGTGCTACTCCCACGTGGCGCGTCCCAGGTGGCGGATAGGGGGGTCCTCACCGGCTTGCCAGCGGACTTGAGGCGGAGAGGTGCTACTCCCACGTGGCGCGTCCCAGGTGGGGGATAGGGGGATCCTCGCCGGCTTGCCAGCGGACTTGAGGCGGAGAGGTGATACTCCCACGTGGCGCGTCCCAGGTGGCGGATAGGTTGGTCCTCACTGTCTTGCCAGCGGACTTGAGTCGGAGAGGTGCTACTCCCACGTGGCGCATCCCAGGTGGCGGATAGGGGGGTCCTCACCGGCTTGCCAGCGGACTTGAGGGGGAGAGGTGATACTCCCACGTGGCGCGTCCCAGGTGGCGGATAGGGGGGTCCTCACTGGCTTGCCAGCGGACTTGAGGGGGAGAGGAGATACTCCCACGTGGCGCGTCCCAGGTGGCGGATAGGGGGATCTTCACCGGCTTGCCAGCGGACTTGAGGGGGAGAGGTGATACTCCCACGTGGCGCGTCCCAGGTGGCGGATAGGGGGGTCCTCACTGGCTTGCCAGCGGACTTGAGGGGGAGAGGTGATACTCCCACGTGGCCCGTCCCAGGTGGCGGATAGGGGGGTCCTCACTGGCTTGCCAGCGGGCTTGAGGGGGTGAGGTGATACTCCCACGTGGCGCGTACCAGGTGGCGGATAGGGGGGTCCTCACCGGCTTGCCAGAGGACTTGAGGGGGAGAGGTGATACTCCCACGTGGCGCGTCCCAGGTGGCGGATAGGGGGGTCCTCACTGGCTTGCCAGCGGACTTGAGGGGGAGAGGTGATACTCCCACGTGGCGCGTCCCAGGTGGCGGATAGGGGGGTCCTCACTGGCTTGCCAGCGGACTTGAGGGGGAGAGGTGATACTCCCACGTGGCGCGTCCCAGGTGGCGGATAGGGGGAACCTCACCAGCTTGCCAGCGGACTTGAGGCGGAGAGGTGATACTCCCACGTGGCGCGTTCCAGGTGGCGGATAGGGGGGTCCTCACCGGCTTGCCAGCGGACTTGAGGCGGAGAGGTGCTACTCCCACGTGGCGCGTCCCAGGTGGCTGATAGGGGGATAATCACCGGCTTGCCAGCGGACTTGACGGGGAGAGGTGATACTCCCACGTGGCGCGTCCCAGGTGGCGGATAGGGGGGTCCTCACTGGCTTGCCAGCGGACTTGAGGGGGAGAGGTGCTACTCCCACGTGACGCGTCCCAGGTGGCGGATAGGGGGATCCTCACTGGCTTGCCAGCGGACATGAGGCGGAGAGGTGCTACTCCCACGTGGCGCGTCCCAGGTGGCGGATAGGGGGGTCCTCACTGGCTTGCCTGCGGACTTGAGGGGGAGAGGTGCTACTCCCACGTGGCGCGTCCCAGGTGGCGGATAGGGGGGTCCTCACTGGCTTGCCAGCGGACTTGAGGCGGAGAGGTGCTACTCCCACGTGGCGGGTCCCAGGTGGCGATAGGGGTTCCTCACTGGCTTGCCAGCGGACTTGAGGGGGAGAGGTGCTAATCCCACGTGGCGCGTCCCAGGTGGCGGATAGGGGGGTCCTCACTGGCTTGCCAGCGGACTTGAGGGGGAGAGGTGATACTCCCACGTGGCGCGTCCCAGGTGGCGGATAGGGGGGTCCTCACTGGCTTGCCAGCGGACTTGAAGCGGAGAGGTGATACTCCCACGTGGCGCGTCCCAGGTGGCGGATAGGGGGGTCCTCACCGGCTTGCCAGCGGACTTGAGGCGGAGAGGTGCTACTCCCACGTGGCGCGTCCCAGGTGGCGGATAGGGGGATCCTCACCGGCTTGCCAGCGGACTTGAGGGGGAGAGGTGATACTCCCACGTGTCGCGTCCTAGGTGGCAGATAGGGGGGTCCTCACTGGCTTGCCAGCGGACTTGAGAGGGAGGGGTGATACTCCCACGTGGCGCGTCCCAGGTGGCGGATAGGGGGGTCCTCACTGGCTTGCCGGCGGACTTGAGGCGGAGAGGTGCTACTCCCACGTGGCGCGTCCCAGGAGGCGGATAGGGGGGTCCTCACTGGCTTGCCAGCGGACTTGAGGGGGAGAGGTGCTACTCCCACGTGGCGCGTCCCAGGTGGCGGACAGGGGGGTCCTCACTGGCTTGCCAGCGGACTTGAGGGGGAGAGGTGATACTCCCACGTGGCGCGTCCCAGGTGGCGGATGGGGGGGTCCTCACCGGCTTGCCAGCGGACTTGAGGGGGAGAGGTGTTACTCCCACGTGGCGCGTCCCAGGTGGCGGATAGGGGGGTCCTCACTGGCTTGCCAGCGGACTTGAGGGGGAGAGGTGATACTCCCACGTGGCGCGTCCCAGGTGGCGGATAGGGGGATCCTCACCGGCTTGCCAGCGGACTTGAGGCGGAGAGGTGATACTCCCACGTGGCGCGTCCCAGGTGGCGGATAGGGGGGTCCTCACTGGCTTGCCAGCGGACTTGAGGCGGAGAGGTGCTACTGCCACGTGGCGCGTCCCAGGTGGCGGATAGGGGGGTCCTCACCGGCTTGCCAGCGGACTTGAAGTGGAGAGGTGATACTCCCACGTGGCGCGTCCCAGGTGGCGGATAGGGGGGTCCTCACCGGCTTGCCAGCGGACTTGAGGCGGAGAGGTGATACTCCCACGTGGCGCGTCCCAGGTGGCGGATAGGGGGGTCCTCACTGGCTTGCCAGCGGACTTGAGGGGGAGAGGTGCTACTCCCACGTGGCGCGTCCCAGGTGGCGGATAGGGGGGTCCTCACTGGTTTGCCAGCGGACTTGAGGGGGAGGGGTGATACTCCCACGTGGCGCGTCCCATGTGGCGGATAGGGGGGTCCTCACCGGCTTGCCAGCGGACTTGAGGCGGAGAGGTGATACTCCCACGTGGCGCGTCCCAGGTGGCTGATAGGGGGGTCCTCACTGGCTTGCCGGCGGACTTGAGGCGGAGAGGTGCTACTCCCACGTGGCGCGTCCCAGGAGGCGGATAGGGGGGTCCTCACTGGCTTGCCAGCGGACTTGAGGGGGAGAGGTGCTACTCCCACGTGGCGCGTCCCAGGTGGCGGATAGGGGGGTCCTCACTGGCTTGCCAGCGGACTTGAGGGGGAGAGGTGATACTCCCACGTGGCGCGTCCCAGGTGGCGGATGGGGGTTCCTCACCGGCTTGCCAGCGGACTTGATGGGGAGAGGTGATACTCCCACGTGGCGCGTCCCAGGTGGCGGATAGGGGGGTCCTCACTGGCTTGCCAGCGGACTTGAGGGGGAGAGGTGATACTCCCACGTGGCGCGTCCCATGTGGCGGATAGGGGGGTCCTCACTGGCTTGCCAGCGGACTTGAGGGGGAGAGGTGATACTCCCACGTGGCGCGTCCCAGGTGGCGGATAGGGGGGTCCTCACTGGCTTGCCAGCGGACTTGAGGGGGAGAGGTGATACTCCCACGTGGCGCGTCCCAGGTGGCGGATGGGGGTTCCTCACCGGCTTGCCAGCGGACTTGATGGGGAGAGGTGATACTCCCACGTGGCGCGTCCCAGGTGGCGGATGGGGGTTCCTCACCGGCTTGCCAGCGGACTTGATGGGGAGAGGTGATACTCCCACGTGGCGCGTCCCAGGTGGCGGATAGGGGGGTCCTCACTGTCTTGCCAGCGGACTTGAGGGGGAGAGGTGATACTCCCACGTGGCGCGTCCCATGTGGCGGATAGGGGGATCCTCACCGGCTTGCCAGCGGACTTGAGGCGGAGAGGTGATACTCCCACGTGGCGCGTCCCAGGTGGCGGATAGGGGGGTCCTCACTGGCTTGCCAGCGGACTTGAGGCGGAGAGGTGCTACTCCCACGTGGCGCGTCCCAGGTGGCGGATACGGGGGTCCTCACCGTCTTGCCAGCGGACTTGAGGTGGAGAGGTGATACTCCCACGTGGCGCGTCCCAGGTGGCGGATAGGGGGGTCCTCACCGGCTTGCCAGCGGACTTGAGGCGGAGAGGTGATACTCCCACGTGGCGCGTCCCAGGTGGCGGATAGGGGGGTCCTCACCGGCTTGCCAGCGGACTTGAGGGGGATAGGTGCTACTCCCACGTGGCGCGTCCCAGGTAGCGGATAGGGGGGGGTCCTTACCGGTTTGCCAGCGGACTTGAGGGAAATAAAATACCTCTCGCGGACCAAACACTCTGTAAACAGCTGCAGAGCATCGAGTGGCACCTCTCGATCTCAACAATCGAGTAGCAATCATGTGATCTTTTCATGTGATCACCCCAACCTTTCACTTTCAACTTGTGAACCTGATGGATCGTATTGGATCACAGCAACTACTCCAGGCCCCGGACTTATACAGTTCGGGTTCTCCTGATCATCGGATTCTGGGGGATCGGGAGCATCATGCTGAGAAGAGTTGGAGCTTCTCAAAATCTCTTCGCCCGAAGAATAAGAACTTCATCCGAACAGTCAATGTGAACACTTTGCTCAAAACTGGGAAACTTAAACAATTAATCGACACCTTGAATAAATTTGATATTCAAATTGCAGCCATTCAGGAAACACGTTTCCAAGACGAAAATCATTTTGATTCAGAAAACTTTAGGATATATAAGGGGAAACCAGCCATAAAAATTGGTGATATTTTATCACAATTTGGAACAGCGTTTTTTGTAAGAAAAACAATAGCCAGTTCAGTGCTCAACTTTACTTCTCCCTCCGAAAGGATCTCCGTACTCTCAATAAAATCAAGCAACAAGGCATACACATTGATTAATGCCCACGCTCCCATAAACAATGACAATAAGAAAACCCCTCAGAAAGTAGAAGACTTTTGGGAACTCCTTGAGGAAACCATCAGCAAAATTCCTAAACATCATGTGAAAATTTTACTCGGTGACTTTAACGCACAGGTTGGTAGAGAAAAGAAGTATAGATCCATAGTTGGTCATCATCCAGCACATTGGAGAACAAATCAGAATGGTGAGCATCTGATAAATTGCTGTAAATCCTTTAATTTGAGGCTCATGTCTACATATTTCACCAGGTCTCCACACAAGAAGAAAACATGGAAATCACCAAATCCAGCACTAGGAGAATTCCAAATTGATCATGTAGCAGTGTCCAAACAGAACATATGTGAACTCCTAAATGTTAGAGTGCGCAGGGGAGTGATTGACTCTGATCACTACTTAAGCCAAATCAAAGTGAAATTCCAGCCTTATAGATCCAAACCAAAAACTAAGAGATTACTAAGAGTGGATCCGGAGCACCTCAAGCAGACCACCAAAGAATTTCTTCAGGCCATAAAAGAGCAAAATTCCAAAGACTGGAGGGACTTAGAAAACTCAATTCTGACATCAGCACAGAAGTTAGGGCAGCCCCCAAGGAAAAGGAAACACAGATGGTGGAACACAACCTGTGATAAAGCAATTGAAGACAGAATTAAAGCCTGGAATAAATGGAACGGACATCAGACAACTGAACGATGGGAATTATTCCTTAAGATCCAGAAATCAAGAGCTAAGATCATCCGCAGGGAGAAGCGGGCATACGACAGGAATAAACTCATAGAGATAGAACAGGATTTCCTAAAAAACAACACCAGAAATTTCTATAAGACCTTCCGTGAGAGTCTGTCTAGTTATCAACCACCTAGCATATGTTTCAGTAGACCAGATGGCTCACTAGAAACAAACACCAGGGAAAACTGCAAGATCTTAGCAGATTACTTGCAGGACCTACTCAATTGTGACCCACCGAAAGAAAAAATGCACTTTGAAAAGCCTGCACCGAATCCAGATTCACATCCACCGACAATGGAAGAAACAGCTGAAATCATTCAATCTCTTAAAAACAACAAAGCACCAGGAGAAGGTGGTATTACCGCTGAAATGTTGAAACTCGGTGGGGAAGAGGTCACCAGAAGAATCCACGCAATTTTAAAAGCAATTTGGGAAACAGAAGTGATCCCACAGGACTGGAAGTGCGCGTTAATACATCCATTGCACAAGAGAGGTAACAAAACTGATCCAAACAACTATAGAGGTCTATCCCTATTATCTGTGGCCTATAAAATCCTATCTAAAGCTCTTCTGAACAGACTAGAGAAACAAACAGACCATTTGATTGGTGAATATCAAGCGGGTTTTAGGAAAGGGCGTTCATGTGCTGAACAGATATGGAATCTGAAGATGATTTTGAAGATCCGCAGATCCAACCCCACAATTGTCACCTTTGTGGACCTAAAGAAAGCATATGATTCTGTGAACAGGCAGACCCTGTTTGAGACGCTAGAAGAACTTCAAGTGGACAGGAAGACCAGAGAACTGATTCGTCAGACTCTCACCAATACAACATCGAAGGTGAAGTTTCTTGGGGAAATTTCGGACTCTTTTGAAGTACGAACAGGTGTTCGCCAAGGAGACGGACTTTCACCCCTTCTATTTAACCTGGTTCTAGATAAAGTCATCAGAGAGTGGGAAAAGAACATCAAAAGCGTTAGCATAGGAACTGCTGGAAACAAAATCAATGTGAAATGCTTGGCTTTCGCAGATGACCTAGCGATTATCACTAGGAACAAAGAAGAAACTAAGCACGCTATTGAGACATTATACAGAATAGCATCACAAGCAGGCCTTCAAATATCATTTGAAAAAACCAAGTACATGCAGAATTTTCAGCAAAAGAAGAAGAAAGAAAAAATAGGAACAGCGTATGGAGCAATATCCCAAGAAGAATTTTTTAAATACCTTGGAGAAATAATTCTTCCTTCAGGATTGGACAGTTTGGCTAACACAGAAAGAGCCTCAAAACTTCATAGAGCATTCAGACTAACATGGGATCACTATAATAAAAGAGTAATGTCACATAATGCAAAACTGAAACACTACAAAACAGTTGTACTACCGGAAGCTGTCTATGCTTCAGAAACCATAGCTTTAGGAGGTCATTCTAAAATTGCAAATATAGAAAAGCAAGAACGTAAAATTCTTAGAAAAATATTCGGCCCCACAACAGAAAACGGAATTTGGATTAAAAGACGAAATTCAGACCTATACCGTCACACAGATAGTTTCAGCAACACTGTACGAAAAAGACGTTTAATATTTTATGGACACCTCTTCAGGATGGACGATTATAGACTTACAAAAAGGTTATTCAATGTAACAAATTCTCAGAAATCAAGGATAGCTTGGCTGGATGAATCAAGAGAGGACCTGCAAGAGTTGAACATCGGAGAAAATATTCTGAGAAACCGCAAAGTCTTCAGGACCGCAGTAACAACGCACAAGTTTAGGGTGAAAACTAGTGGCAGGACTGGAACCAAGTGGACAGAAGAACGGAAGAAGCAGCACAGTGACTTCATGAAGAGATTTTGGGAAGATAGGAAGGCGAATATCATCAAGCCGAAAAACAAGTTCAAGCGCGCTCTATAATGGGCAAAACAAGTTCAAGCGCGCTCTATAATGGGCAAAACAAGTTCAAGCGCGCTCTATAATGGGCAAAACAAGTTCAAGCGCGCTCTATAATGGGCAAAACAAGTTCAAGCGCGCTCTATAATGGGCAAAACAAGTTCAAGCGCGCTCTATAATGGGCAAAACGCAAAAAGAAGAAGAAGAAATAAGAAAATAAATAAGTAAAGATATAAATAAATAAGTAAATAAATAAGTAAATAAATACATAGGTAAATAAATAAATGAGAAAATAAATAAATAAGAAAATAAATAAGTAAATAAATAAATAAGAAAATATATAAACAAATAAATAAGTAAATATATAAATAAACAAGCTGACCCGGCAGACGTTGTCCTGCCAATCAAAGAAAGTGTTGTAACTTTGTTTTTTGGAAGTGGTTTTGGATACACATTTTTTTTTTCAATTTCTGTTAACTGCCTCTAAACTATCGTGAAATGAATTAACTAATCTAGAAACAATCGTGGGAGCGTGCACAACAACTCTCGCAATCAGATAAATGGCATATAACGCATACGGGATTTTGTTTAAATGATTCGTGCGCTGTCACTCATATGTTGAATCTACTCGTGCTCTACCAACTGTGAAATGGATTTACTAAGTTAGAAATCTTCACGTAAATGTACACAACAACTCATCAAAGTTTCATCGCAATCGATGAATAGTATATGAACGCATACGGGATTTTGTTGGAACGCTTCGCGCGTCGTCACTCATTTGTTACATCTACTCGTGCGCTACCAATATTGTAAATGGATTTACCAAGTTGAACACCTTCCCTGGCGTGTACACAACAACTCATCAAAGTTTCATCGGAATCCGATGAATGACATACGAACGCATACGGGATTTTCTTTAAACGATTCGCGTGCCGTTACTCATTTGTTGAATCTACTCATGCGCTATCTATTGTAAAATAGATTAACTAATCCTGAAACCTTCTCTGGAGTGTACTCAATGGTTCACCAAGGTTTCATCGCAATCGGATGAATGATATATGACCGCATACGGGACATTGTGGAAACGATTCGCGCGCCATCGCGCATTTGTTGAATCTACTCATGCGCTACCTATTGTAAAATGGATTTATTAAGCCAGAAACCTTCCATAGGGTGTACACAACATCTCACCCTAGTTTCATCGTAATCGGATGATTGGTATTTGAACGCATACGGGACTTTATTGAAACTCTTCGCGCGTCGTCGCTCATTTGTTGAATCTACTCGTGCGCAACCTCCTGTGAAATGGATTTACTAAGTTAGAGACCCTCACGTAAGTGTACACAACATCTCACCCAAGTTTCATTGCAATCGGATGAATGGTATATGAACGCATACGGGACATTGTTTAAACGTTCGCGCGTCGTCGCTCATTTGTTGAATCTACTCGTGCGCTACCTATTGTAAAATGGATTCACCAATCCAGAAGCCTCCCCTGGAGTGTACACAACATCTCACCCAAGTTTCATCGCTATCGGACGAATGGTATTTGAAAGCATACGGGACTTCGTTGAAACGCTTCGCACGTCGTCGCTCATTTGTTGAATCTACTCGTGCGCAACCTCCTGTGAAATGGATTACTAAGTTAGAAGCCTTCACTTAAGTATACAAAACAACTCATCAAAGTTTCATCTCAATTGATGAATGGAATATAAACTTATACGGGATTTTGTTGAAACGCTTCGCGTGTCGTCACTAATTTGTTGAATCTAGTCGTGCGCTACCTACTGTAAAATTGATTTACTAAGCCAGAAGCCTTCCCTAGAGTGTACAGAACATCTCACCCAAGTTTCTTCGCTATCGGACGAATGGTATTGAACGCATACGGGACCTTTGTGAAACGCTTCGAGCGTCGTCGCTCATTTGTTGAATCTATTCGTGCGCTATCTATTATAAAATGGATTTACTAAGCCAAACACCTTCCCTGGAGCTCACTCAACATATCACCTAAGTTTCATCGCAATAAGATGAATGGTATATGAACGCATACGGGACTTTGAAACGCTCTAACGTGCAGAGACAAACAGTAGAATTCGACATCACTGCCAACTTTGGTATAAAACACAATTTTCCGCCACGGGTGGAGTGTATTTTATGGCGGTAGTTGCACAGGTTGCGACCAGGTGGCTCTAACGTGCAGAGACAAACCGTCCAAAGACATCAGCTTTCACCAACGCCAAGGCTAGTGGTTTCCATGACGACTATTTTTGACTGTATATTTTGGTTCTAAAATTGTGTGCAAATTGTGGTTCTAAAATTGTGTTCATTCCACCTACCGGGTCAGATTGTAAATCTAAACCATACATGGACCCACCCTAATATACATACCAAATTCCATCAAAATCGGTCCAGTCGTTTAGGAGGAGTTCAGTCACATATACACGTGTCGAAGAATTATATATATAAAGATAAGTAAATAAATAAGTAAATAAATAATAATTCGATGGGAAACCTTTTGTTTCATTTCGTGAGCACGCATCTGAAAAACTATTCCACTTCTTCCACTCTGTGGATTTAAGGCCAGAGAGAACAATGGTGGACTATGGAAACTTTTGAAACAATCCACGGTTGATTCGAAATGATCGGGGTGATGTGACTTGTTGAAGTTTCACATTCCATGTCAACATGGTAGATTGTAAGCAACGCACATGCGAATCTTCAATATCTCAATCTGTTTCTCATACGTACCCATTAAAAAACAAGGAGTTCCGGGACGAACTAAAGAGCCTACTTTTCATGCCAATGATTATTCTACAGTATATGAACCTATCTAGAATAATGACGAAATTAAGATGCTAATATCGAAATTTCTAATTAGTTCGAAATACTCTATACCTGGCATAATGTAGCCTAATAAAGCACCACAGTTGGCAGCCCTGATGACTGAATATATTCTTAGTTCCATCTCTTAAGGTACAGAATACGAAATTTGGTTGAAGTCCAATGAATAGCATGGACGTTACATGCAGTTAAACATTGGATCTAACAGCGCGCGTAAAATCATGTTGGCAACAATGTCATGCATGTATTGGTCAGAAATAATCTGAAATAATATGATCTATTGTTGTGCCAATTTTGAATGAAATCCATTGGTTAGTATAGAAGTTACATGCATTTTAAAATTAGACCTATCAGCAGGCTTAGAATCATGTTGGCAGCACTGACGTACATTAGTTACTCCAAATTCATCTAGAATGCCAGGTACTATACGTGTGCAAAGTTTAGAGCTATTGGCTTGCATACTTTCTGATATATTGATATTAGGGTAACAAAAATAGGGACAGCACATATTAACAGTTGGCAGCCCTGGTTGCTCTTAAGAATACGCATAGTCATATCTGTTATGGTACACATAGCACATACGAAATTTGGTTGAAATCCAAATGATAGTATGGAAGTTACATGTATTTAAATTTGGACCTGTCAGCAGGCTTAGAATCATGTTGGTAGCACTGACGTATATTAGTTACTCCAAATTCATCTAGAATGCCAGGTACTATACGTGTGCATAGTTTAAAGCTGTCGGCTTGCATACTTTCTGATATATTGGTATTTGGATAAAAATAAACTAGGAGCAATTATTAACAGTTGGCAGCCCTGGTGGCTCATAAGAATACGCTCAGTCATATCTGGTTATGTACACCTAGCACATACGAAATTTGGTTGAATTCCAATTGATAGTGTAGAAGTTACATGCATTTAAAAGTTGGACCTATCAGCAGGCTTATAATCATTTTGGCAACACTGCCATGTATGGCCTCCTGGAAATTAAACTGCAATATCATCTTATATATAAAAGTGAAAGTCTGTATGTGGGTGGGTCTGTTCCGTATACAAATCTACACCGTTCCACCAATCTCAACCGAATTTTGCATACACATAGTTTAGGACCCAGAAGGAACCGCTGGCAACATGAATTTTCGATAGTCTTTCTCATTCTTCTGATTTCGGCCCTTTTGCACTCCAGCACATGCTAATCAAATCATAAAATATACTCATGAAGGAATGGCAAGGCGGATAGTTTCCATGGCAACATAGCTCAAGTCGAGACACGGCCGACTGGATGCCAGTTGCGCTCTGCACTACCGGTATAGAAAATGAGGATCTTGACTTGAAATCCCGTTAGTTACTCAACTGCTCACACAGCACTGTCAACCGAGTTTAGCATAACAAAGACTTGACACTATCTTCTACTATATATTTGTCAAATACCACTCACTCACTCAATCAATCATTCATCACGAAATCTCAGAAACCATCAAACGGATTGGAATGAAATTTGGTATGCAGCTTCCCCAAGGGCCGCAAATGCCCACTAAGAGAGGATTGTTGGATATTCTGGTTCTAAAGGGGTGTTAAGGGGGTAGACCTGCATTTCATTGAACAGCAATATCTCCCGATTGGTTTAATTGGGGGATGTGATACTCGGCACATAAACTCATCATTAAAAAGAAGAAGACACGAGTCGGAGGGTTTTTCGATGTGGTGTATATTATGAGGTGAAAGGGGTGAAAAGTGGGGATTGAAAGATTCCTAACGGAGCGTGTATCTCTTAAACGACATAGGCGAGGAGTTTGAAACTCAGCGGGAAAAAATCAGCATAAAAATAAGTAAATATGTGTTTGACTGTTTTATCATAAATCCAATTTAAGGGGCCCATGGGGAGGGGTGAAATTCTGGAGGGGGGGGGGGACAGGAAAGAAAGTGTCCTAACTGATTGACTGACTGACTCACTCATCAAACTCAGGGGGAAAAACTGCTTTAAAGTAAGTAAATAGCTGTTCGACAGTTTTTTTCATAAATCAAATTTAAGGGGTTCATGGGGAGGGGTGAAATTCTGAAAAAAGAAAATTGAAAGAAAATGTCCCGACTCACTCACTCACTCACTCACTCACTCATCATCGCCCAGCCATAATTATTGAAGTTAGAAACATGACAGTTTGGGGATATGTTCATTGTATTTCAAAACAGTCTACTAAGGGAGGATTTTCGGATATTCAGGTTCTAAAGGGGTCTTAATGGGGTTAAACCTGCATATCATTGAATAACAATATCTCCCGATTGGTTTCATTGGGGGATGTGATACACGGCATATAAACTCATCATTAAACAGTAAGACACGTGTCTGAGGGATTTTCGATGTGGTGTATATTATGAGGTGAAAGGGGTGAAAAGTAGGGATTGAAAGATTCTTAACGGAGCGTGTATGTCTTAAACGACATAGGCGAGGAGTTTGAAACTCAGCGGAAAAAAATCAGCATAAAAATAAGTAAATATGTGTTTGACCGTTTTTTCATAAATCCAATTTAAGAGGCCCATTGGGAGGGGTGAAATTCTGTGGGGGGGGGGGGGGGGGCAGGAAAGAAAATGTCCTAACTGATTGACTGACTGACTCACTCATCAAACTCAGGGGGGGAAACTGCTTTAAAAATAAGTTAATAGGTGTACAAGCGTTTTTTCATCAATCCAATTTAAGGGGCCCATGGGGAGGGGTGAAATTCTGGTAAAAATAATTGAAAGAAAATGTCCTGTCTGACTCATTCACTCATCACGCCCAGCGAAAACTATTTAAGTTGGAAAAATGAAATTTTGGGAATATGTTCGCTGTATGTCGAAAACGCCAACTAAGGAATGACTTTTGTTTATTCCGTGCATTTCAATGAATAACGATATGTCATGAGTTGTTTCTTAGGGGATGCGATATTCGGTATATAAACTAATCATTAAAAATAATCAGACATATGTCTAAGGGTTTATCGATGTGGTGTATATTATGAGGTGATAGGGGTGAAAATTGGGGGTTGAGGGATTCTTGACGGAGCGTGTATCTCTTAAAGGACATAGGCGAGAAGTTTGAAATTCGGAGGAAAAAGAACAGCTTAAAATACAAGTAAATAGGTGTTCGACTGTTTTTTTTTTCATAAATCCAAATTAAGGGGCCCTTGGAGAGAGGTGAAATTCTGGGGGGGGGGGGGGGAACAGGAAAGCAAGTGTCCTAACTGATTGACTCACTTACTCACTCATCAAACTCAGGGGGAAAACAGCTTTAAATAAGTAAATAGGTGTTCGACCGTTTGTTTCATAAATCCAATTTAAGGGGTTCATGGGGAGGGGTGAAATTATCAAAAATAAATGAAAGGAAATGTCCTGACTGACTCACTCACTCATCATAGCCCAGCCAAAATTATTAAAGTTAGAAACATGAAATTTTGGGGATATGTTCGTTGTATGTCGAAAACGTCCACTAAGGAAAGAGTTTTGAATATTCAGGTTCTAAATAGGTGTTAAGGGGGGTAAACGTGCATTTCATTGAATAACAATATCTCACGAGTGGTTTCATTTGGGGATGTGATACTTGGCATATATAGGCCTACTAATCATTAAAAATAAGCTGACACATGTCTAATGGTTTTTCGATGTAGTGTATATTATGAGGTGAAAGGGATGAATAGTGGGGGTTGAAAGATTCCTAACGGACTCTGTATCTCTTAAACGACATAGGCGAGGAGTTTGAAACTCGGAGGAAATCAATCAGCTTAAAAATAAATAAATAAATAAATAAATAAATAAATAAATAAATAAATAAATAAATAAATAAATAAATAAATAAATAAATAAATAAATAAATAAATAAATAAATAAATAAATAAATAAATAAATAAATAAATAAATATGTGTTCGACCGTTTTTTCATAAATCCAATTTAAGGGGCCTATGGGTAGGGGTGAAATTCTGGAAGAAAAACGTCCCGTAAGGAAGGATTTTTGTATGTTCACTCTCATCGACCAACCCAAACGATTAAAGTTAGAAGAATGATATTTTGGGGATATGTTTGTTGTGTGTCGAAAATGTCTACCCAGGAGGGATTTTTGGATATTCAGGTTCTAAAGAGGTGTTAATGGGGTTAAACCTGCATTTCATTGAATAACAATATGACTTAACTATGACGCGAGCGAAGCGAGGCTAAAAATGAGATGATGTGCGTCTATGTATTACTCAATCATGCAAGTACCACTGGTCCGATTTACATGAATTTTACATGGAAGTAGCTGATTTACCTGGTTAACATATAGGTTACTTTTGATTTCAATACTTTGTACTATTTAAAGATGGCGACCATTTTAGTGACTTCACTACACCCTTTGGTTTAAAACTTTCATATTTCCATTTCAAATACAAAGAGAACGCTAAGAAATAGCAAACTTTTGATGGTATGTACGAGGTTAAAAATTACATTTTCTATCCGAAAGGTATCTCCAACCGTTAGCGAGTAAAACCTAAATTTGTGCTATAAAACACGGTCAACGCCGAGCGGTGTAGTTGGACAAAATGTTCCATCCTTAATCTCCCTCTGCGCAGCACCTCGCCTATCCCCTGTTTAACTGTCACCTTCATATTTTAATTTATTTATGACGCGTAGCGAAGCATGGGTACTTCAGCTAGTTATCTATACGTGTGCCAATTTTGAAATAGCTCCCATTCATACCTTCCAAGATATCCAACATGGAGCTCAAATTTCAATTGCGATTTTTTAGCAGTTGGTAGCACTGACATCATTTTCAAATATGGCCGTGAGATATTCAGGTATAGATCTTTACTCCTACCAAATTTTGTTTCGATTGCTCCAACCGTTTAAGAGTTGATAGGGGGGACACACATACAGCCAGCCAGCCAGC
This sequence comes from Meconema thalassinum, assembly GCA_946902985.2. Taxonomy (NCBI): domain Eukaryota; kingdom Metazoa; phylum Arthropoda; class Insecta; order Orthoptera; family Tettigoniidae; genus Meconema; species Meconema thalassinum. Next base: position 693,000,927 of record OX336391.1, read on the forward strand.
CAGCCAGACAGACAGACAGAAGGACAGACAGACACACATTTGCCCGATCTCATAAGTCTTCTTTTTCCTCATTTTTGCAAAATGTGAAAAGTAGGCTAAAAAAGTCCTCTCGGCACGCCAGAAGGCGGTAGTAGATTTCACCGGGCAAACTTGGGGATAGGCGAAAATAGGCAAAATATGAAGGTTTTCGTAGAAGGATCAGTGTTCATTTATTGCCAGAAAGTATTTTATAATTGGAGCTTAATTAACGTTGTTTTTCGTCATTTTATACATATTTTAAACATTTTATTGTCTTATGGGGACAGTAACCTTCTTGTCATTTGGGGTCCATTTTTAGCCTATCTTGAATTTTGAAAAAAAAAAAAAAATAGGCTTATGAGATCACCTTTTGTCCGTGTGTGTGTGCGTGTGTGTGTGTGAGGAGTGTGTGTATGTCCCCTAATAACTTTTAAACGACTGGAGCAATTTCAATGAAACTCGGTAAGTTCATAGCACTATTCCGGGCGACCCCGACCGTGCCCTTCAAATTTTGTTACGACTCACCAATCCAACATGGCGGATGTGCGAAGTATTTCACCAGCATTCAATATCTCCGAAAATATTCCCGATATCACCCTGGGATTTATTACGGCGATAAAGGGAACTACTAGAAGTTCACCTATGTTACTTTTGAAAACCTGGTAACTACAAAACCAACATGGCGGCCACGCGAATTTGCGACTTTCAAATAGACGTTTCTCGCGATTTAACCAACAAATCGCAATAAAACTTTGTAGAGTATATGTTTATACACATTGTAATGCTCCGACATCCAACTTGGTTCAATTGTTTACATAAGATGGCGGATGTGCGAAATATTTCACCGGCATTCTATATTTCTGAAACTATTAGCGGTATCATCCTAAAATTTTGTACGGATATAAAGAGCACTACTGGAAGTACATCTATAAGACTTTCAAAAACCGGTTAACTACAAAACGAACATGGCGGCAAGCTAATTTGAAAATTTTAAATAGACATTTCTCGCGATTTAATGTTCCAAACGCAATGAAATCTGGTACAGGAAATGTTTATACACATTGAAATGCACTGGTATCTAATTTAGTTCAATTGTTTACATAACCTCAAGATGGCGGCAGTGCGAATTTTAAAGTAAAGTTTTTATTTCTTGTGTCGTAATCATGCGATCGAAGAGAAAGTTTGAATAATGAACCTATGCAATAATTTTCCTTTAATAGTATATGACTCTATGGCCTATACATTTAACAATCCAACATGGCGACCATCCGAAATATTTAGACGGCTCTGAATATCTACAAATATATTATAGCATTCAAACTGATTTGTTTTTAATGTTCAAAGGGGCTATGAACTTAAGTTCACCTATAGGACTTTAAATAAACTGGTGATCACAAATCCAACATGGCGGCGACGCGAAATATAAATATTCACATGGACGTTTCTCGCAATTTAACCATCCGAGTGCAGTGAAACTTAGTAGGATAAATCCTTATACGAATGTTAATCCACTGGCATCTAATTTATTTCAATTGTTTCCATAACCACAAGATGGCAGCTGTGCGAAATTTTAAAATCTCCTTGTTACTTCTTGTGTCCTAATCATGCGATGGAAGTTTAAATGCTACACGTACACAATAATGTTCATGTAACAGTACATAACTCTAGGACCTACATATATAAAATCCAACATGGCGACCATCCGAAATATTTAGTCGGTTCTCAGTATCTACGAATCTATTACAGCAATCAAACTGAAATTTTGTATGTTGATAGTAGCAGTTAACATAAGTAGGATATATGAAAATAGGCTGTATAGTTCTTCACGGAACTACTTGTTATACTTGTGGTCACACTGTCCTTATGCAAGGTTTCGACACTGATGTGTAACTATATAACGGTCTGTTACTTTTTCACGCAAAATTATATCTCCCGCAGAGATTTTGGTTGGTTCCTCAGTTTTGGGGCTGCGACAACGCGGTCATGTAACCCCGTGTACTTTGGGTGAGTGTAGAATCTGTCTGATAAACGGCGTGAATTGTGATGGCTGTATTAGTCTGTAATTCAGGTAAGGACTGTAGACGGTGAATTTCAAGCAGTAGTTCCTAATGTTGCTACCTGATACTACCGTCAACGACACCTAGCTGTGAACTTGGCTACTAGATGCCACCACAACCAGCAACTCCCAATGAATGTTGGAACTTCCCCTCCAAATGAAAGAATTCTGAGGGATTTTAGCGCTCTTAGAAAATCCGACGACTTCGGCCGGCTTTGAACCCGCGACCTTGGGCATAGAAGTTCAGCGTGCTACCAGTTACGTCACGGAAGCCGCTTCACACTTAGTCAGATGGAAAACTGAATGTGATCTCGTACAAGAGCGTTGTCATGGCAAAGTCTGATGGCTCAACCCTCATCAATTTAGTAGTGTTGCCATGGCAACCACTGATGGCATTTGGCATTTTCTTCCAATTCCGAAATCATTTTTCTCATCCCTTGGCGTAATGGTGGGTCATATCAAAAATTCTTTCAGACAAAAGTTTTAGTTAATTATTAGGGGAATATTGTCCATTTTGTAGGGTTTTGATATTGTGCCTATTAAGAGAGATATGATTAATGTTTCCCGAAAAACCCACTTTTCCCACTCCTTTGGTCAATGGTTGGTGCTATCAAAAAACTTTTCACACATACAATTTTGGGACTTATCCGACACATAGTATGAACTTGGAATGGATTCGATATTTCAAATATTAAGAGAGTTATAGCGATATTTCACTTTTTCGAAAAAATCCCCCCATTTTCACCCCCGTCAACCGATTGTGCCCATTAACGAACTCGACCGAGATTTTATAGGGATACATTTTATGTAAAAATTTCGAAGTGATTGGTGCAAAATTGCGGTAGTTATCGTGTCTACAATAAAGTGATATATATATATAGGTACATATATACATATATACATATAAACTGACGGTGGTTTTGGGGTGTAAGGGATGGGCCTAATGTTGCTACCAAATACTACCGTCAACGACACCTAGCTGTGAAATTCGTTACCAGATGCCACCGCAACCAGGAACTGGCAACGAACGTTGGAACTTCCCCTCCAAAGGAAAGCATACTGAGGGATTTTTTGCGCTCTTAGAAAATCCGACGACTTCGGCCGACTTTGAACCCGCGACCTTGGGCATAGAAGTTCAGCATGCTACCAGTTAAGTCACCGAAGCCGCTTCACACTTAGTCAGATAGAAATCTGAATGTGATCTCGTGCAAGTGCGTTGTCATGGCAACGTCTGATGGCTCATCCCTCATCAATTTAGTAGTGTTGACATGGCAACCTTTGATGGGTCTTGTCATTTTCTTATAATTCCGAAATCATTTTTCTCATCCCTTGGCATAATGGTGGGTCATATCAAAAATTCTTTCAGACAAACGTTTTAGGTAATTATTAGGGAATATTGTCCATTCTGTACGGTTTTGATATTGTGCCTATTAAGAGAGATATGATAAATGATTCCCGAAAAACCAACTTTTTCCCACCCCTTTGGTCAATGGTTGGTGCTATCAAAAAGCTTTTCAAACATAAATTTTTGGGCCTTATCCGACACATAGTATGAACCTTGAATGGATTCGATATTTCAAATATTAAGGGAGTTATAGCGATATTTCACTTCTTCTTGGCATTTTCTTATAATTCCGAAATAATTTTTCTCATCCCTTGGCGTAATGTTGGGTCATATCAAAAATTATTTCAGACAAAAGTTTTATGTAATTATTAGGCGAATATTGTCCATTTTGTACGGTTTTGATATTGTGCCTATTAAGAGAGATACGATTAATGTTTCCCGAAATACCCAATTTTTCCCACCCCTTTGGTCAATGGTTGGTGCTATCAAAAAACTTTTCAAACATAAATTTTTGGGCCTTATCCGACACATACTATGAACTTTGAATGGATTCGATATTTAAAATATTAAGAGAGTTATAGCGATATTTCACTTTTTCGAAAAAAGCCCCCCACCTTCACCCCCGTCGACCGATTGTGCCCTTTAACGAACTCGACCGACATTTTATAGGTATACATATTATGTAAAAATTTCAAAGTGATTGGTGCAATATTGCGGTAGTTATGATGTCCACAAGAACGTGATATATATAGATAGATACATATATACATAATATACATAAATTATATATAAACTTTTGAACTGACGGTGGTTTTGGGGTCTGGGGGATGTGAAACGCGAAGATATGTCGAAATTTTCTGGAAGTCGAAACATGGTACCCATTGCAATAGTTAGCTTTCTAATGAAATCTACCTAAAAGAAAGAAACGATGATGTATCTGTATTACATGTTTCATTATAAGAATTACATTTCCCTTTACAGTTGGAACGTCTCCTACACAACTGACACCCATGGTACTCTGCAACTCAGTTTTTTTATTTACAGCAAAGAAATACACTATGAGTAATACAATTTCAATGTGGTCTCAATCAAAATATGAATGAGGCACAGAATGGCTTTCTTGTAATCGACGTAGGCCATGCTCTTTTGTCCCTTCGTAGGCGAATTCACAACGAGTGTATCAATAACAACTTGAGTCTTTCTGTCTGTTCTTCAGCGACATCCCTTTCACTTTGCACCTGGGCCGCTTTTACAGCCCAATAAAGCACTGACAAGCAGGTTATGCGCATGTGGGGCAAGAAGGCATCTCTCACACAGGAAACCGTAAGGCTTGAGTCATTGTTCCATGAGCAATATTGTTGTTATTATTAATATTATTTAATGTAAAATCCCACATTTCATAGAATGGAAATGAAAACTGCATACAGAGAGCATTCCAAGTCCCATAGTGTTTGTTTTAAACCCCTTGTTGCCTGACGGAACTTTGATGTACCGCCTCGCATTACGCGGTATTTATATTATTCAGTGAATCCTAATCATGTTTTCTTCTCACGCTACTCTTACGTTCCTCTTTACAGAAGAAGATATATTTGCTATTCGAGGTTAGTATTGATATTAGGCCTGGGGTATTGGTTTATTCCTAGCATTCATACTATTGCCACTGTGAACAGGTAACCACCATCTCGAGGTTATTAAAGCACTAGCTGTTACCTGCGGCTTCGCCTGCAATAACATTTGGAATCCCGTTATAATGTTATAACATTAGTTATGTAGATTTTTCCTGTAGTGGAAGATAATCACGGCAACATGGAGCGTTGAAATTGAAATTGAAAATCGGGTGCAATATACGACGGGGAGCTTTGATTTAAGGCAGGTCCCCTAGCCCACTGCCATGTCTATCGAGAGGGTTTTTTAACGCCTAAGCACTTCTCGGTAAACTAAATTTCTTGTCTTTCTCTCAGGCTGCAGAATGACTAAGCCACCAGAAGAACTGACTCTGGAGCATGCCACGTACAGTCGACCATGTGCGAAACAGTCACTTCGCAGATCCACACCAGCTACTTTTAAACTCTGCCCCTGAGCCTTGTTAATTGCCATGGCGTAGCAGACTTTCAAAGGAAACTGCTGACGTTTGAATTGAAAATGGTAGTCTGAGGGGATTAGAGGAATGCGGGGTATGAAGACAGTTTCACCTTGGCCAACACCTGTAAATATGGTGGCTTCAATCACAAATTTATGCAGAGCTTTAACATGCAGCTTGGTTCCATTGCAGAGTTTAGGAGGGTTTAGATTGCGCAATAACATAACAGGAGCACCGCCCTTGAGGATCAAGACATGAGGCGGTATTCCGGGCGGGTTAAGAGTGTTTAAAAACTCCACAGGATAATGAACTGCATCTTCAACCTCTACAACTGAGTCTACTGATTCGTATAGGCCTACCATTTTTGTTGTTGATAACTACTTAAGGATGGCGATATTTATACTATCAGCAGAGTCATTTATTGGGGTAAGCATAGCTCTTTCTTCCATCCATGAATTATCAAGGTTGGAATTTACAAATACTTGGGATAGATCTTTTCGATCAAATTCTCTAAACTGTCAACAACTTCGCACAGTTGAGCTGGAATAGTTATTTTTCCGTAATTTTCCTCCAACTTTCCATCGTCAATGCTTAGAAGGAGACGGGAAAACTCCTCAGCCATAAAATCACCATGGAGGTGTACGCGCATGTTGACAGTCAAGGGAATTGATGTGACTTTGGGCCATATATAAGACGATTTTAGACAGGCCTTTACTTCGTCAGCCCGTGTTCCACGGGTTATAATAGGGAGGATCTGTCTAAAGTCACCGGCATGAAGTACTGTGACTCCACCCATAAGTTGGTTGTTACCCCTAATGTCCCTAAGTGTTCTGTCCAATGCCTGGACTCCTCCTTTGTGCGCCATCGTGCATTCATCCCAAACAATGAGTTTTGTCTCTCTCAGCACGCGAGCTGTGCCACGTTGCTTAGAGATGTTACAAAGGGCAGATGCCGCGTGACTGAGGTTAAAAGGGAGCTTGAAAGCAGAATGAGCTGTTCTTCCACCATCCAGTAGGGTTGCTGCAATAACCGAGGAGGCGACTGCGATGGCAATGTTCTGTTGACTTCTAAATGTACTGAGGAGGAGATTAATCAGGAAGGTTTTGCCAGTTCCGCCTGGTGCATCCAAAAAAAGAGCTGACCACATTCTGAAACAACAATTTGAACTATTTCGTCATAGGCCAATCTCTGCTCGTTGTTCAATTTTGGAACATTATCAGCAACCACTTTGGACAAGTTAATTGTGTCGTAAGATAGTTCACTGACATATTCTCGGTGAACAACGACGGAGTCTTGTTCTCTAGAAGGCGACGGAAGTCCAAAGCGTTCTAGTTGTTGACCAGACATTTTTAGTACTAAATCCTCAAGAAGCACCAGACACCTGTTGTAGATAACGCCCATGATCAGGTTGACATCAGCACACTGCCTCTGAACCTCTCTCACCACATCTTCCGCGAGGCTGTCTTTGTGTTTTTTCCAGAGCATGATGGGTTCATTCACTTGTCAAAACACCAGTAAGATGGCAAACAGCTCGCGTATCTTGTGGGGAGAGTCGGTGGAGGATGCTTCCTCTAGTGTGCGGTCCCAGTGCGCATCATCCTCTAGCAAGCCAGGTGCTTTACATGACGCTTGAAATGTTGGTTGAACCACCCCTGCCACGGTTTTGAGGTCAGTAAAAGTAATAATAATAATAATGTTATTAGTTTTACGTCCCTTTTAACTACACTGGCTTTTAGAGACGCCGGGGTGCCGGAATTTTTCCCCGAAGGGGATCTTTAACGTGCCAGTAACGGTCAGTAAAAGCCTGAGGGCTAGGGATGTTATGTAAAAGGAGGCGGAGGTAATAGCACTCGGCATTACCAGGGTGAACGGTGTAAACTCTGCCAAGGGTCTGATCTTTTTTCACACCAGGATGGCCTGGGACTGGCTTTCCTTGTTTCCTTCTAAAGAACTTATTACCTTTCCAAACGAAATAGGATGGAACTTCACAATATAAAAGTGTTGAAGCAAATTTATCGGATCGGCATTGTTTGAAGAAAGCAAGAAGAGTTGTGTTTGGGGGGCTGTTTAACTGATCACGAACGCCGTCTTCATTAAAATAAACCCGCTGGCCGTTCTCGAGGTTGACGGCAAGTTGCATGACGAAGGATGGCGTTCATGTATGAGGAAGCAGAATATGCGCCAAGCCGTCTCTGAGCTGCTGATGTAGCGTCCTGATTCATATCTCGCAACTTCGTCAAACTCTCCGATGCTAAAAGTAGCTTGGTCGGAACCTTTGTTAACATACTTGCAAATGTCTACTCGGCCGCGGTGGCTGAGAGAACTAACGCGCTACCTCATGCCTCGCTGGCATCGGGAGAGCGTGGGTTCGAATCCCACCTCGGTCGTCCTGAAAATGGTTTTCGTGGTTTCCCATTTTCACCACCAGGCAAATGCCGGGACGGTTCCTTTCAATAGGTCCACGGCCGATTTCCTTCCAATATCCCTTCCCTGACCCGTCCTGAAAAAGAAAAAGTACATGGCCTTTGGCTGCATTAATAAAATTATTATTAAATGTATTTTATTAACTTAACAGAGTTGCGGTACTCAACATTGATATGAGCTGAGAAGGTGCGTGATAGGTCGGGGTTATAGGGCACCACCCGGCTATTGGCAATTTCCACTCCTATTTATCATTTTAAATGACCTTGTCGACTTCGTCGTTACGCTGGGGTCTGGCGTTACGTTACGGTGACGGGACGAAATATACCCAGATGCACTGAGGTGTGTGACGTCATAGCACTGCTTGGTGCATGTGTACCCCGACAATCTCTACTTCGTTAGTATAAGACAAAAATCCCCGATTCTTGAATGTCACGGGTAATCTCGAGAACCACTGGATGGATTTTGATGCGGTTTCACCATTCTGTAAAGGATATCTCGAGGAAAGATTCTGTAGAATATAATTTATATATGTTCAAAGGAAGCCAAGCAGTAACGATTTCAGTGAAAAAGTCGAAAACAAACTTGGCATCCGTGCGCTTCTGAAGCCTACGCTGTGCAAACCGTTAAAAATATCAATATACTATGAGCGTAAGAATTGGTCAGCATGAAAAGTTCTACAAACAAGTCCGTGAGAGCATATCTCTATCTTCAATACATCGCCCACTATAAGTGTTTTTAGACTGGATGGAAGGGGCACGTCCCCGCGCATTCTGGTGAGCGTGATGGCATCCCGCGCGCCTGACCTTGCTTTGCCCTTGGTTTGCACTTGCCGTTCGCGAGTAATTTGAAACAAGATAAGCAAGATAAGTAGTATGCAGATAATTTTCTAACATGTTGAGAGTCTTTCTAGCATTTTTTCAGCATTTGTAGCATTTAAAATGATACAAAGTCTGGTCTTTCAGACTGACTGTCACTTTTTTAATAATAGAAACCCTCCGAAGTGGGCAGCCTGCGATATTTGGGATTCCCATCTTCCCCGGTTTGGGTTTCCTTGTTGAGTGGTCTGGGGTACTTCTTGATGCATACTCCTTCCACTATGCAAGACGAACTCCTGTTGAGAACTCCACATAGAAAGTCAAGGAGGTTAGATGTTAGATATCTAATAATCTCCTTGAACACTATAGCGCTTTCTAGTAGAGAAATGAGGAACTTTGTGTTGGCGGAAACTCCCGAGATTAATTTTGCCATTATGAACTCGGCCTACTGAATTCAAATGGGTTCTCTGTCATGCCAACATCGTATGACATGCGTATCGTATTTTTTGCCGCCTTTCAAAAATCACTCACCACGGCCAGGGGCGAACCTGCAATCTTGGGGTTAGTAGACCGACACGCTATCCACTCACCCACCGTGGCAAGCTAGTTACATAAATGAATTTATAGTAGTGCTCTATATCACCGTGAAATATTTGAGGGCGTATCGATAAGAGTTGTAGTGATATAGAATGTCGGTGAAATATTTCGCACAGCCGCCATGTTGTATTGATGAGACGTACTAAAATTTGGAGGGCACGGTCGGGGTCGGCCGAAATTGTGCTATGACGTTACCGAGTTTCATTGAAATTGCTTCGGCCGTTTAGATTGTATTAGGGACACACACACATACGAAGACACACACACGGACAAAAAGTGATCTCATAAGTCTATTTCTTCATAAATGAAAATAGGCTAAATAAGGCAAAGATTAAATATTTTGATTGACAATTTGTAATAAACTCTACATTCATAACTAGTATTCTGTCAATTTAATATTATAACCTATTAAAGTACAAAATATAAACGCATGTAGCGACGACAGTTATTGGCTGTCGTTTTAAAGGTCTGGGTTCCATTCCCAACTCTGCCAGGAAATTTAATTCTGGTGTGATGGCTGGAACGGGTTACACTCAGCCTCGTGAGGCAAAACTGAGTAGAGGTGGTTCGAATTCCACCTCAACCATCCTGGAAGTTGATTTCCGTAGTTTCCCACTTCTACACCGGGCACATCACTTTTAGAAACATAATAATAATAATAATAATAATAATAATAATAATAATAATAATAATAATAATAATAATAATAATAATAATAATAACCTACACAAAGAAAGAAAGGAAGAAAGAAAGAAAGAAAGATCGTAAGAAAAATCTTGGGCCCAGAAAAGGAAAACGGTGAATACAGGAGATGACACAACCACGAGCTCTACGCACGTGTGGAAAAAATAACTGATGTGATGAAGAAAAGAAGAATTGAATCAGTCGGAGCTAAAGAGCATTAAGTCAAAAATGGTAATTTTTAAAACAATTAGTATTGACCCAAGGGCCTTGGAATGGCTTAGGAAATAATTAAGTCAGCCTTCTGTTTAAGCTAAACACAAAACATTTTCATCTTACCGGCAAGAGATAAAGCACCTAATGTTGGCCACACTGCATGATTCCCGCGTGTTACAGTGCTATTGTAAATTACATTTGTATTTTAGGTGGTTTTTATGTTAAAAATTCATTTTACAGTAACATAACATGTGAAATATTCATACAGGATGGCTTTATGCCGCACTAAACTGACCACGGAGCTGAAAGGCATTAAGTCACGTTTCCAAAATTGATTTGAAAAATATGTTTATTATATTAAAATTGATATTCCGCTAACACAAATATAACCTGAACAGTTGCTTCACAACACAGATGACTAATATAGTGTGTTTGTTAAGTTCTGTTCTGTTAATGACCATTTATCTGTCTCCTAAATAGTAGTGAAAACCTGACTTAATCTTACTTCCCAGCTCCGACCGATTCAATTTCATATTATAGCCACATGACACGAATGAGCTCTGTGAGACTGACAAACAGGATCTTTACCTACTTTTTAGAGAAGAAAACCATAGGAGCGTGGTTCACTGAGGTAGGCAGAGATTTACAAGAAATTGGGATTTCATGTGACTATGTGGAGGAGCGTGTGTTACTAACAACTCACCGGGGTTTCCTGGAAAGCCTGAGCTTAAAACAGGCATAAAGTGGAGGGCAGAAAGGAATCAACAACGTCAATAATTCATGCGACAGTACTGGGTGGATATTAAAGCACGACGCAGAATCCAGTTGAAATAACGTGCTCTTTAGTTGGCCGAAACGCTACAACAAGATCCTACACAGAACAACCCAAGAGGGAAGTAGAAGAAAGGATGAGAAGAGAACTCAAATCATAATGTGGTGCATATAGGCCAAGACGGAAATAAATAATAATAATAATAACCACTCCAACGTGAACTAAGGAAGTTAGGAAAGATTTTGAAAATATGAACATCACAGAGTCTCAGATGCTAGAAAGAAATGCATTTAAGAGTAAAGTGAAAAATCTGGAAGGGTTTCAAGATGAAGGAAGAGCAAAGAGAACCGGACGAACTTGGACAGAAGATCAAAGGAAACACGCCAAGGAATATTGGAGACAGAGGAAACTCCAGGCAAAGGAAAAGAAAAAGAATTAAAGTTGCTGCGTTATCCTAAGTGGTCAATTCGCATGGAATAATCCTAATAATAATAATAATAATAATAATAATTGTATTTATTCTCGCGTCGGAAACATACAAATGTACAGTTGCTCCACATAGCACGTGCCCAATACTGAGCAACATCCAAGGCGCTCGGAGTGGCTCACAGGAGATCTTCCTCTTTACAAGATGAAGGGCACAGAGGGCAATGAAGCATGTGTTTTGTGGTTTGTTCTTGTCCACATTCGCAGTACGTGTCACCTGTACTGAGGCCCCATCTCCTCAGATTGTCTCGGGATCTTCCAACTCCTGATCGCAACCTATTCAGGGTCTTCCATACCAACCAGCTTTCGTTGTGTTCTTCAGCTACTGGCATCCAACCGCAGGGGTGAGGGGTCGACTTCTTCCATATATCCAGCCTTGCCTTCTCCGGTGAGACGGTAAATATCCCAGATGTCCTCAGGAAGCTCTTTCGGGACCTCAGCCGTTGCTGAGGAGGATTATATCCATGCAGTGGGTGGGCGCTGTTCTCTTCCACTCTTGCCACGGTGGGTGGGTGAGTGGTTATCGTGTCGGACTACCAACCCCAAGATTGCAGGTTCGCCCCTGGCCATGGTAAGTGATTTTTAAGGCGACAAAAATCACGATACTCATGTCATACTTTGTTGGCATGTTAAAGAACCCATTTGAATTCAGTAGGCCGTGTTCAATGGCAAAATTAATCTCGGGATTTTCCGCCAACACAAAGTTCCTCCATTCTCTACTTGAAAGCGCTGTAGTGTCAAGGAGTTTAGATATCTAACCTCCTTGACTTTCATAGCGTTCAAAGGAACGACGAAATTCGACATGCAAGCTACCCTCTGGGTGTCAATTAACAAAGCTTGCACCAGGCACCCGAGGCCATACGATATTATTATTATTATTATTATTATTATTATTATTATTCCACTCTCAGCCTCTCCCTGTTGGCAGCCACCTCTCTGCGTACACAAGGTGGTGCTATTCCAGCCAGGTAGTAGAGCTTATCTGTTGGGGTAGGTTTTAAGCAACCTGTTATCAACCTGCAGGTTTCGTTCAGAGCTGTATCTACCTGTCTGGCATGAGATGACCTGTACCAAACTGGGGAAGCAAATTCAGACAGGGTCATCGGAAAAGGTGGTTTTAATTTTAATTTGTAATAGCTCAGGCTGTAATAAAGACAGTTTATGATTCGTGCCACAGGCGGAGCTCACCTACTCGTGCCACAGGCGGAGCTCACCTACTCGTGCCACAGGCGGAGCTCACCTACTCGTGCCACAGGCGGAGCTCACCTACTCGTGCCACAGGCGGAGCTCACCTAATCGTGCCACAGGCGGAGCTCACCTACTCGTGCCACAATTAAATTATCTTTCAAAAGTTTGGTGCTTTTCAGTCGGTCAACACGAATGTAACGAAAAAGAGCTGGGTTATGCCCTAATCCTGAAATAAATTACATGAGATTAATAAATACACTAGGATGACCAGTTTCGATCGTCAAACGATCATCATCAGATCCATTACACTTAGGCTATAACATCTATGTTTGAGAATACGGGTGAAAAATATTTACAATATGTACAATTATTTAGTTGCAGTATTGGTAATGCAACTGTCGGTGTAATGCTAAATGTAGTAACTTATATCTAATATTAGGTGAAATGCTAAAATGGTGATACAAATCCGGAGTTTATCTGTTTGGGGTGATTATATGGTTATACAAAATCAACTATGGTTATACTGTAATAATATAGGCTGATACTTATCCGGTTGTCTTCCTGACTGAAACTTCGAGTAGTTTCGTGTTCACTCTAGCACCAGTTTTGGTCGACTAACCCGGGTGTTAACTGGACGAAACTGGTTTTTCCTTTCTCCCCCCCCCCACCCTTTGTTCCTGTGTGCTTTCTGAGGTCAGTGCTATGTTTATTTGTGTGACGTTGCCAAATCTAGATAAGAATGTTTGTTATTGAATACAGGAAGATCTACAACTATGTAATTTATTTCAGGATTAGAACATAACCCAGCTCTTTTTGGGTACATTCGTGTTGACCGACTGAAAATAACCCAACTTTTGTTTACTTAGGCAACACTGAAAAATGGCTTCAAACCACACAATGTAAATTATCTTTATTACAGCCTGAGCTATTACAAATCAAAAATACGGCCACCTTTTTCGATGACCCAGAATTTCATTATCAAATTGAAACACGTTTTGACTGAGTACAACCCTCAGTAATCTCACGACCTCTTCGGTTTCTTTTGCCGAGTTGTTGGACTTTAAGTTGTTTTCGTTAATATTGATTGCTTCATTAATTGGAATGTTGGTGTACATGATAATTATATCGAAGGATAAGTATTTGATAATAAAATATACACACAAACAGGCGGCCTAGCGATGAGGTCACCACTAAGCGGGATAATCGCCGACATCCTTATTAACACACTGGAAAATGTGGTCCTAGAAGATACCTCGACAAAGGGAATAGTAACACGGAAAAGATACGTGGATGATGTAATTTGCATTTACGACACTGAATTAACAAGCGAAGAAACAATTCCCCAAACTATTAATAGCCGACACCACTCTATCAAATTCACTAAGGAATCCGAAACTGATTGGAAAATAAATTATCTCGGCATAACTATCGAACGTAAAGACAATGAGCTTTCGAATTCCATGTCCCGAAAACCCACACAAACTTTGCATACATCACTCCAGCACGCATAAATTAGCGGAGTTCAATATAATAGCGCACAGGGTTTTAAACATACCCATGTCAAAAGACAATTACTTTAAGGAAATCGGAATAATCAAGCAAATAGAAAGGGAAAACAATTTGTCAACCAGGAAACTAGATCAAATTGTAGCCAGACATAAAAATAAAACGATTCCAAAGTCAGACAATAATGAGAAAAAATTCGCGCATTTTAATTATGTGAATGCCAATACATAAAAAATCACCAATCTGTTCAAAAACAAGGCATAAAAATAACATTTACAACGAAAACCACAACCCGGAAAGCATCTGCACAATAGTATTCTAAATAAACAAGACCCGTATTCAAAGTCATTCCATTACCTGCCAGATACAGGTGTCAAGCAAATTACATCGGGCAGACTGGGAGAATAATGGATACACGATACAATGAACACATGTGCGCCGCGGGAAACAGTTTCACCAACATTGAAACCGACTTAAAATAATTCATCACGAACCGAAAGGCAGAGCTCTTGACATAAAATAAGCAATCGAGATACACTTTAGATAAACTAAACAACCCCAATAATTTAAACGAACACACATTCATGCAGAGTTCACCCCTCTTTTCTCTACTAGAAAACACACCCCGTCGGAAAAAAGACACAGGATAACGATGTAGCCAGGCTAAATAAGGGATTAATAAGGGAAACATGTTATTGGATCAGGATGTTCGATGTATCTTTTTCTTCATTAAACCACGACCGGTATTAACGGCAGTTTTAAAGGTGCCGGGACATTCTCATTAGACAGGGCAGCGCTTATGTGGCTATTAGGTTATGTGTGACGAGAATTGAAACAATGTATTTGACAGTTGAAGATTATCCTGAATACAGTAACATACATGACATTAGGGTGACTAGAGTTGGCCACATACAGTCACATAATTGTAAGACGAACACAGAAACTTAGGCATGCGAGAAGGGAAATGCCCAGGTACATAAGAGAAAATGGCCCACAGGAAGCTCCCCCAGTTGAGTAGAGATAGTGACGAAGACAACTGCTCTCACCAGGACACGCAAGACTCAATTAGATAACTAGCCTGTACAATACAACGTGAATTTACCATATAACTACAATCACATATTCACTCTAAACAAGAAACTTTGGAGGTCAATCACCACTTCCAGTGTCTCAACTAACACCACAATTAAAGAAGTGTACATATTGTAAATATTTTCATCCATACTTTCTGACATAAATTTTAGGGCCCGAGTGTGATGGATCTGACGATGATCGCTTGACGATCGAAACTGGTCATCCAAGTGTATTTATTAATCTCACGTAAATATTGTTCAGGATTAGGGAATGTAAAAAAATGTAATTGGTATTCTGCCCGAAGGCAGGTCCGAGCGTCCGAAGAGGCTATCCTCATCCGGAGTTTACGTGCGGTAGGGTGGCCAGGGCCTTTCCGCTCCTCCTTATGTTGGCCAACAGTGCGCAGTACCCAAAACCTGCATGCCATCCAAGTCCTGACCACGCCCAATGCTGCTTAACTGCGGAGTACTCAAGGGATCCGGTGTTTCAACATGGCAGGCCGATGGCGATTAGGGAATAACCCTTCTCATTTGGGTACAATCGTGTTGACCGACAGAAAACCATCAAACTTTCGTTTGCTAAGGCAACACTGAAAATGGCTTCAACGCAATAATAATAAGTAAATACATAAATAAATAACTAAATAAATAGATAAACAAATAAACAGGAATCAACCTGGGAGGAGTCCTTGTGACTCTGGGCAAATGGGAGTGAAATGCGTCGTTGCTTGTCACCTGGAACTCAAACATATTGGATTCGGGAAGAGAATCCAACTTAGCCTCTTTCACTCCAACTCCAGCACGTAACCTACCCACGGTGTCCCCTGTTAAGCCGAGCAACCCAGTGGAAGGTTGGGTAACCACTCCCAGCGGGAAGCTGGGTCGGCGAGCCGATCAGTGCTGGTGGCTCCAAGGCTCACAAACTTGGTAGTACTTTGGCCGGTGCGAAATATCACCGATCCCAACTACAGTTTTTCATCTGTCTCAAGAAAGCATGGAGAAAAATTCAGCAAACGTTACTACCCCAGGTGGTAACCAGTCCACCTTCGCTCTCAGCGATGCATGCAGACCTTCGAATTCTGGAGAGTCTGCAGCAACATGCTTGGAGGTGACGGAGACTCCATCAGAACATCTTTGCTACCGTTAATGTGAACTCACTTTTGAAGACAAGTAAACTTTAACATCTCACTGATACTCTATCCCAACATTAAATTCTTATCACGGCAGTAAAAGAAACAACGTTTACAGAGGAGCACCCTTTTGAGTCTCAGGGGTTAAACGTGATGCATGGAACATCCCTCACCTTGGCACGGGGTTCATAGTCAGTAGACGAATTTTAGTCTCAGTTCTAGATTTCAGCTTTCCTAACAGCCGAGTAGCAATCCTCACTTTCCGATGCACGAACAAAATATATACTATGGTTACTGTGCATGCGCCAATTAATCAGGCAAGCAAAAAAGACCGAGAAGGAACGGATAATATTTAGGAAGAATTGGTGGATATACTATCTAATCTTACTTGGTGATTTCAATGCCCAACTTGGCCGTGAAAGAAAATTCCGAGACATTGTATGAAGTTACCCAGCTCATCACAGAACCAACCGCAATGGGGAGACACTTCTGGAGCTCTGTAAGGCGTTCAACCTTGTTATGAAATCTACTGCTTTCAAACACCTCCCTAGGAAGCAGAAAACATGGACGTCTTCAAATCCTAAACTCGGTGAATTCCAAATCGATCACATCGCCATTTCACGCAAGGCACACCCACAGATCCAGAATGTATGAGCTCTTAGAAGCGTAAATCTTGATTCCAACCACAGTCTATCCAAAGTCAAAGTTAAACTCCTTCCAAGAAATACCAGGAGGGTCTGCCGAATAGAGACCAACAGGGTTGACACGGAAAAGCTACACTTGAAACATGCGTTTATTGTGAAGCTTGAAAACTTGGATCCACAGAACTGGGAACAACTACGAGATAGCATGGTGAGAACAGCTAAAGAGATGGTCCCGCTAGGAAAATGAAGGAAACATCCCTGGTGGTCCAGTGAATGTGAAGCAGTAATAATACAGAGACAACTCGCATGGCAGAGATGGAACTCTCAGAAGAATTCAGATAACTGGGAGAGTTTTCTCTTAGATAGGAAACATGGCACAAAAACAATACGTGGGGTTTATGTATTTATTTATTTATTTAATCGTGTCAGAAACATAAATTACTAACAACAAAAGATATCAGAAAAAGGAGAAACAATTACAATTACAAAAAAGGATAAAATCAAGAACTGGTACTATAAACATTGTCATTTCTGATAAACATTAAGTTGTTCCACACAAATATGAATTTAATTAGATTTGGCCTGACCAGTATGCGGCAAGTTCACATGCTTCTGTGGTAGCATCAATGACATTCTGGGGAGAGCATGTAGTTGGACACATTGGCTCATTGTCTGCTCTTCACCGCAATCACAGAGTGTGGAGTCACAGGCATGTTGCTCTTTGTTCTTCCGACTCCTGAGCGCAACCTGTTCAGTGTCTTCCATGTAGGCCAAATTTCTTGGTGACCTGGAGGGAGGCTCTCAGAGGGTATCATCCATCCTGCGAGGTGCCTGGATCTGGAACGCCATGAGTCCATTCTGAAGTTCATCGGTGATTCACTAAGGCTTTCTGTGGGGTAAAACGTGCCTACGTCATAAGTCAGTTGGTAAAGATTCAACAACACTTCAAGAAGAATAACACTCGAGATTTCTATTGAGCCTTGACACAGTATCATACTAAATACACTCCACCTAGCCTACCATTCAAAGACCCTGAAGGAAAAATTGCCTATAATGGCAAGGACAACTGCAATATCATGGCAAATTATTTTGAGACTCTCATTAACTGTAAAAATTCCAGAATCCCCATTCTCATTTGAGGGCAATCCAAATACAAACCCGGATTCTACGCCACCAACAAAAGAAGAAGTTATGCAGATCATTCAGTCACTTAAAAACAATAAGGCACCAGGCGAGGATTCGATAATCGCCGAATTATGGAAGCATGCTGGCGACGTAGCTATCGATAAACTAACAGAAATAATTAGTGAGATATGGGAAAAGGAGGAACTCCCTATTGATTGGACATCAGCTCTGCTTCACCCTCTTCACAAAAAAAAGGCGACAGAATGAATGTGAACAATTACCGTGGCATCTCCATCCTCGCAATAACGTACAAAATCCTTTCAAAAGCCCTTCACACTAGAGCAGAGGAACAGTTGGATCCACAATTAGAGGAATATCAAGGGGGATTTTGGAAGGGACGTTCATGTGTCGAACAGATTATGAACCTTGAATCTATTCTTTCATACCTGAAACATAGAAACAAGCATTGACTTCAAAAAGGCTTATGACTCTATCGATCGACCCACCCTATTTGAAATACTGAAAGAACTGGGACTGGACAACAAAACAAGAACAATTATTCAGAAAACCTTAACCAACAGTACTTCCAAAGTTAAATTCAGGGGAGAAATTTCAGAGCCCTTTTAAATCAAGACTGGTGTAAGAAAGGGAGACGGATTATCACCTTTGCTCTTCAACTGCGTGCTCGAAAAAGTCATCTGACAGTGGCGAAAAATAATGAACGTTATCAGGGCTGAATATGGAGTCAGATTGGGCAAAACAAAAAAAAAACAAAAAAAAAAGAACCTGAAAGTTGACTGTCTAGCATTCGCAGATGATCTTGCATTTTTAGCCAACTTTCGATTTTTGCCAAAAATGAAAGTAGACTTATTAGATCTACACAGGGCCAAAAATTGTGTGTCTGGCTGTGTGTCTGTGTGTCTGTGTGTGTGTGAGTGTGTGTGCTCTGTATGTCCCCCCCCCTATTCAATTCAAACACGGTGAAACCGAATTGAACGAAATTCGGTACAGAGGTAGAACTAGCAAAGGGCACCTCAGTGTCATGTTTTATATCGTCGCCATCTTGACGGAAACGTAATGGTAGCCACCCAAATGTTCAAAGCTTAAATCCAATTACGACTAACCTAATCATCCGATCCCTATCAAATTTTTCAACAACATATACTTGTATAGCGAACGTCTTTTGACTAAACTCCAAGGTCATCAGCTCAATAGTTGGCAGATGGCGGCCATGTATGTGTGCAAATGGATTCCCCCTATCTATTCAAACACGGAGAAACCGGATTGAACGACAGTTGGTAAAAAGGTAGCACTAGCAAAGGATACCTCAGTGTCATGTCTTATATTGCCACCATCTTGACGAAAACGTAATGGTGGCCGCCAAAATGTTGAAAGCTTAAATCAAATTACGACCAATTTAATCATTTGATCTCTACCAAATTTTGCAACAACATACCTTTTTGAGGAAAGCATCGTTTGCCTGAAGTACAAGGTCATCAGCGAAATAATTTGCATATAGCGGCCATGTATGTATGCAAATCGATTCCCCATATCAATTCAAACACGGTGAAACCGATTTGAATTGCATTTTTTTTACAGAGGTAGCACTAGCAAAGGGCACCTCATATTCATGTTTAATATCCGTAGCCTATAGCACGTTGTATTTCAACAAGCTACTACAACCAACATTCAATTATAATCCTTGAAAAGGACAAAGAGTCATTACAACACCCATGCATTTAGGAGAAAGTAGGCTCTAAGTTCTTTAATGAACATCTTGTTTTCAGATTACATACATGCAGCTGCAGGACAAATTATTGAACTCCAGTTTCAAGCAGCAAAAACAGACTTTAGGATCTGTTTTGAAAAAACAGAATTCATCTCAAGTTTCAAACAAGCGCCAAAAGAGCTGGATGTAGGACAGGGGAAAATCAAGCAAACGAAAGCGTTCAAATATTTGGGTGACTGGATGGATCTCTCCGAGAAGGCAGCTTTCGTGTCACTATTCGGGAAAATGGAAATGGCATATAATCCAACAAAATCGATTTATAACAAGAAATCCATATCTATAAATGCCAAGTTAAGACACTACCAAACAGTCATCCGTCCAGAGGTCTTGCAATGCATCGCCAGGGACTAATAGGGAAACTGGATGTGAATGAAAGGAACATTTTAAGAAATTTCTTGGGCCCAGTAAAAGGTAACGGGAATATAGGAGACGGCACAACCATGAACTTTACACCCATGAGGAAAAAATAACTGACACCATGAGGAAACGGAGAATTACCTATTGCGGACAAATAACAAGAATGAACCCGGCATGATTCACAAATAAAGGTGAGGGGCGGCCTAAAAAACTCTGGCGCTTACAACCTCAGTTTTAACTCCGAGGACTGGGCTTTGCTCGTCCTCCCAATTACTGTTTTCAATTTAAGGCATGATGGAAACACTTTCGATAGAAACTACTCCAGGAGGTAACCGGAAACGTTAATCCTCCACCACTATGAGCGGTGCAACCAGGCCTTTGGAGTCTTGAGAGCCTGAAACATCATGTAGGGAAGAGTTGGAGCTTCCCAGATTTTCAACACAGAAGGTACAACCCAAGCGAAAAAACCTGCTTGGAACGCTAAACATCCAAACACTTCTAAAAGTAGGAAAACTAAAACAACTGATCAATGTTTTAAAGGACCGGAATAGCTGTATACTGACATTGCAGGAGACCAGATACATGGGCGAGAACTCATTTGATTCCGAAGGATTCAGAATATTCAAAGGAAAACCTGGAATAACAAATAATTCCAACATAACGAACTTCATAGTCAGAAGGAACATAATTGAATCCTTAATCAACTTCACCTCCCCATCAGAGAGGATCTCGCTACTTTCCATTCGATCTGGAAATAAGCTTATACCTTTATCAACGCACATGCCCCTATTAATGAAGATAATAGTAAATATCCTGAAAAAGTGGATGACTTCTGGGAGAATCTTGTAGACGCAACTTTAAAAGTCCCCCAACTTCATGTTAAAATATTGCTTGGTGACTTCAGTGCTCAGGTGGGAAGAGAAAAGAAGTATAGAAAGGTTGTGGGGGACTATCCAGCCCATAAAACTAATAGAAATGGCGAAAGACATGTCGCCTTTTGTAGACAATTCAATCTGAAACTAATGTCGACATACTTCAAGGCACTACCAAAGAGAAAGACAACTTGGGTCTCTCCCAACACGATGCTTGGGGACTTCCAGATTGATCATGTCGCAATAACAACCCGAAATCATAAAGAAATCCTGAACGTCAAAGTGAGGAAGAGTGCCAACATGGACTCAGACCACTCTCTTTCAGTGCTCAGAGTTAGATTCCAACCAAACTGACCCAGACTGAGAAATAGGAAGAAGCCCAGAATCAATTCAGAGACGTTGAAGAAAAATAAAGACAAATACCTTGAAAATCTTTCTTCGATGGAGATGAACAGTTGGGAAGAGTCCTTGATCAAAGCATCAGAATATTTGGAAAACCCTCCAAGGAAAAGGAAACACAGGTGGTGGAATGAAAGATGTGATGAAGCACATGAAAGAATATTAATTTTCGGGAAAAGGTGGAATTCCAACAAATCCGAAGAAAAATGGGAAGACTTTAGGAATGAAAGGAAAGAAACAGCCAAAGTCATACGATCCGAAAAGAGAAGATATGATACATCTCGAGTGGAGAAGCTGCAAGAAGAATTTAAAAAGAACAACACTAGATAATGTTATCGCACCTTAAAAGAGGAACTGCACGGGTATTAACCACAGACTCTTTGCTTTAAGCGTAATGATGGTAGCATAGTTACCAACAATAAAGAGAACTGCGAGCTCATGGCGAATTATTTTAAAGAGTTTTATATTAAATTGCGAAGAAGCACTTGCTAGACTAGACCCCAAAGCACAAATTCACGAGCACCCATATTCCCAACCACCATGGCTTGATGAGGTCGAATTTGTAATCAAGGAGCTCAAGGATAATAAAGCACCGGGGGAAGATGGGATTATGGCTGAAATGTGGATGATTGGTGTAGAGATTGCTGCAGGAAAAATCCATCAACTTATAGAAGAAATATGGAAACTGAACAGATTCCAAAGGACTGGAAATGTGCGCTCATTCACCCTCTTCATAAAACAGACACTCGAACAGACCCAAATAAGTACAGGGGGATTTCTCTACTTCCAATCGCTTATAATATTCTCTCTAAGATTTTGTTGAGCAGAATTGAAAAACACGTTGATCACCTCATTGGAGAATTCCAAGCTGGTTTCCGAAAAGGCAGATCATGCGTCGAGAAAATTTTCAACCTGAAAAGTATTCTGCGAACAGGAGCTTTAAGGAGCCTGAAAATTGTGGTCATCTTTGTCGACTTTTGAAAGGCATACGACTCGATTGACAAATTTTAGAAGAGTTTGGAATAAAAACAAGTAGTTCCGTGAAGAACTATACAGCCTATTTTCATATATGCTACTCTATCAACATACAATATTTCAGTTTGATTGCTGTAATAGATTCGTAGATATTGAGAACCGACTAAATATTTCGGATGGTCGCCATGTTGGACTATATATATTGCACCCTTCAATAAAGCATGGTTTTGTCGAGAGTCGTCTACGGGGTCGTGTTCAGTCCTGACTGCGTTACACAGCAAAGTTCGCTTAAAACAACATGCTCAAATGAATAGAAAGGTTCATGACAGAGGCTATACTAGAAATAAAATGAATAACAAGTAGAATAAAATAAATTTAATGACTGAAAATATGTGCATAATAATAATAATAATAATAATAATAATAATAATAATAATAATAATAATAAACAAATCCTCCCTGACTTTTACCCCCTTAATAAATAATAATAATAACACTGAGCGGTAGGAACTCGCTCGTCACAACAAGACAATGTGAAAGCAGCTTCACATAAATGATAAAATCATAACATAAGCATTTGAGCGGTAAGAACCCACTCGTCACAACATATGGATACAAGTCCATTTTTTCTGGTCAAGAAGTTATATAATGTGTGGTGTACTGTTCGTTAATAAGAAACTGAGTACTGATGCGGATCCGTTTACAACTGAAACAGACATGTTGCTTACGGAGTGCATCTTTTAAATCACACTACGGCTATGGGACCCATCATTAATTAATACACTACAACTACTACTGACACATGCAAGATCTAATAATCTAAACAAACTGAAGAATCTTCCTGAGATTCTTACTGGTACAGGAGCACACGGAATAAAAAGAGCATGCCAGAACTAGGCCAAAAACCGCTCTCATCAACTTGGGGACATAGCTCCGCGCACCCTAACTTGACACGGGTCAAGAACGCATCTAAATAAACACACCAAAAATATTGAACCAACAACAACAAAATACATGCCTAACGGCTGAAAAATACAATGTTTACATTTATATGAAACGCCAGACAAACACGAATTTCGGTGGCTACCTTACAGTATGGACAGCTCCCAATTAATCAAGCAATACTCATTATAACCGATCAGTTTTGTGAATTTAAAACATCATAAATACAGTACAGAAAGCAGATCTGTTACTAATGACAAGACGTTATCTGATTGAGCTCCCCCTTCTTGTATGAGTCACGCTGTCCTACAAATACCTCTCTCTGTCTGGCAAGCTAAGTGCAGTTCCCTCTGGAAACATCAACATATCTCACGCATCCCCTGGATGGCGAGAAACAAATATATACCACGAGTTCAGCCCCGCGAGGTCATGAACTGGGTTGACATGGAGCAAGTCAGAATAATCACCATGATATATTCTCGCTAGCACATCATAAAATCACATACGCACCCATAGCTTGGACAAAATCTCATACACACTCACTCTCTGGGTCGGCTCAAACAGATCAACAATACTACTGCGTCCATTGACACATTAACAAGAACACACAACAGAAACTCGGGTGCAAAGTGCCATCCCGTTCAAATCTGCTGGAAAGCAACTATCGAAAACAATCCTGATCCGTCATAAGATTCTACTCACAAATAATCTTTTACCCTCCAAATTCTATTTTTTTAATCTCAAAATTAATTCAGTTCCATTTTTGTTGTAAGGCAAATCTCCGAATAATAATGCTTGACCGCGATTTACGCAAGCGAGATCGGGCATCGGCTTCGCGTCTCGCCCCGTACAGTTAAACCAAATACAATCACAAAATATAAAAATTACGCAACGCTCGGCTAGTCCCATATTTAATGAGTCAGTAAAACAAAAACTAATAATCTACATTACCAAGCAAGCAAACAAATATTTACAAAAATATCCCATAACACCGTAGCTGACTTAATAAATAAATAAAATTTATTTGGTACTCAATCCTTTAAAACAGCGCCAGGAATTACGTCTGCAGCCATCTCCTTTAAGATGTTTATCTGGTCATTGACATCTTCAGGCAAATGTCCTGCTGGTTCCCAGATCCATCCTCGTTCTTGGACGTCATCACGTGCTGAATTAAATAAAGTTTTGTCAGATACACACACGATATAATTCCTACTATATTCACCTATCAAGTACTATATTCCTTGACAGTCTATTTGGTGAATTACTTCGATGAACTGGTCCTATCTGGTAGTACTGGGACTACAAATAAATCACTGAAGTTACACTATAATAAATAAGTAATGAGTTCCGTCCTCAGACGTACAAAAATTAGTAATCGACGTTACGCCCTCAGACGTACAAAATAAGTGGTCCTCCTCGAAGCATCTTGGATCCTTATAAATGACACAGACTAGGGTAGGTGTGGAAGGGGATCTATTAAAAATATTCCATAATAACTATCAGACTAGCATGCGATCGGTATCATTGAGTTCGTAGCAGTGTGGAGGTTACGATTTTGCTGTAGCCGGCTTGAATCGATCGTGGAATTAATCTGTAGATAACTCCCGCGTTAATCTACCCGTGCACGTTACCAAGCCGTGTTCCCGCTAAGACAAGGCGTCTTGATACTATTGGCCTAGACTCTTGTATGTCTTTGCGCGTTTTTACAAACATTTCTGCCGTAGGGAGTGGTTCACATGATGATAGACCAATTACCTTGTAGCATTCGATTTCTTCCTTGGCGCCAATCTTCATAGCAACAAGCCATAGTGTGCGTCCCCAAGCCAACATTCGCGCTAAAAGTTGCACCTGTTCTATGTCTCAAGAATATATACGCATCCTCCTAAAATACCACAGGAGCTTAAACCATTGTGTCCTCTCGGCCACTGATTTCTCAATATATCCCAACACCGTCTGGCTCTCATATCTGTTGTCTGTAGAAATGTATCAAAAGATGATGAATAAATATTAGAATCCTTTATATAGCCTGAGGATAAAGGGTTCAATATGTAGGTCCTAGAGTTATGTACTGTTACATGAAGATTATTGTGCACGTGTAGCATTCAAACTTCAATCGCATGATTAGGACACAAGAAAAACAAGGAGATTTTAAAATTTCGCACAGCTGCCATCTTGTGGTTATGGAAACAAATTGAAATAAATTAGATGCTAGTGGATTATCATTCGTATAAGGATTTACTGTACCAAGTTTCACTGCACTCGGTTGGTTAAATTGCGAGAAACGTCCCTGTGAATATTTATATTCCGCGTCGCCGCCATGTTGGATTTGTGATCACCAGGTTATTTAAAGTCCTATAGGTGAACTTAAGTTCATAGCCCCAGTGAACATTAAAAAAGTCAGTTTGATTGCTATAATAGATTCGTAGATATTCAGAGCCGTCTATATATTTCAGATGGTCGCCATGTTGGATTGTTAAATGTATAGGCTATAGAGCCATGCACCATTAAAGGAAAATAATTGCGTAGGTTCATTATTCAAACTTTCACTTCGATCGCATGATTACGACACAAGAAATAAAAATTTAATTTTAAAATTCGCACAGCCGCCATCTTGAGGTTACGTAAACAGTGGAACTATATTAGATACCAGTGCATTACAATGTGTATAAACATTTCCTGTACCAGATTTCATTGCGTTTGGAACATTAAATCGCGAGAAAGGTCTACATTAAATTTTCAAATTCGCTTGGCCACCATGTTCGTTTTGTAGTTAACCGGTTTTTGAAAGTCTTATAGATGAACTTCCAGTAGTGCCCTTTATCTCCGTACAACATTTCAGGGGGATACCGCAAATAGTTTCAGAGATATAGAATGACGGTGAAATATTTCGCACATCCCATCTTGTGGTTATGTAAACAATTGAACGAAGTTAGATGTCAGTGCATTACAATGTGTATAAACATATACTGTACCAAGTTTCATTGCGTTTGGTTGGTTAAATCGCGAGAAACGTCTATTTAAAAGTCGCAAATTCGCATGGCCGCCATGTTGGTTTTGTAGTTACCAAGTTTTCAAAAGTCACATAGGTGAAATTCTAGTAGTTCCCTATATCACCGTAATAAATTCCAGGGTGATATCGGGAATAGTTTCGGAGATATTGAATGCTGATGAAATACTTCGCACAGCCGCCATGTTGGATTGGTGAGATGTAACAAAATTTGAAGGGCACGGTCGGGGTCGCCCGGAATAGTGCTATGAACTTACCGAGCTTCATTGAAATCGCTCCATCCGTTTAGAATTTATTAGGGTCACACACACACACACCTCACACACACACACACACACACACACACACACGCACACACACACACACACACACACACACACACACACGCACACACACACGGACAAAAGGTGATCTCATAAGCGTATTTTTTTTCAAAATTGAAAATAGGCTAAAAAAGATGAGAGAAATCATTAAACAAACACTGACGGATACCATCTCGAAAGTAAAGTTCTTCGGAGAAATTTCTGATACATTTGAAATTTGGACTGGGGTCAGACAGGGATTATCTCCAATTCTCTTCAACATCGTCTTGGAAAAAATAATGAAAAACTTGGGAAGAGGATTTGAATATGAGAGGAATTGTAGGAATGCACTTGGGGAGGGGAAAACATAATCTTTAAGTCTAGTGTTCAGCAGAACAGGTCTTCAAACCTCCTATGATAAAATGGAATATATGGAGTGCAGACACCTAAATTAGAAATATATGGAAGTAAATCATGGGAAGATTAAGAGGACAGAGAAGTTTTAATACCTGGGGGAATGGATCCAACCCAACTGGGTAAGGAAGCAATCAAAGGAAGAACCAGAAAACTGGACCAGGCCTACAAACTAACCCAGAATAAATACAACAAACGAGCTTTATCATACAAGGCCAAAATCAGACACTACAAATCGGTAGCACAACCTGACGCTTCAGAGTGTCTTAGTTTAAGTAAAAAGGGAGAACTTCAAGTACTAGAAAAGAAAGACAGGAAGATTCTGAGAAAAATACTTGGACCACAGAAGACTACTGATGGGACATGGAAGAAGAGGAAAAACGAAGAACTTTACAAGTGTACTGAAAAGATCACAGACGTAATGAAGAAGCGGAGGCTAAAGTTCTACGGACATTTACTACGAATGGATGAAGGCAGGCTGACCAAAAGGAACTTCTGCTACATCATGGGGTTAAAGGTTACATCTAAATGGGTAGATGAGGTGAAGAGGGATGCAGTGGAAGTTGGAATTACTCCACCGATGGCCCACGATAGAAGAGAGTTCCGCTGTCGAGTTGACGGAGTAAAATAATTTCAGGAGAAACCACCAAGCAGAAGGCCCAAACGGACCATTTCCGAGGAGGAGAGAAAACAAAGAAGTGACAGGATGAACAAGTTCTGGGAAGAGAAGAGAAAGAAAGCCAATAAGTCTTGAGTTCCTTGCGGTCCATAAATAAATAAATAAATAAATAAATTAGAGAGGTTAAGGGACTGCAAAGATGATAATATAGAGCTAATATCAAATGTTTGGCGTTTGCTGAGGACTTTGCCATGTTAACGAATACCAGAAAAGAGCAAAGCATGCAATTGAAAAATTACCCGAAATTCACCTAAGGCTGGTCTCGTGATATGTTATGGGAAGCCTCAGTACATAGAACGATCCCCGTCCATGAAGACGCAATACCTAGGAAAAATCATCCAACTTTCAGGCCTTAACATAAAAGATAATCAAGAACGAGTGAGAGCGTACAGACAAGTAGTTCCGTGCAGCCTATTTTCATATATCCTACTCATGTTAATTGCCTCTATCAACATACAAAATATCAGTTTGATTGCTGTAATGCATTCGTAGATATTGAGAACCGACTAAATATTTCGGATGGTCGTCATGTTGGATTTTATGTAGGTCCTAGAGTTATGTACAGTTACATGAAGATTATTGTGTACGTGTAGCATTCAAACTACAATCGCATGATTAGGACACAAGAAGTAAAAACGAGATTTTAAAATTTCGCACAGCTGCCATCTTGTGGTTATGGAAACAATTGAAATAAATTAGATGCGAGTGGATTAACATTCGTATAAGGATTTACTCTTTCAACCGACAGTAGTGGCTACGCTGGCTAAAGCACAGCATTAGGTCATGGGGCCAAGCTCTCTGCTGACTCAGTAGACGCGTGGGTTCGAGCCCCACCGTCGGCCGTCCTTGAAATGGTTTTCCGTGGTTTCCCATTTTCAACACCAGGCAAATGCTGGGACGGTACCTTCTGACAGGCCAAGGCCGCTTCCTTCCACATCCTTGCCCAGTTTCATTCACCATCATTCATATCATCTCTCATTAACTCCTCTCATGAGGTTGGCGTCAGGAAGGGCATCCGGCCGTAAAAACCATCGCCACAAAGACTTCCATCGCATCTCATCCCCGACCCCGTTGGAAAACGGAAATAATAAGGGGTAGACATACATACATAAGGATTTACTCTTTCAAGTTTCACTGCACTCGGATGGTTAAATTGCGGGAAACGTCCATGTGAATATTCATTCTTCGCGTTGCCGCCATGTTGGATTTGTGATCACCAGGTTATTAAAAATCCTATAGGTGAACTTAAGTTCATAGCCCCTATGAACATAAAAAAATTCAGTTTGATTGCTATAATAGATTCGTAGATATTCAGAGCCGTCTAAATATTTCGGATGGTCGCCATGTTGGATTGTTAAATGTTTAGGCCATAGAGTCATGTACCATTAAAGGAAATATATTGCGTAGGTTCGTTATTCAAACTTTCACTTCGATCGCATTATTACGACACAAGAAATAGAAACTTAATTTTAAAATTCGCACAGCCGCCATATTGAGGTTATGTAGACAATTGAACTAAATTAGATACCAGTGCATTACAATGTGTATAAACATTTCCTGTACCAATTTTCATTGCGTTTGGATCATTAAATCGCGAAAGAGGTCTATTTAAAATTTTCAAATTCGCTTGGCCGCCATGTTCATTTAGTAGTTAACCGGTTTTTGAAAGTCTTACAAATGAGCTTCCAGTAGTGCCCTTTATCTCCTTACAAAATTTCAGGGTGATACCGCTAATAGTTTCCGAGATATAGAATGCCGGTGAAATATTTCGCACATCCGCCATCTTCTGGTTATGTAAACAATTGAACGAAGTTAGATGTCGGTGCATTACAATGTGCATAAAAATATACTGTACCAAGTTTTATTGCGTTTGGATGGTTAAATCGCGAGAAACGTCTATTTAAAAGTCGCAAATTCGCGTGGCCGCCATGTTGGTTTTGTACTTATCAATTTTACAAAAGTAACATAGGTGAACTTTGAGTAGTTCCCTTTATCACTGTAATAAATTCCAGGGTATTATCGGGAATAGTTTCCGAGATATTGAATGCTGGTGAAATATTTCGCACAGCCGCCATGTTGGATTGGTGAGACGTAACAAAATTTGAAGGGCACGATCGGGGTCGCCCGGAATAGTGCTATGGACTTACCGAGTTTCATTGAAATCGCTCCATCCGTTTAGAATTTATTAGGGGGACACACACACACACACCTCACACACGCACACACACACACATATGCACACACACACACACACACACACACACGGACAAAAGGTGATCTCATAAGCCTATTTTTTTCAAAATTGAAAATAGGCTAAAAATCGATCTCAGTGAATATAAAACTAAAACACTACAAAAGAGTAGTTCCTTCTGAAGCACTTAGGCCGCAGAAACAACGTTAATTCATGGTCGCGCAAACATTGCAGAAATAGAAAACAAGAACTTAAAATCCTCCGAAAAATGTTTGGACCAGTGAATAAAGAGAGAGTATGGATTAAGAGATCTTCATCAGACATTTATAAATCCATAGAAACTCTCACCGACACTTTCAGAAAGAGACACGTATGTCACATATACACAATGGATCAGCACAGAACTACAATACAAATTTTTAACATCTACCTCAACAGTAAAAACAAGTCCACATGGATACAGGAAACTGAAGAAGACCTGACGCAGCTAAACATGCACGACATGAATTATCGGGTTAAATTTGGAAGAAAAAAACTTAATGAAACGAAAATTTGATAAAGAAGATAGTGCTACCAAAAATGCCAGGAAAAAAGTGGACGGACGAACGGAAGAAAGAACACAGTGCACGAGTGAAGAGGATTTGGGGCGAACGTCGCCGCAAGACCTGGTTGTCCTAGTTCGTACGCTCTCTTAAAAGAAAATGTACTTTAGTAGTAGTAGTAAAAAAATAAATAAAAAACAAGATGTTTAGTAAAGAACTTATAGCCTACTTTCTCCTAAATGCATGGGTATTGTTATAACTCTTTGTCCTTTTCAAGATGTCTAATTGAATGTTGGTTGTAGTAGCTTGTTGAAATACAAGGTGCTATAGGGATATTAAACATGAATATGAGGTGCCCTTTGCTAGTGCTACCTCTGTAAAATATGTCATTCAATTCGGTTTCACCGAGTTTGAATTGATAGGGGGAATCGATTTGCACACATATTTCGCCACCATCTGCAAACAATTGGGCTGATGATCTTGCAGTATGGTCAGAATATGCTTACCTCGTAAAGATATGTTGTTGCAAAATTTGGTAGAGACTAGATTATTAGGTTGGTCGTAATTACATTTTAGCTTTTAACATTTGCGTGGCCGCGATTACGTTTACGTCAAGATGGCGGTGATATAAAACATGACACTGAGGTGCCCTTTGCTATTGCTACCTCTGTACCGAATTTCGTTCCATTCGGTTTCACCTTGTTCGAATTGATAGGGGGAATCGATTTTCACACAAAGATGGCCGCCATCCGCAAAATATTAGGCTAATGACCTATTAGTTTGGTCAAAGGATGCTCCCTCCATAAATGTATGTTGTTGCAAAATTTGGTAGAGATCGGATGATTAGGTTAATCGTAATTTGATTTAAGCTTTGGAAATTTGTGTGGCCGTCATGACGTTTCCATCAAGATGGCGGCGATGTAAAACATGACACTGAGGTGCCTTTTGTTAGTACTACCTCTGTACCAAATTTCGTTCCATTCGGTTGCACCGTGTTCGAATTAATAGGGGGAATCGATTTTGACACAAAGATGGCCGCCATCCGCAAAATATTAGGCTAATGACCTATTAGTTTGGTCAAAGGATGCTCCCTCCATAAAGGTATGTTGTTGCAAAATTTGGTAGAGATCGGATGATTAGGTTAATCGTAATTTGATTTAAGCTTTGGAAATTTGTGTGGCCGCCATTACGTTTCCGTCAAGATGGCAGCGATGTAAAACATGACACTGAGGTGCCTTTTGTTAGTGCTACCTCGTTACCAAATTTCGTTTCAATCGGTTTCACCGTGTTCGAATTAATAGGGGGAATCGATTTTGACACAAAGATGGCCGCCATCCGCAAACTGTTAGACTAATGACCTATTAGATTGGCCAAAGGATGCTCCCTCCATAAAGGTATGTTGTTGCAAAATTTGGTAGAGATCGGATGATTAGTTTAGTCGTAATTTGATTTAAGCTTTGAACATTTGTGTGGCCGCCATTACGTTTATGTCAAGATGTCGGTGATATAGAACATGACACTGAGGTGCCCTTTGCTAGTGCTACCTCTGTACCAAATTTCGTTCCATTCGGTTTCACCGTGTTTGAATTAAAAGGGGGAATCTATTTTGACACAAAGATGGCCGCCATCCTCAAACTATTAGGCTAATGACCTATTAATTTGGTCAAAGGATGCTTCCTCCATAAAGGTATATTGTTGCAAAATTTGGTAGAGTTCGGATGATTAGGTTATTCGTAATTTGATTTAAGCTTTGAACATTTGGGTGGCCACCATTACGTTTCCGTCAAGATGGCGGCGATATAAAACATGACACATAGGTGCCCTTTGCTAGTACTACCTCTGTACCAAATTTCGTTCCATTCGGTTTCACCGTGTTCGAATTAATAGGAGGAATCGATTTTCACACAAAGATGGCCGCAATCCACAAACTATTAGGCTGATGACCTATTAGTTTGGTTAAAGGATGCTGCCCCCGTAAAGGTATGTTGTTGCAAAATTTGGTAGAGATCAGATGATTAGGTTAGTCGTAACTTGATTTAAGCTTTGAACAATTGTGTGGCCGCCATTACGTTTCCGTCAAGATGGCGGCGATATAAAACATGACACTGAGGTGTCCTTTTCTAGTGCTACCTTTGTACGAAATTTCGTTCAATTCGCGTTCACCGTGTTCGATTTGATAAGGGGACAGACATTCAGAGTACACACACTCACATACACACACACAGACTCACACACACACACACACACACACACACACACACACACACACTCACAGACAAACACACTTTCTTTCGCCTTGTGTTGATCTCATAAGTCTACTTTCATTTTTTTTGCAAAAATCGAAAGTAGGCTAATACGAGCCTTACAGTAGTCGCACTTTCATCCGACATGTTATCCTACTCGTATACTACACAGCTTGGACATTCCTAAAATGTTCATTTACGCTCCGTACTATGATGAATGTATAGATTGAATTCGAGTTATGCTACTGTGACACTTGTTTGAACAAACATCACATATTATATTTTTCTTCTCTCTTTTCTCCAGGATGGTGGAACCCACGGACTCAGCGAGGGAACTCACCACTACAGCCTCTTTACGGGCAGTGTCTTAGAGCTGGGAACATCTAATCGGAGGGGATACAACTGGTGAGGCG
Organism: Meconema thalassinum; assembly: GCA_946902985.2. Lineage (NCBI taxonomy): Eukaryota > Metazoa > Arthropoda > Insecta > Orthoptera > Tettigoniidae > Meconema > Meconema thalassinum. Next base: position 693,034,208 of record OX336391.1, read on the forward strand.
TGATTGGCACCTCGCCCAGGCGGCCTCACCTGCAAAGCGAACAGGGACCTCATGAGGGACGGTAATGGATGGTCAGGATGGATAGGCAAGGAAAAGGGAAGGAGGCGGCCGTGGCCTGGATGATTGTACTGCCCCCGTAAATTGAATTATTTTGGGACAAAATGAGAGTATTTTCCGTCCCCATGATAAAATTTAACCAGCAAATATAATTTCTGGAAGTGTGACACAAGAGGGTAGTGTTACAAGCTCGAGGCTGTGGGAGAGCCCGATCACGTGCTATATTGCACAATGGACGCTTCTAGAAGGCTATAATTAGCATAGCAACAGCGAGTTTGGAAATTAATATTATAAATATTGTTATAAATTATGCTATTGGATCCCAGCCCAGAGCCAATGAGAAGAGGTCTTATTGAAGACGGGATCAACTTCAATTACACAACATGATGAAATTATGCATTTAGGCCCTTAGCAGAAGATTTTCTTATTTGGTAATGGAGAGAATATTAAATGAAATTATGTTTGATACTTTAAAAACCGCAGATCGGTTAATTTACGCAGTAATAAGCATTAGTAATCTACGCGCTAAAATTATGGAGGGAGATTGATATGACCGCCAAAATTTCGACTTGGAGGGGGAGATCCAAGGATCGAGGTTCTTATTTCAGCGGTCTTTGAAGAGTGAGGAAATGTTTTTACTGGGTTAACGGAGATCCCAAGGCTTAGTCCGAGTGCGACGACTGTCGACTTGTGGAGACGCGAGGATAGCTAGGTGGAACGTAGGAGATCACCGCACTTCCATTCTACGTGAAGTTGCGAGGAACATTGAATTGATTATATCTCATATATAATTGAGATCTGAAGTTAAATAAGCGAATATATATATAAAGAACGGGTCGCATACTATATTCTGCGAAAAGTCGAGCGTTTTACTATTCACCGTTTCGACAATATAAGCCTGTTAAGTCAGATTTTCAAATGTGTTGGAAATAAAGCTGAATATCATTTTAAAGTGCAACGTGAAGTTGGCGAACGCAGTTCAAGTGAACAGTAGCGGAGACTTTTAATATTGGCGCAACACATAAACAGTAACAGAATGACTACTATTATTCTTCAAATGTCTTCATTCAACATAAGTAACCTTGTTGAGATGATGAACTAAATAGGCATGTGCCAGAGACTTATTCGATAACAGGAGTTAAGATACAACGATGGAGCTTCGTTAGACAACGTATTCTTGAATACAGACGTAGTGTACGGTCCATCTTGTGCATCTTCGTCAGTCTACGAGCACTAATATTATATCAATTAGCAATGGAAATATTTCATTCACCATTTATATGAATATTTCTATAAAATATTCCAATGATGAGGCTTATACATATTTACGACGGAGAATGAAGACTCTACAGAAGAGATTTGTCAAGATGACAGGGTAGCCCAGCAACCACGGAAGAATTGGCCAGAAGGATGTCGTTCGAGCCCAGGCGAATGTTGGTGAATTCCAGAGAGGGACGTTTCCTATCTCTGAGGTCGCAGATCCGAGGTTCGAATGCAGATCCATCTCAGTATATTGTACTGAGGAGACATCTAAAGTATTGTGGGAATACTTACATAGATCTTCATGTTTTCGTCCAAATAAGGTAGCAATGTATCTCATTAGTAGTATAGAGCTTGATTAGTGACATTCGGAGACAGAGATCTTATTCCATATTTTTAGCCTACTTTTCACATTTTGCAAAAATGAGGAAAAAGTAGACTTATGAGATCGGGCAAATGTGTATCTGTCTGTCTGTCTGTCTGTCTGTCTGTCCTTCTGTCTGTCTGTCTGTCTGGCTGTGTGTGTGTCCTCCCCTATCAACTCCTAAACGGCTGCAGCAATCGAAACAAAATTTGGTAGGAGTAAAGATCTACACCTGAATATCTCACGGCCATATTTGAAAATGATATCAGTGCTACCAGCTGCTAGAAAATCGCAATTGAAATTTGAGCTCCATGTTGGATATCATGGGAAGTATGAATGGGAGCTATTTCAAAATTGGCACACGTACAGACCATGATATTTCAGTTTAATTTCCAGGAGGCCAAACATGGCAGTGTTGCCAAAATGATTATAAGCCTCCTGATAGGTCCAATTTTTAAATGCATATAACTTCTACACTATCAATTGGAATTCAACCAAATTTCGTATGTTGTATGTGTACATAACCAGATATGACTGAGCGTATTCTTAAGACCTACCAGGGCTGCCAACTGTTAATAAATGCTCCTAATTTATTGTATCCAAATACCAATATATCAGAAAGTATGCAAGCCGACAGCTTTAAACTATGCACACGTATAGTACCTGACATTCTATATTAATTTGGAGTAACTTATATACGTCAGTGCTACCAACATGATTCTAAGCCTGCTGACAGGTCCAACTTTAAATACATGCAACTTCCATACTATCATTTGGATTTCAACCAAATTTCGTATGTGTTATGTGTACCATAACAGATATGACTATGCGTATTCTAAGGAGCAACCAGGGCTGCCAACTGTTAATATGTGCTGTCCCTATTTTTGTTACCCTAATATCATATCAGAAAGTATGCAAGCCAATAGCTCTGAAATTAGCACACGTATAGTACCTGGCATTCTAGACGAATTTGGAGTAACTAATATACGTCAGTACTGCCAACATGATTCTAAGCCTGCTGATAGGTCCAATTTTAAAATGCATGTAACTTCTATACTAACTAATGGATTTCATTCAAAATTGGCACAACAATAGATCACATTATTTAAGATTATTTCTGACCAATACATGCATGACATTGTTGCCAACATGATTTTACGCGCGCTGTTAGATCCAATGTTTAACTGCATGTAACGTCCATGCGATTCATTGGAATTCAACCAAATTTTGTATTTTGTACCTTAAGAGATGGAACTAAGAATATATTCAGTCATCAGGGCTGCCAACTGTAGTGCTCTATTAGGATACATTATGGCAGGTATACAGTATTTCGAACTAATTGGAAATTTCGATATTAGCAACTTAATTTCGTCATTATTCTAGATAGGTTCATATTCTGTAGAATAATCATTGGCATGAAAAGTAGGCTGTATAGTTCTTAACGGAACTTCTTGTTATATTTTCACATTTCATGTATTCCAGTGTTTTCATGTATTTTACACTTCAGATGTGTGTTGAGATTTTTATGCTTCAAGGAGATGATTGCTTTTCATCTATTTTTCAATTTTATTCTACGGATCAGTTGTGGAACTGTCATTAAAAATTTTGTTTGAGGAGTCATATTGCCTCATATAAGACTAGTCGTTTCGACTCTCGAATTTTAATAATTTTAGTTAAACCAAGTATTCTGACATTGTGTCATAGCTTCAAATTAAATTCTTATTAAATTTAATTTGAGCAATTTAATGTAACAACATCTAACTTCAAGAAAAGAAGAAACATCGAATGATATTGTTATATCATTATTGTACATAAACTGTCGACGATCTAGGAAATACTAGTCGTTTGATAAGACCGAAGTCTTAATTCCTATGGATATTCTTTGTGTAGAGTGGAAAAACATTACGACGTTGACAAATCTTTTTATTATTTTTAAAGCTAAGAGCTTTGTTCATTTAATATGCTAGAGAAAATACCTTTTGATAGAAGATTACATGACGCGTTTCCCCCTTTTCATTGATCCCTGTTGATTTGTCCCTGTGGACTGGTCCCTGTTGACTAGCCCCTTTTGGACGGGCCCTTTTTGAATGGAGTCATTTTTGACGTGTCCCTGTGGACAGGTCCTTTTGGCTGATCCCTTTGGACCGGACCCTTTGACATAATTTGGATAATTGGATAACCTATGGACTGGCCCATGCAATTATCCAAATTATGTCAAAGGGTCCGGTCCAGAGAGATCGGCCAAAAGGACCTGTCCACAGGGACCCGTCAAAAATGACTCCATTCAAAAAGGGCCCGTCCAAAAGGGGCTAGTCAACAGGGACCAGTCCAAAGGGACAAATCAACAGGGATCAATGAAAAGGAAAAGGAAGGAAGGAAGCTTGTAATTTAACGTGACCGTTAATCTTGAGATCATGAGCCACGGGCCAATGAAAAGGGGGAAGCGCGTCATGTAAGTCGTTGCGCGCCGCCGCCGTGGGAATATAAGTGTTTATCAGCAGTCTCCGGCGATGTTCGGGAGAGTAACCTTGAAAAGTAGCTGAAACTCGGTAGTCGAAAGCATAGCTTGACCCCTTTATTACCTATATGACAAGGTTAGGTTAGGTAAATTTAGGTTATGTTAGGTGAGCTGAGGTTAAGTCTTAAAATATTCCCTCTCTTATGTGTTCAAAGCCGATTCACCCTGAACAGTCAGCCAAAACTTTAAATATGTATATATCATTACATAAAGAATTAAAGCAAACTTAATTAATTATGGATGGCGTTTTTTGTTACTGTTCAATGTAGACAGAATATATGCATTAAATGATAGACTCAACACAAAACGTTTTGATTGTTGACTTGTGTTATTGATAAATTGGTTTAATGTTAGGGGCAGTGCACACTTTCCATGTCGAAAATTTATATAGGCTAGAAGGATGGTGTTGCAAACTTCTGATGTGTATTTCCAAATTTCCTGCATAGTCTGTTTCATAGAATTTTCCTGTAACTTAAAAGTTCATGCTGATTTTGTCTTTGTGTGTTTGACATTGTAGCTACAATGGTTGATTGGATATTCTTTGTCAACTTTGAAATCATGTAATTCAAGTCAGATATGTTGGAATTTTTGTTCATGTGTGAAGCTATCAAGTACCGATACCGAATTGGTTACACAACTGTTTCATAATGAAAATCTTGATCTCTGATTCATTGGAGAACTGTTTACGCTTGTCTGAACCAAGACTAACTGACTACTCACTGCTAAGGATTAGAAATTACATTTACTCAAATCACTTTCTAGTAAAAAAGATCATGACTACTATAAACTGCTACTTTGCTAACACTTTTCTACCATTTGACTCGCACTTTTGATCTTACTTTAAACTGCACATACTACAAACAATCATTTTTATTATCGAGTTAACTTTACTAGAGATTAGTTTATGCTTAACAGTTGACATGGAAGTATCAACGACTAGCTATGGTAAGCCATGTGCTTACTATAAAGGATATGCATATATTGTAAAAATAACTAATAAAAATGGAACTGTTATTTGGTGCTGTTCGAAACAACGATCTAAAAAGTGTCGAGGAATGATGAAGACAAAAGGCTCCAACATACTTATTTCAATCGATCATCATTGTAAATCTCAAAATAATACTCATTTAAATGGACAAAATACTCTAACCAAGGTAAAAAAGCAAGACCAAGAAAACAATAGTGTGGCTCAAGATAGTGCTTTGTTTGTTAAAGAGCATTTATTATCTCCTGAAAGAGACATGTTAGGACAGTCGTTAACGTCTACGAAACCTCTAACACTATCAAAGACAACACAAACTATGCCAAAGGTTGTTGCATTGCAAGATGAACAAAAAGGATTACATAGTAATAGTGATGATGATTATATTGATGATAATTATATTGATGATGATAACCATGATGATGATGATGATTATGATGATGATGATGATGAGGATGATAATGGTTTACACCCAAAAAAATCATATGTTAAATTTGTTTACTGGAACAATCCCAGTAAGCTAATCCAGCAGCTTCAGTACTTGCATACCTGTAAACAGGCTGGTCATACTAAATATGAGGAAGAACTTTTGGATATAGAAAATGAGCTTCGTGATGCTAAAATTATAGTGTAATGAATCCATGTAACCGCTTAAACTATTTCTTAACAATACATGTAATATTTTCTACCACTTTGCTACCACTTTGCTACCACTTTTCTAGTTTGCTACCACTTTTCTACCACTTTGCTACCACTTTTCTACTACTTTTCTGCCACTTTTCTACCACTTTTCTAGTTTGCTACCACTTTTCTACCACTGTGCTACCACTTTTCTACTACTTTTCTGCTTCTTTTCTACCACTTTTCTACCACTTTGCTACCACTTTTCTACCACTATGTTACCAATTGTCTACCACTTTGCTACCACGTTTCTACCACTTTTCTATCACTTTAAACTGTACGAATTAAATATAAAAGCCAACGCTAAATAATTCTATTACCAGAACAGAGATAACCTTTGTAGTGTGCAAATCATACTAACAGGTTAGTTACTACTATGGAACTTACTACAACTAACCGAGGTAAACAACGTGTACTCTATAAAGGCTACTCTTATAACTATAGACGACAAAATGTAAAAGGAATAATATTCTGGCGATGCTCAAAACAGAGGTCAACACGATGTCGAGGGAATATGAAAAGTAGAAATGGTGTGGTTTTAAGTGTGAGTGATCATCAATGTAGTGCTCCAGACAAAACACTGATGGTGTTGACAAAAATCATCAGAATGCTAAAAAGTTAGTACAAGAGAAGGATGTTGCTACTCAAAATAGTGAATTGTTTGTTGAGCAACGTTTAACCCCTGTTGTAAAAGTTATGTTGTATCCATCTTCCACGCCTCAAGGGTCATCAACATCACAGACTATGCAAGAAGTAGTGTTGTTGTTGTTTAAAGGGGCTGAACTACAAAGTCATCTGCCCTTGATATGCAAGTGGATCGAAAAGGACTAGATAGTAATAGACAAAAGAGAATTGTAGTTTGTATATAACTATTGTACAAGTACTTACATTAAATAAATAAAAATAGTGTATGGGTATTGTCTAATTTTCTTAATTGCTATCCCTTTGTCCCACTATTAATGCAATTGTTAACCATCAACAGTCTCTGACTATGTTCGCAAAGAGAGTGACCTTAAACAATACACTCTATTTATGGTTTGTGTACCGAGTACACAATAATAGAGTGTGGTCAAGCCATGTGGAGGCAATAGTTATATCAGGTAAGGGATTCGAACCCTTGCTTTCTTGTACAGAAAATTTGAACTTAAGTCAAACACCATAACCACTCGGTCAACCTGACTGTTACTAATTTAATTATTTTTGTGGACTTGAGTGTTTATAAAACTTTTTCCAGTATACATTGACTAAACCACTTGGTTGTTTTGAAATATAGATTTTGTTTTGTTTGACCATAACATTGCAGTTATGAGTCTTGTGAACTGGGTGTTTAATATAGGGTGAAAGGCATTTTAAAATAATTTTAGAAAAGCTCTTAGGTATCGTGTCATGGGTTTTAGTAATGCATTACTGTTCGTTGACTAACATTTACCGTTACACAACATTATTTTGGTGAGCTCTACATGTTGTTTGAGTCGTCAGTCTTTTGACTGGTTTGATGCAGATCTCCATGCCTCCCTGCCCCGAGCGAAACGTCTCATCTCTATATAACTACCACACCCTACATTCAAGGCTATCTGTTTAACATATTATAACCTTGGATCTCCCCATTTGCATATATTTTCTTAAATGTCCGTTTAAGGTTTTAAAATTTTTTCTATATGGAAACATGGATTTTCCATTTTGCTGTTTACAATTTTTTATATATATTTATTTTGTGTATGAAAAAAAAATCGATATTTTCAAAACAAGATTTTTTATTTTTCTTTTTATGATTTTGTAAATGATCTTAATGTGAGTGCTTGACCATGGCAATAATACAGTCTATCTATGTATTAGCGGAACCATAGAGTCTTATTACTACTGCAAGTAAGAATGTTTTACAAAATAACGACTATCTACCACTGCATTTGAAAACCAAACAATTGAAGTTCAATCGCAATCGGATGAATGGTATATGAACGCAAACGGAACTTTGTTGAATCGACTCGTGCGCCGTAACTCATTTGTAGAAACTACTCGTGCGCTACCTATTGTAAAATAGATGTCTATTCCAAAATGGCCTTTGTTGAACCTGTGCGTCGCAAGTCTGGTCCACCAGTTACCAAGGCCTTTCAACATATTATTCAACACTCCAAACGTCAACCTCAGCTGCTACAAACTGACCAGGGGAAAGAATTTTTCAACAAGGATTTCTCCAGTTTTCTCAAATCTAAGGATATTCACCATTACACCACGTACAGCAACCTCAAAGCCAGTGTGGTCGAGCAGTTCAACCGAACATTGAAAACCCATATGTGGAAAGCGTTTACCGCTCAGGGCACGTATCGCTGGTTGGACATGTTGCCAGAGCTAGTATCACGTTACAATGACACCAAACATAGAACGATTGGGACCAAGCCACGCCTCGTGACTAAAAATATTCAGCGATTGGATAAACTGCTTAACCCCATAAAAACAGCCGATCCTAAACGTCACCGACTGAAAATTGGGGATTTTGTTCGTGTGAGCAAATTTAAGTCTGCCTTCAATAAGGGCTACACGCCACAGTGGGGGACTGAACTATTTTGAATTCGTCGAGTCAACATGGACACTCCAGTCACCTATTTACTCGAGGACCTCAACGACCAACCCATAAAAGGTAGATTTTATCTCCATGAACTTCAGAAAACAGCATTTCCTCAGCATTATCTTGTGGAAAAAGTGTTGAAACAAAAAGGAAATAAACTCTATGTCAAATGGTTAGGGTTTAACTCTACGTTTAATTCTTGGATCAATAAATTACATGTTGTGTGAACCTGTGCAATTTTTAATTTATTCACACATGTTGTACACCACCTATAGCTCTATGTGTACAGCGCTCCGCGCTTCATGCATGTTCATACATGTTTGTCTTTCCCTTTCCTCCTGTGTTCTCTCATACATTACCCCTCCCCTCTCCCTCCCTTCACCTCCTACCACTGCTGTTTGCAGCTCTTGCCTATCTATTGGTTGTGACATCATTCCCACAAGTTGCATCATACTTTTTACTGATTCAGCGATTCCCGCGCTTCGAACATTCTGTTATCAGGCACGTGGTCAGCTAACGTCCAACGTGAACACCTGTGACAGATCAAATTTCACGTCAACTTGCATTTTGTCACGTACGAAGCAAAACAGGATGTGACTTGTTAACAGTTATCATGCACGTGGACAGATAACGTCCAATGTGAACACCTGCGGTAGATCAAATTTCACATGAACTTGCATTTTTTCACGTACGAAGCAAGACAGGATGTAACTTGTTTAGCGTGCATGTGGCTTCACATGTGTTCACAGGCATTTCGCACTCCCCTGCCACCACAATGGTCAGATTATTTCACCTTCAAGCGTCTTGGTCATTTTCCATTGCACTTGTTGTCAAGTCAGATCAGCGCCTTCCAATAAGCTCAAATGACATTCACCTCCTGCTCCTCAGCAAGGTTGTTTTCTCTACTCGCTTCGACCAACATAGAACCAAGTTCTCATCACCGTTTACACGTTAAAGGTAAAATATCAGAAAACGCACCCTCGCTCTGTCATACACCGACCCGCCGAAATAGCGATTGTTCTATTAAGCATGGTCCTTGTGGTTAGCGACAGGTTCGTTGAAACACACACACCCAGCCGTATCGTCTCTCTCAACTACCACGCCTCATAAACATTATAAACAGGTAACGGTAAAGAATTTTTTTTTCAACATGTACGGCGTTAGGCCCTTTGTGAATTATTTTTTGGAAAAAATATCTCCCACATTTGAAAGAGGGCGTTAGCCCGAGTCCTAGGACACCTCGTACCGTCTCTAGCGTTATTGGTCCGTGAGATATCAGCAAAAATCACAAAAAACACGTGTTTACCCCAAATTCGAGTTTCCATTTTTTTTTTAAATATAACGAGTGGCCCATAGCAAAGAAGACGTCAGCCCGAGTCCTTGGACCCCTCGTTCATGCCTCTAGCATGATTGGTTCGCGAGATATTAAAAGCGGATGACCTTTTAGTTTTGGTCTTTTAATTAAATAAAGAGCCTATAGGAAAGTAGGGGGCATCAATACGAGTGCTAGGACACCCTGTATGTTCAAATCCGACCATTGGTTAGCGAGATATCAGCTTCGGGGCAAATACGAGGAGGGTTGAATAAGTTAGTAAACAGCTCTGTCCTTACCACACTACTGTCAGGTTTTTGTCCTAGAGACTTAAAATTTATTTTGGGGGTAGAGGGGGTAGGGATCATTGATTTACATCATACAAACTTTTTTGTAAACTTCCTATTTTCCAAAATATAGGATTTTCAAAATTCGAGTGTTTTCAAAAAAAACATAAAAAATAAAAAAGTTTTTTTACAGAAAATAAAGGTCATAAAGACCATTTGTTTGAGCCATAGCACAACGTTCTACCATGTTTGGGTTTCAAACTATCACCAACTTTCGGAAACAAACATTTTCAAAAAAAAATTCAAAAATATAACGAGTGGTCCATAGGAAACAAGACGTCCGCTCGAGTCCAATGAGACCTCATTTGTCAAAATCGGACCATGCGTTCGAGAGATATTTAACATGACTGAGGCTTAGTAGTGGGGCAAGGAGGGTTCTGGAGTGAAGTAGAACTCCTACTACTCCACTACTAACGTCGCTCATTTGTTGAATCTACTCGTGCGCTACCTATTGTAGAAAGGATTTACTAAGTCAGAAACCTTTCCTGGGGTGTGCACAACAATACAACCAAAGTTTCATAGCAATCGGATGAATGGTATATGAACGCATACGGGATTTTGTGTAAGCGATTCGCGTGCCGTCACTCATTTGTTGAATCTACTCGTTCGCTACAACTCTCATATTTATTCACCTTTTAAGCCTTCTCTGGACTTCCACAAATTATTCAAGACCAAAATTAGCCAAATCGGTCGAGCCGTTCTCGAGTTTTAGCGAGACTAACGAACAGCAAATCATTTATATATATAGATTAACAGGAGGAATGAAACCATAGTCTCTAGCCTATCTATAGACTACTAGAAATAATGTTCCATACAATAAAATTTCCCAACTCCTGCATGGTGCTAACTATTGTAATTAAAATAAGATAAATCGTGATTTCATGCAGATTCTGATAAAATGACGCATAATGCTATGATAGATATCGTTTAAATCGATAATCCGGTAGCAAAAATAATTGCCGGGACTGGCATTCGAACCTCAGACCTCATGATTCGCAGACCAAGCTGCTAACCACGCAGCCATTACATCCACATAAATTTAGTGTACAAGACAGTTACTCATTTTCACGTGCCGGTAATAATATGGAAGTATTTTTTTAAAATCACCATTAATATTTTTCATATATTCGATAATGTTCCTGTGTGGAATTGAATTTTAAATTAGTTATGAATACGCCTACTTGACAATAAAGGGAATTCGTATACTGGTCCATGTTCCCAGTTCCCGTATAAAAACATCGACATATATTACATTGATCACTGCATTACCGCAATGTGAGTTAATATCTGAATAGCCATTGCGTAGGAACATAATACCGGCTTTGCCGACTAGTTACAATATTTCATATTAAAGCATATCATCATTTAAATACTGATACGAAGACTTTCAACATGTGGTTTGTGTTTCAATCAGTTGGCACCAGAGTTCGCATGGGCGTTTACTGGTCAGTATGAAAGTGTCGAGGAAAGTTACTCGGGGAGTGGATGCCCATCACTTTTATCCAGAGATTGAAAAACAGACCCATAATAAATCATAATTATTGTTTTAAGCAAATACCGACAGTAGTGGCTACGCTGGCTAAAGGGCAGCATTAGATCATGGGGCCAAACCCTCTGCTGACTCGGTAGACGCGTGGGTTCGAGCCCCACCGTCGGCCGTCCTTGAAATGGTTTTCCGTGGTTTCCCATTTTCAACACCAGGCAAATGCTGGGACGCTGCCTTCTGACAGGCCACGGCCGCTTCCTTCCTCATCTTTGCCCAGTTTCATTAACCATCATTCATTTCATCTCTCATTAACTCCTCTCATGAGGTTGGTGTCAGGAAGGGCATCAGGCCGTAAAAACCATCGCCACAAAGACTTCCATCGCATCTCATCCCCGACCCCGTTGGAAAAGCAGGAATAATAAGGGGTTGACATACATACATTGTTTTCAGCAAATATGATATAATGAATATTTTTACACCAAAGAACGACAATTTGAAGATGATTTATTGTAGGAATATCTGTAACGGCGCCTCCAAGTCTTGAAGTAATGCGTATGTGATATACATTCCACATGGTAACACTGCCAGCTGGATCGCATCCCGCCTGTCTGCTTTAGCCACATCCGTCGGATCAACTACCGTCCCATTTTTCAAAATCACTCCCACAAAAATAACCAGCAGACTAGTGGAAAGATGTTACACATCAATATTTTAAAAAATTCCTCTCGGCACGCCGGAAGGCGGAGGTAGATTTCACCGGGCAAACTAGGGGATAGGCTATAATAGGCAAAATATGCAGGTTTTCGTAGGAGGATGAGACCTCATTTATTGCGAGAAAGTATTTTACAATTGGAGGTTAGTTAACATTTTGTCGTCTTTCTATGCATATTTTTAACATTTTACTGTCTTATGGGGATGGTAACCTTCTTGTCATTTGAGGTTCATTTTTATACTTGTGATCACATTGTCCTTATGCAAGGTTTGGAACTAATGTGTAACTATCTAACAGTCTGTTACTTCTTCACGGAAAATTTTATCTCCCGCAGAGATGTTGGTTAGTTCCTCAGTTTAGGGACTGCGACAAGGTGGTCATGTAACCCTTGTACAATGGGTGAGTGTAGAATCTGTCTGATAAACAGTGTTATTTGTGATGACTGTATTAGTCTGTAATTCAGGTAGACTAAGGTCTGCAGACGGTCAATTTTAAGTAGTAGTACCTAATTTTGTACCAAATACTAACGTCAACGACACTTAGCTGTGAACTTGGCTGCTAGATGCCACCGCAACCAGCAACTTGCAACGAACGTTGTAACTTCCCCTCCGAAGGAAAGCATGCTGACGGATTTTTAGCGCTCTTAGAAAATCCGGCGACTTTGGCCGGCTTTGAACCAGCGACCTTAGGCATAGAAGTTCAGCATGCTACCAGTTAGCCGCTTCCCTAATAGTCAGATGGAACAAGAAGTTCCGTGACGAACTAAAGAGCCTACTTTTCTTAAAATTAAGATTCATGCCATAGATTAATCTACAGTATATGAACCTATCTATAATAAAGACGAAATTAAGTGGGTAATATCGAAATGTCTTAATTAGTTCGAAATAAGGTATACTATGCATAATGTAGCCTAATAGAGCAATACAGTTGGCAGCTCTGGTGACTGAATATATTCTTACTTCCATCTCCTAAGGTACAGAATACAAAATGTGGTTGAAGTCCAAAGGACGTTACATGGATTTAGACATTGGAAATTAAACTGAAATAGTATTATCTACATGTGTGCCAATTTTATAATAGCTCCCATGTATACCTTCCAAGATATCCAACATGGAGCTCAAATTTCTAGTGAGTTTTTTTAGCAGTCGATAGCACTGGCATCTTTTTCAAATATGGGCCTAAGATATTCCGGTATACAACTTTACTCATACTAAATTTGGTTTCGATTGCTGCAGCCGTTTAGGAGTTGATAGGGGGGGGGGACACACACACAGCCAGACAGACAGAAGGACTGACAGAAAGACAGACAGAAGGACAGACACATTTTCCCGGATCGATCTCATAAGTCTACTTTTTCCTCATTTTTGAAAAGTGTGAAAAGTAGGCTAAAAGCAAGATGTTCAGTAAAGAACATATAGCCTACTTTCTCCTAAACGCATGGGTATTGTTATAACTCTTTGCCCTTTTCGAGGAGTATAATTGAATGTTGGTTGTAGTAGCTTGTTGAAATACAACGTGCTATAGGGATATTAAACATGAATATGAGGTGCCCTTTGCTAGTGCTACCTCTGTAAAAAAAAAAAATTCATTCAATTCGGTTTCACCGTGTTTGAATTGATCCGGGGAATGGATTTGCACACATACATGGCCACTATTTGCAAACTATTGGGCTGATGACCTTGAAGTCAGTCATAAGATGCTTTCCACAAAAAGGCATGTTGTTGCAAAATCCGGTAGAGATCAAATTATTAGGATGGTCGAAATTTGATTTAAGCTTTTAACATTTGGGTGGCCGTCATTCCGTTTCCGTCAAGATGGCGGCGATATAAAACATGACACTGAGGTGCCTTTTGCTAGTGCTACCTCTGTACCAAATTTCGTTCCATTCGGTTTCACCGTGTTCGAATTAATAGGGGTAATCGATTTTGACACAAAGATGGCCGCCATCCGCAAACTATAAGGCTAATGACCTATTAGATTTGTCAAAGGATGTTCCCTTCATAAAGGTATGTTGTTGCAAAATTTGGTAGAGATCGGATGATTAGGTTAGTCGTAATTTGATTTAAGCTTTGAACATTTGGGTGGCCGACATTACGTTTCCGTCAAGATGGCGGCGATATAAAATATGACACTGGGGTGCCCTTTGCTAGTGCTACCTCTGTACCAAATTTCATTCCATTCGGTTTCACCGTGTTCGAATTAATAGGGGTAATCGATTTTGACACAAAGATGGCCGCCATCCGCAAACTATTAGGCTAATGACCTATTAGATTTGTCAAAGGATGCTCCCTCCATAAAGGTATGTTGTTGCAAAATTTGGTAGAGATCGGATGATTAGGCTAGTCGTAATTTGATTTAAGCTTTGAACATTTGTGTGGCCGCCATTACGTTTCCGTCAAGATGACGGCGATATAAATCATGACACTGGGGTGTCCTTTGCTAGTGCTACCTTTGTACCGAATTTCGTTCAATTCGCATTCACCGTGTTCGAATTGATAGGGGGGGGACAGACATTCAGAGTACACACACACACTCACACACACACACACACACACACACACACACACAGACTCGCACACATACACACACACAGACAGACACACTTTTTTTCGCCCTGTAGTGATCTCATAAGTCTACTTTCATTTTTTGCAAAAATCGAAAGTAGGCTAAAATGAATGTGATCTCGTCAATGGCGTTGTCTTGGCAACCTCTGATAGATCATCCCTTATCAATTTAATAGCGTTGTTATGGTAACCTCTGATGGCACTTGGCATTTTTTAAAATTCCGAAATCATTTTTCTCATCCCTTGGCGTAATGGTGGGTCATATCAAAAAATCTTTCAGACAAACGTTTTAGGTAATTATTAGGGGAATATTTTCCATTTTGTACGGTTTTGATATTGTGCCTATTGAGAGAGATATGATTAATGTTTCCCGAAAAACCCACTTTTTTCCACCCCTTTGGTCAATGGTTGATGCTATCAAAAAACTTATTTGAAAAAAATTTTTGGCACTTATCCGACACATATTATGAACTTTGAATGGATTCGATATTTCACGTATTAAGAGAGTTATAGCGAAATTTCACTTTTTCTAAAAAAGCCCCCCATTTTCACCCCCTTCGACCGATTTTGCCCATTAACGAACTCGACCGAGATTTTATAGGGATACATATTATGTAAAAAATTCAAAGTGATTGGTACAAAATTACGGCAGTTATCGTGTCCACAAGAAACTGATATATATATATATATATAGATAGATACATATATACATAAATTATATATAAACTTTTGAACTTTTTGGGGTCTGGGGGATGTGAAACGCGAAGATATATCGAAATTTTCCGGAAGTCGAAACATGGTACCCATTGCAATAGCTAGCTTTCTAATGAAATCTACCTAATAACAAGATGTTCCGTGAAGAACTATACAGCCTACTTTTCATGCCAATGATTATTCTACAGAATATGAACCTATCTAGAATAATGACGAAATTAAGTTGCTAATATCGAAATTTCCAATTAGTTCGAAATACTGTATACCTGGCATAATGTATCCTAATAGAGCACTACAGTTGGCAGCCCTGATGACTGAATATATTCTTAGTTCCGTCTCTTATGGTACAAAATACAAAATTTGGTTGAAGTCCAATGAATAGCATGGACGTTAAATGCAGTTAAACATTGGATCTAACAGCGCGCGTAAAATCATGTTGGCAACAATGTCATGCATGTATTGGTCAGAAATAATCTGGAATAATATGATATATTGTTGTGCCAATTTTGAATGAAATCCATTAGTTAGTATAGAAGTTACATGCATTTTAAAAATGGACCTATCAGCAGGCTTAGAATCATGTTGGCAGCACTGACGTATATTAAATACTCCAAATTCGTCTAGAATGGCAGGTACTATACGTGTGCAAAGTTTAGAGCTATTGGCTTGCATACTTTCTGATATAATGATATTAGGGTAACAAAAATAGGGACAGCACATATTAACAGTTGGCAGCACTGGTTGCTCCTTAGAATACGCATAGTCATATCTGTTATGGTACACATAGCACATACGAAATTTGGTTGTAATCCAAATGATAGTATGGAAGTTACATGTATTTAAAGTTGGACCTGTCAGCAGGCTTAGAATCATGTTGGTAGCACTGACGTATATAAGTTACTCCAAATTAATATAGAATGTCAGGGACCATACGTGTGCATAGTTTAAAGCTGTCGGCTTGCATACTTTCTGATATATTGGTATTTGGATAAAATAAATTAGGAGCATTTATTAACAGTTGGCAGCCGTGGTAGGTCTGAAGAATACGCTCAGTCATATCCGGTTATATACACATACAACATACGAAATTTGGTTGAATTCCAATTGATAGTATAGAAGTTATATGCATTTAAAAATTGGACCTATCAGGAGGCTTATTATCATTTTGGCAACACTTCCATGTTTAGCCTCCTGGAAATTAAACTGAAATATTATGATCTGTACGTGTGCCAATTTTGAAATAGCTCCCATTCATACTTTCCATGATATCCAACATGGAGCTCAAATTTCAATTGCGATTTTTTAGCAGTTGGTAGCACTGACATCATTTTCAAATATGGCCGTGAGATATTCAGGTATAGATCCTTACTCCTACCAAATTTTGTTTCGATTGCTGCAGCCGTTTAGGAGTTGATAGGGGGGACACACACACAGCCAGACAGACAGAAGGACAGACAGACAGACAGACAGACACACATTTGCCCGATCTCATAAGTCTACTTTTTCCTGATTTTTGCAAAATGTGAAAAGTAGGCTAAAAATAATAAGTAAATGAATAAATAGAAGTTTTAACCCACGAAGAATGAGGGTATCCGGAAAGAAATAGGGAAGGAGCATGAACAGAAGAAGAGTTGGCCAAGGGAGGTCAATATCTTTGCAGTCGTTACCTAACAGATTGCCGGGCACAGTTAAACCGAAGTTGTGACCCCCTGGGGGTACATTAATGTGTCTGGAGCAGGGGACACTAGACCACTGTTGACCTGACCTGTGTTCCCCTGGGGGTACATTAATGTGTCTGGGGCAGGTGACACCAGACCACGGTTGACCTGACCTGTGACCCCCTGGGGGTATATTAATGTGTCTGGGGCAGGTGACACTAGACCACTGTTGACCTGACCTGTGTCCCCTGGGGGTACATTAATGTGTCTGGAGCAGGTGACACTAGACCACTGTTGACCTGACCTGTGTTCCCATGGGGGTACATTAATATGTCTGGAGCAGGTGACACTAGACCACTGTTGACCTGACCTGTGACCCTCTGGGGGTACATTAATGTGTCTGGAGCAGGAGACACTAGACCACTGTTGACCTAACCTGTGACCCTCTGGGGGTACATTAATGTGTCTGGAGCAGGGGACACTAGACCACAGTTGACCTGACCTGTGTTCCACTGGGGGTATATTAATGTGTCTGGAGCAGGGGACACTAGACCACAGTTGACCTGACCTGTGTTCCACTGGGGGTATATTAATGTGTCTGGAGCAGGGGACACTAGACCACAGTTGACCTGACCTGTGACCTCCTGGGGGTATATTAATGTGTCTGGAGCAGGTGACACTAGACCACTGTTGACCTGACCTGTGTTCCACTGGGGGTATATTAATGTGTCTGGGGCAGGTGACACTAGACCACGGTTGACCTGACCTGTGTTCCCCTGGGGGTACATTAATGTGTCTGGAGCAGGTGACACTAGACCACTGTTGACCTGAACTGTGACCATCTGGGGGGTACATTAATGTACCTGGAGCAGGGGACACTAGACCACAGTTGACCTGACCTGTGTTCCACTGGGGGTATATTAATGTGTGTGGGGCAGGTGACACTAGACCACGGTTGACCTGACCTGTGTTCCCCTGGGGGTACATTAATGTGTCTGGAGCAGGTGACACTAGACCACTGTTGACCTGACCTGTGACCCTCTGGGGGTACATTAATGTGTCTGGAGCAGGAGACACTAGACCACTGTTGACCTGACCTGTGTTCCCATGGGGGTACATTAATGTGTCTGGAGCAGGTGACACTAGACCACTGTTGACCTGAACTGTGACCCTCTGGGGGGTACATTAATGTACCTGGAGCAGGAGACACTAGACCACTGTTGACCTGACCTGTGACCCCTGGGGGTACATTAATGTGTCTGGAGCAGGTGACACTAGACCACTGTTGACCTGACCTGTGACCCCCTGGGGGTATATTAATGTGTTTGGAGCAGGGGACACTAGACCACAGTTGACCTGACCTCTGACCCCCTGGGGGTACATTAATGTACCTGGAGCAGGAGACACTAGACCACTGTTGACCTGACCTGTGACCCTCTGGGGGTACATTAATGTGTCTGGAGCAGGAGACACTAGACCACTGTTGACCTGACCTGTGACCCCTGGGGGTACATTAATGTGTCTGGAGCAGGTGACACTAGACCACTGTTGACCTGACCTGTGACCCCCTGGGGGTACATTAATGTGTCTGGAGCAGGAGACACTAGACCACTGTTGACCTGACCTGTGACCCTCTGGGGGTACATTAATGTGTCTGGAGCAGGAGACACTAGACCACTGTTGACCTGACCTGTGACCCTCTGGGGGTACATTAATGTGTCTGGAGCAGGAGACACTAGACCACTGTTGACCTGACCTGTGACCCCTGGGGGTACATTAATGTGTCTGGAGCAGGTGACACTAGACCACTGTTGACCTGACCTGTGACCCCCTGGGGGTACATTAATGTGTCTGGAGCAGGTGACACTAGACCACGGTTGACCTGACCTGTGTTCCCATGGGGGTACATGATGTGTCTGGAGCAGGTGACACTAGACCACTCTTGACCTGACCTGTGACCCCCTGGGGGTACATTAATGTGTCTGGAGCAGGAGACACTAGACCACTGTTGACCTGACCTGTGACCCTCTGGGGGTACATTAATGTGTCTGGAGCAGGAGACACTAGACCACTGTTGACCTGACCTGTGACCCCTGGGGGTACATTAATGTGTCTGGAGCAGGTGACACTAGACCACTGTTGACCTGACCTGTGACCCTCTGGGGGTACATTAATGTGTCTGGAGCAGGAGACACTAGACCACTGTTGACCTGACCTGTGACCCCCTGGGGGTACATTAATGTGTCTGGAGCAGGTGACACTAGACCACTGTTGACCTGACCTGTGACCCTCTGGGGGTACATTAATGTGTCTGGAGCAGGAGACACTAGACCACTGTTGACCTGACCTGTGACCCCTGGGGGTACATTAATGTGTCTGGAGCAGGTGACACTAGACCACTGTTGACCTGAACTGTGACCCTCTGGGGGATACATTAATGTACCTGGAGCAGGAGACACTAAACCACTGTTGACCTGACCTGTGACCCGCTGGGGGTACATTAATGTGTCTGGAGCAGGTGACACTAGACCACTGTTGACCTGACCTGTGACCCCTGGGGGTACATTAATGTGTCTGGAGCAGGTGACACTAGACCACTGTTGACCTGACCTGTGACCCTCTGGGGGGTACATTAATGTACCTGGAGCAGGAGACACTAAACCACTGTTGACCTGACCTGTGACCCGCTGGGGGTACATTAATGTGTCTGGAGCAGGTGACACTAGACCACTGTTGACCTGACCTGTGCTCCCCTGGGGGTACATTATGTGTCTGGAGCAGGTGACACTAGACCACTCTTGACCCGACCTGTGACCCCCTGGGGGTACATTAATGTGTCTGGAGCAGGACACACTAGACCACTGTTGTCCTGACCTGTGACCCTCTGGGGGAACATTAATGTACCTGGAGCAGGAGACACTAGACCACTGTTGACCTGACCTGTGACCCCCTGGGGGTACATTAATGTGTCTGGAGCAAGAGACACTAGACCACTCTTGACCTGACCTGTGACCCCCTGGGGGTACATTAATGTGTCTGGAGCAGGTGACACTAGACCACTGTTGACCTGACCTGTGTTCCCCTGGGGGTATATTAATGTGTCTGGAGCAGGGTACACTAGACCACTGTTGACCTGTCCTGTGATCCCCTGGGGGTACATTAATGTGTCTGTAGCAGGCGACACTAGACCACTGTTGACCTGACCTGTGACCTCCTGGGTGTACATTAATGTGTCTGGGGCAGGTGACACTAGACCACTGTTGACCTGACCTGTGTTCCCCTGGGGGTACATTATGTGTCTGGAGCAGGTGACACTAGACCACTCTTGACCTGACCTGTGACCCCCTGGGTGTACATTAATGTGTCTGGAGCAGGAGACACTAGACCACTGTTGACCTGACCTGTGACCCCCTGGGGGTACATTAATGTACCTGGAGCAGGAGACACTAGACCACTGTTGACCTGACCTGTGACCCTCAGGGGGTACATTAATGTACCTGGAGCAGGAGACACTAGACCACTGTTGTCCTGACCTGTGACCCCCTGGGGGTACATTAATGTGTCTGGAGCAGGTGACACTAGACCCTGTTGACCTGACCTGTGCTCCCCTGGGGGTACATTATGTGTCTGGAGCAGGTGACACTAGACCACTCTTGACCCGACCTGTGACCCCCTGGGGGTACATTAATGTGTCTGGAGCAGGAGACACTAGACAACTGTTGACCTGACCTGTGACCCCCTGGGGGTACATTAATGTACCTGGAGCAGGAGACACTAGACCACTGTTGACCTGACCTGTGTTCCCCTGGGGTACATTAATGTGTCTGGAGCAGGTGACACTAGACCACTTTTGACCTGACCTGTGTTCCCACGGGGGTACATCAATGTGTATGGAGCAGATGACACTAGACCACTGTTGACCTGACCTGTGTTCCCCTGGGGGTACATTAATGTGTCTGGAGCAGGTGACACTAGACCACTGTTGACCTGACCTGTGACCCCTGGGGGTTCATTAATGTGTCTGGAGCAGGTGACACTAGACCACTGTTGACCTGACCTGTGACCACCTGGGGGTACATTAATGTGTCTGGAGCAGGTGACACTAGTCCACTGTTGACCTGATCTGTGACCCCCTGGGGGTACATTAATGTACCTGGAGGAGGGGACACTAGACCACTGTTGACCTGACCTGTGACCCCCTGGGGGTACATTAATGTGTCTGGAGCAGGTGACACCAGACCACTGTTGTCCTGACCTGTGACCCCCTGGGGGTACATTAATGTACTTGGAGCAGGGGACACTAGACCACTGTTGACCTGACCTGTGACCCCCTGGGGGTACATTAATGTACCTGGAGCAGGGGACACTAGACCACTGTTGACCTGACCTGTGACCCCCTGGGGGTACATTAATGTACCTGGAGCAGGAGACACTAGACCACTGTTGACCTGACCTGTGACCTCCTGGGGGTACATTAATGTGTCTGGAGCAGATGACACTAGACCACTGTTGACCTGACCTGTGACCCTCTGGGGGTACATTAATGTACCTGGAGCAGGAGACACTAGACCACTGTTGACCTGACCTGTGACCCCCTGGGGATAAATTAATGTGTCTGGACCAGGTGACACTAGACCACTGTTGACCTGACCTGTGACCCTCTGGGGGTACATTAATGTACCTGGAGCAGGAGTCACTAGACCACTGTTGACCTGACCTGTGACCCTCTGGGGGTACATTAATGTACCTGGAGCAGGAGACACTAGACCACTGTTGACCTGACCTGTGACCCCCTGGG
Organism: Meconema thalassinum; assembly: GCA_946902985.2. Classification (NCBI taxonomy): domain Eukaryota; kingdom Metazoa; phylum Arthropoda; class Insecta; order Orthoptera; family Tettigoniidae; genus Meconema; species Meconema thalassinum. The sequence continues at coordinate 693,056,227 of OX336391.1, forward strand.
GGTACATTAATGTGTCTGGAGCATGTGACACTAGACCACTCTTGACCTGACCTGTGACCCTCTGGGGGTACATTAATGTGTCTGGAGCAGGTGACACTAGACCACTGTTGACCTGACCTGTGTTCCCCTGGGGGTATATTAATGTGTCTGGAGCAGGGGACACTAGACCACTGTTGACCTGACCTATGATCCCCTGGGGGTACATTAATGTGTCTGTAGCAGGCGATACTAGACCACTGTTGACCTGACCTGTGACCTCCTGGGGGTACATTAATGTGTCTGGGGCAGGTGACACTAGACCACTGTGGACCTGACCTGTGTTCCCCTGGGGGTACATTATGTGTCTGGAGCAGGTGACTCTAGACCACTGTTGACCTGACCTGTGACCCGCTGGGGGTACATTAATGTGTCTGGTGCAGGTGACACTAGACCACTGTTGACCTGACCTGTGACCCCCTGGGGGTACATTAATGTGTCTGGAGCAGGTGACTCTAGACCACTGTTGACCTGACCTGCGACCCGCTGGGTGTACATTAATGTGTCTGGAGCAGGTGACTCTAGACCACTGTTGACCTGACCTGTGACCCGCTGGGGGTACATTAATGTGTCTGGAGCAGGTGACACTAGACCACTGTTGACCTGACCTGTGACCCCCTGGGGGTACATTAATGTACCTGGAGCAGGAGACACTAGACCACTGTTGACCTGACCTGTGACCCTCTGGGGGTACATTAATATACCTGGAGCAGGAGACGCTAGACCACTGTTGTCCTGACCTGTGACCCCCTGGGGGTACATTATGTGTCTGGAGCAGGTGACACTAGACCACTGTTGACCTGACCTGTGACCCACTGGGGGTACATTCATGTGTCTGGAGCAGGAGACACTAGACCACTGTTGACCTGACCTGTGACCCCCTGGGGGTACATTAATGTACATGGAGCAGGAGACACTAGACCACTGTTGACCTGACCTGTGACCCTCTGGGGGTACATTAATGTACCTGGAGCAGGAGACACTATACCACTGTTGTCCTGACCTGTGACCCCCTGGGGGGACATTAATGTGTCTGGAGCAGGTGACACTAGACCACTGTAGACCTGACCTGTGACCCCCTGGGGGTACATTAATGAGTCCGGAGCAGGTGACACTGGACCACTGTTGACCTGACCTGTGTTTCCCTGGGGGTATATTAATGTGTCTGGAGCAGGGGACACTAGACCACTGTTGACCTGACCTGTGATCCCCTGGGGGTACATTAATGTGTCTGTTGCAGGCGACACTAGACCACTGTTGACCTGACCTGTGACCCCCTGGGGGTACATTAATGTGTTTGGGGCAGGTGACACTAGACCACTGTTGACCTGACCTGTGTTCCCCTGGGGGTACATTAATGTGTCTGGAGCAGGTGACACTAGACCACTTTTGACCTGACCTGTGTTCCCATGGGGGTACATTTATGTGTCTGGAGCAGGTGACACTAGACCACTGTTGACCTGACCTGTGTTCCCCTGGGGGTACATTAATGTGTCTGGAGCAGGTGACACTAGACTACTGTTGACCTGACCTGTGACCCCTGGGGGTACATTAATGTGTCTGGAGCAGGTGACACTAGACCACTGTTGACCTGACCTGTGACCCCCTGGGGGTACATTAATGTGTCTGGAGCAGGTGACACTAGACCACTGTTGACCTGACCTCTGACCCCCTGGGGGTACATTAATGTACCTGGAGCAGGGGACACTAGACCACTGTTGACTTGACCTGTGACCCCCTGGGGGTACATTAATGTACCTGGAGCAGGGGACACTAGACCACTGTTGACCTGACCTGTGACCCTCTGGGGGTATATTAGTGTACCTGGAGCAGCAGACACTAGACCACTGTTGACCTGACCTGTGTTCCCCTGGGGGTACATTAATGTGTCTGGAGCAGGTGACACTAGACCACTGTTGACCTGACCTGTGACCCCTGGGGGTACATTAATGTGTCTGGAGCAGGTGACACTAGACCACTGTTGACCTGACCTGTGACCCCCTGGGGGTACATTAATGTGTCTGGAGCAGGTGACACTAGACCACTGTTGACCTGACCTCTGACCCCCTGGGGGTACATTAATGTACCTGGAGCAGGGGACACTAGACCACTGTTGACCTGACCTGTGACCCCCTGGGGGTATATTAGTGTGTCTGGAGCATGTGACACTAGACCTCTGTTGACCTGACCTGTGTTCCTCTGGGGGTACATTAATGTGTCTTGAGCAGGTGACACTAGACCTCTGTTGACCTGACCTGTGACCCTCTGGGGGTATATTAGTGTACCTGGAGCAGCAGACACTAGACCACTGTTGACCTGACCTGTGACCCCCTGGGGGTACATTAATGTACCTGGAGCAGGGGACACTAGACCATTGTTGACCGGACCTGTGACCCCCTGGGGGTACATTAATGTACCTGGAGCAGGGGACACTAGACCACTGTTGACCTGACCTGTGACCCCCCGGGGGTACATTAATGTGTCTGGAGCAGGTGACACTAGACCACCGTTGACCTGACCTGTGACCCCCTGGGGTACATTAAGGTACCTGGAGCAGGGGACACTAGACCACTGTTGACCTGACCTGTGACCCCCTGGGGGGACATTAATGTGTCTGGAGCAGGTGACACTAGACCACTGTTGACTTGACCTGTGACCCCCTGGGGGTACATTAATGTACCTGGAGCCGGGGACACTAGACCACTGTTGACCTGACCTGTGACCCCCTGGGGGTACATTAATGTACCTGGAGCAGGGGGCACTAGACCACTGTTGACCTGACCTGTGACCCCCTGGGGGTACATTAATGTACCTGGATCAGGGGACACTAGACCACTGTTGACCTGACCTGTGACCCCCTGGGGGTACTTTAATGTGTCTGGAGCAGATGACACTAGACCACTGTTGACCTGACCTGTGACCCCTGTGGGTACATTAATGTACCTGGAGCAGGGGACACTAGACCACTGTTGACCTGACCTGTGACCCCCTGGGGGTACATTAATGTACCTGGAGCAGGGGACACTAGACCACTGTTGACCTGACCTGTGACCTCCTGGGGATACATTAATGTACCTGGAGCAGGGGACCCTAGACCACTATTGACCTGACCTGTGACCCCCTGGGGGTACATTAATGTGTCTGGAGCGCCATTGATATGTTGTTCCACACTACTTATGGGTAACACACATTATATTCCCCCTTCTGGTATTGATTGCATGTATTACATATTATAAGTGTATTGGGTGACATTTTACACTCATGTACTCAAATATGATTCCTTCAGGTGCGTACGGTAAGATAATTTCTGGGGGGGATAGTTGAACTGTCTCTGCCACCGAATTTAATATATTCTTGTCTGGAACGGGGTACACCCAGCCTCTTGAGGCAAACCAAGCTAATGTGGGTTCGATTCCTACCTCAGCCATTCAGGTAGTTGTTTGACGTGGTTTCCCCCCTCTACTTCAGGCAAATACCGGGATGGTTTCTTACTTAGGTCTACAGTCACTTCCTTGCCAATCCTCACCTGAATATTATAAATGCAGACACTATTACAGGCATCACAGTGACAAAGGGTTATTAGACACACCCCAGTGCACGGGCATTCTTGTTACGATGTCTTAATGCCCCTGTCTGTCCCTCAAGGTCGTAACTCAGAAAGGCAAGAAGGCTGATGGGTTTCAATGAAATTATTGTTAGATACATTTTCAGGCTTGAGGCACCTTCGACATCAATCTCGTGTACTTTGTTGACTGTAGCGTTTGCCTGTTAGGTAGCCCGAAGTCTGGTTGGATCTTCAAAAAGTACCACCTTTAGGTTATGTGGGTAGAGACCCACAAAAACCCAAGGCAGTGTTATATTGAGGCGGAATAGGCAAGATGAGGAGTGAAGTAGTTTGCCATTGCTTTCCTCACTGAGGTGAACAGCAGTACTAACTCTATGAGTAGAACCTTTCACAGCATCCACAGGCACTGACTGTGCCCTGAATGTCATTACCTCAGTAGCTTCCATATAATCACAGCCATGAGTGAGACTGAGGCAGCGGTGAAAAGTCACATTTTACTCTAGCCTGTACTGCATTCATCAAGAGATGGTAAATAGGCAAGTTGCAAGGAAACATAAACTCAGGATGGTCACAACTTGTTGAGGAGTGGTCACTGTGTCACAACACCATTGAGCTGTAGTCTGCGCATCCTTTCTACACCTGCATCGACCTGCTGTGACGTCACACCTGCGTCACTCCGCGCCCGCATTCTCCATCCTTGTTGCGCACTTCTCGGTCATGTCATATCAAGGAACAGCTCTCGATCAGTGCGTTCAATAGCGCTGCCCCTGGGGATAGGCAACCCCTATAACTCCTTCAAGTGGATCATAATGCTTACAGCCACTGGTACTGTCCCTTCAGACTTTAGAGTCACTGACATCCAGTAGCTAGTAGTGATCTCCTACTGACATCAGAGCAACATGTTGATAGGAATTCTCTCCGACTGACATCAGAGCAACATGTTGCTAGTAGTTCTCTCCTACTGACATCAGAGCAACATGTTGATAGGAATTCTCTCCGACTGACATCAGAGCAACATGTTAGTAGTGGAGTGATGACAGTTCTAACCCCCCCCCCTCCACTACTCCCAATGTGAGCCGATAATTCCCGAACCCGTGGTCGGAGATTCACGAGTAAAGTGTCGTTGGACTCGGGCTGACGGGGGCTTTGCTATGGACCACTCATTTCAACCCCTAAATAAAACCTACCCCTACTAGGGGGTGAAATTGTAATTTTTAGTGAAAGTCTCTTTTCAAATACGACATGTATAAGGTGCGCTGCTAAAATGAACTTAAATGTTGTTGCTCATATCGCGCATGCGTTTTACGAGATGCCGCTATGGATTAACATTTTTGTTTTTGTTTTTTACGCATGCGCACTTGGGATTTTTGTAAGAGGGCGAGCTCTTTGAAAAAAATGATTGATAAGAAGGGTTTTGGTGGTGAGGAGAGAACCAGATAATCGCCTACTTTCCTACGACGTTTGCCGATATCTCTCGAACGCAAGGTCGGATTTGGACGTGTGACGTGTCAAATCGCTTGTCTCAAAGCCCTATATATGTTATTAATAGGTTAAAGTTTTGAGAATGAGGGAAACAGGCGTTTTGGGGTAAAATTATGATTTTAGACTTTTTCTGATATTTCACGAATGCCTGGTCGGATTTGGTCCTATGACGTGTCAAATGGCTTGTCTCGAAACCCTCTTTATTTTGGTAATAGGTTAAAGTTTTTGAGAATGAGGGAAACAGAATTTTTTGTTGTAAAACCGTGATTTTAGACTTTTTGTTATATCTCACAAACCAATAACGCCAGAGACGTATACGAGGGGTCGTAGGACTCGGGGTGACGCCCCTCCCCTCTCTCCCTTTCGAATATAGTATTTATGTTTAAAAAAATGCGAAAGAGCCTAACGACACTTATGTTGAAAACATTTCAGTTTTTAAAACTTTTCTTAAATTTGTCTAAAATGTTCATGACGAGTGGTTGTAGATAGAAAGAGACGATACCACTGGACACGTGTTTCAACGAAGCTATTACTGGCCACGGTGGTGATATACCAATACAGTATTCGCTATTTCGATGAGACGGCGGGTCGAGGGTTCGTTTTCTGATTTTTCCTATGATGGAATTCCTAATTCCTAAACCCCCTGAAGGGGGTCTTTAACGTGTAAACGATTATGAGTGACATGACAAATGATAATTCCTTGATTCGATGAAGTTGGCTTTAGATAGAACAAACAGAACTTGGTTATATGTTGCTTGAAGTGAGTATAGAAAACAAACTTGCTGGGGCAGACTGACAGGATGTGAATGTTATTTGATCTTATTGGAATGCATTGACTTGACAGGGCAATGAAAAAAAGCACAGAGATGCTGAGGACACTTGAAGGTCAAACGATATGGCAACCATGGTGGGAGGGGGAAGCTAGGATGATGTCGCCGATCATGTTCAATGGATGAATTTATATTTTGCGAAGCATTGTTCGGAGAGGGTCATGGGACGACTTGTTTTAAGGGTATTTATTTTTTCGATGTTTCCTATGGTGGACTCATTGATTGAAATAATCCAAAACTGCTAGGGCATGGCCTTGAGATTTTATAAACCGATAATGGGATTTTGACATACAAGATCCACTCAGAACTTGACATGATGTCATTCTTTTTATGGCTTATGAATTTCCCCAAAAAAGACCCAAAACAACAAGATCATGGACTTTTGCTTTTCTTAATATATTGCAAACCCATAATGTAAGATGTTTACTGTGAGTGACGAAATCTAGCTAGGTAACGAAAGAATTATTGTAGGATATATGTATGGTGACTGACACGTCTTTGACCATTGGAACTTGTTTTCAGATCTGACTGTAGTACATAGGGAGTATAGGTTGTAGGCATGGATTGACAAACGGTGCACACAAAATTCAATTTATCGATTCAAGAATTAAGAGTAGACTATCATTAATTAATTGGTTAAAGAGTGTAGCTAAAAATAAAAAAATGGTGACTACATTAAACTAAACTGAACCAAGTCGAATCAAACCCAACCGAACCAAACCAAGCCTAAAGCAAACCAAACCTAATCAAGAACAAGCCAAGGGCTTAAGTGTAAAACTTGTGGGGGAATGCAGTCATTGGCAATGTCCAAAGGAAGGGATAACGCTCTACCTCTAGAGGGTAAGGTAAAGCTAGCGCATGGTGCTAATGCATATTCCCAAGTACATGAACCACACACACACAACTATCCTATGCTGTTTTTATGAGTTAACTGTTAAAACTTACTCAGTGGTTACTGAGCAAGATGGTCGCTACACACAACAAGCTTTAAATACTTGAGGCTAATAATCTACACACACACACACACGCTTGTTCTAAACTAAACTGTCTTGCTGGCAGTGCTCACACAGTAGGCAAATGACAGAAATGCTTGGCTAACAGAAATACAATCATTTTCGTTTGTCTAATGTTACCAGCTAACCATTACATGCTATAGTGGTGAGCACATGTGCCTCTTGCACTGGAGATCGTAACTCGATTTCTAGCTCTAAGGCCTAGAATGAATCAAACTAAGAAAGAAGGGTATGGTGACGCAGTGGTTAAACTGTTAGCCTTTCACTAAGGTAGACTAGGGTTTGATTTTAGGTTAATATACATGTCATAAACAAACAAACAAACAAACAAAAAAGCAGAGATAATGTTTAAAACTGATTACACTTGTCTCTTTTCAAATTATTACTTAGATTGCAAATACAAAGGTGGACTGGGTTTGATATTCAGTTAATGCTGCCTATCGCATACTAGCCTGTAAGAAAGCCAAACAAGCAAAAGGCGTAGGTAGAGCAGTGGTAAAATCGCTATGTGTAGAGAACTACCTAACGGTTTTATGAACTGGCAATGGTATGTCGCATAAACAGTGCAGGATACAATCCAGCAACCATAATTTGTATCTTGTGGAGCAGAGAAAACATATATATAGAGAAAGATATAGAAAGCTAGTGTATGTATGGGTAGCATTGATAATTTGACCAGAGAAAATACGATGAGGTAGGGTGGGGAGAGGGAGAATTAACACTTATATATGAATGAATGGTAAATAGTATTTTAGTTTTTTTTCCCCAATAGTTTTGTTTTTTAAATGCAGTGGTAGATAGTCGTTATTTTGTAAAACATTCTTACTTGCAGTAGTAATAAGACTCTATGGTTTCGCTAACACATAGATAGACTGTATTATTGCCATGGTCAAGCACTCACATTAAGATCATTTACAAAATCATAAAATGAAAAATAAAAAATCTTGTTTTGGAAATATCGTTTTTCAACATACACAAAATAAATATATAAAAAATTTGTAAACAGCAAAATGGAAAATCCATGGTCAAGCACTCACATTAAGATCATTTACAAAATCATAAAATGAAAAATAAAAATCTTGTTTTGGAAATATCGATTTTTTTCAACATACACAAAATAAATATATAAAAAATTTGTAAACAGCAAAATGGAAAATCCATGTTTCCATATAGACAAAATTTTAAAACCTTAAACGGACATTTAAGAAAATATATGCAAATGGGAAATTGACAAATGTGTAAATATGAAAATGGAAAAATCCATGTTTCCATATCATGAAATTGAAAAACATCAAACTGTCATTTAAAAAAATGCAAATGGAAAATTGACAAATTGCAATGTGTGAAATGTGAAATTGAACAAATGGCTATCATTATTTAAAAAAAAAAAGAACATGGTGCTCTATGGTTGAGGTGTGAATCAAACCCTTTCTACTTATTTGGACCACCCGAGACTGAGTAGACTAGTTTAAGTTGTCATACCACTTTTAAAAGTTTGTGTTAAATCTAGGAATTGAACCCAAGAGCTTGTAGGGGAGATCAAAGGTTATAATATGTTAAACAGATAGCCTTGAATGAAGGGTGTGGTAGCTATATAGAGATGAGACGTTTCGCTCGGGGCAGGGAGGCATGGAGATCTGCATCAAACCAGTCAAAGGACTAAAGACTCAAACAACAACATGTACGTTCACCAAAATAATGTTGTGTAACGGTAAATGTTAGTCAACGAACAGTAATGCATTACTAAAACCCATGACACGATACCTAAGAGCTTTTCTAAAATGATTTTAAAATGCCTTTAACCCTATATTGAACACACAGTTCACAAGACTCATAACTGCAATGTTATGGTAAAACAAAACAAAATCTATATTTCAAAACAAACAAGTGGTTTAGTCAATGTATACTGGAAAAAGTTTTGTAAACACTCAAGTCCTCAAGACCAATTAAATTAGTAACTGTCAGGTTGGCCGAGTGGTTAAGGTGTTTGACTTAAGATCAAATTTCTGTATAAGGAAGCAAGGGTTCGAATCCCTTACCTGACATAACTATTGCCTTAACATGGCTTGGCCACACTGTATTATTATGATACTCAGTACACAAACCATAGATATAGTGTATTGTTTAAGGCCACTCTCTTTCTGAACATAGTCAGAGACTGTTGATGGTTAACAATTGTATTAATAGTGGGACATGGGGATAGCAATTAAGAAAAAACAGCCAATACCCATACAATATTTTTATTCATTTTAGTTTTTTTTTTACAATAGTTACACACTGAATACAACTTTTTATCTCTTTACCATTGTTTGATATAGATTTTAAACACAACGCTTGTTGTAGATCCTTTTACAACTTTCTCTAGGTACTCTTGTTCTTAAAAACTGGGGAAGCCGCAATGGTTTTATAGACATTAAACCCTCATTCTCTTTTTTTTCATCATCATAATCATCATTATTATAAATATTATCTTTATAATTATTATAGTCATTGTCACCATCATTATCATCATCATCATCATCCTCAACATCACTAGAACTATCCAATTCCATTTTTTCCTTTTCAAAAGGGATCTCTTGAAGAGTCTGTGTTGCTTTTGATAGTGTTACGGGTTTATTGAACGTTGACAACTGTCCTAACATGACTTTTTGAGGAGATAAATGATTTTTCATAAGGAAGTCACTATGTTGAGTAACACTATGTTTTTGTCGGACTTGCTTTTTCTTGTTCTTTTGATCATGTTTTGTTAACACTAACGGTGTTTCATTTGGTATACCACATTGATGAGTACCCACACTTAAGACCTCACTATGTTTACTTTTTAGATGACCTAGACATTTTGTTGTTCTTTGTTTTGAGCACTGCCAAAATATGATGCCATTCGCATTTTCTCGCTTATAGTTATAAGAGTACCCATGATACAGGGCACGTGGTTTACCTTTATTGGTTATAGTATATTCCATAGTAGTCACTGACTTGTATAGTCGATCCGCCTACTACAAAGGTCTGAACACTTGTGGTGAAAGAATGATGTTGTGTTGACGTTTTATGCAGGATAATGTTGGTGGCATATGTGGGTGGCTTATGTTGATGACATGTGTTGTTGGCTGATTTTGGTGGCTTATGTTGATGGTTTATGGTGGTGGCTTATGTTGATGACATATGTTGGTGACTTATGTTGATAGCTTATGTTGGTGGCTAATGTTGATGACATATGTTGTTGGCTTATGGTGGTGGCTTATGTTGATGGCTTAGGTTAATATCTTAGGTTGATGGCATAAGTTGATGGCTTATGGTGGTGGCTTATGCTGGTGGCTTATGCTAGTGGCTTATGGTGGTGGTTTATGGTGGTGGCTTATGTTGATGACATATGTTGGTGGCTTATGTTGGTGGCTTATGTTGGTGGCTTATGGTGGTGGCTTATGGTGGTGGGTTATGGTGGTGGATTATGGTGGCTTATAGTGGTGGCTTATGGTGGTGGTTTATGGTGGTGGCTTATGTTGATGACATATGTTGGTGGCTTATGGTGGCTTATGGTGGTGATTTATAGTGGTGGCCTATGTTGGTGGCTTATTTTTGGTGGTTTACGTTAATACCTTATTTGTAATGGCTTATTTGACAAGTTATTGTTGTCAATGTATTTAGAGGATTTTTCTCTTGGTTTTGGAAAGTATCTCAACTCTTTTTTATGGTAGCATAATGCTTACCGCCATGTTTGTAAGCAACAACAACAACACACTAAAATTCCAAGAATCCAAAGTACTCTAAGGTTAATGATTGTCTCTCAACTCCATTCAACGTCTAGTCAAAAAACATTATATATTTTTCACATTTTACAAAAAAGGTAAATTGGGAAAGTAAGCTATATGTTTAAACTAAAAATCATATCAAATCATATGCTAACTCCAACACCTACGTCTACCCCAATCTCAGTCAAAAAAATATAATATTCTTCAAATTTTTCCAAAACAGTATTTGGAAAGTAGGCCATATTTTGAAAACTAATCATTCTATAAAGTCATATATATATATACTGAAACCAATGGCTTTTATATCCTTAATCTTAAGAACAAAATATGGAATTTTTGACATTTTTTCCAAAAATGTTCATTTTAAAACGGGGCTATATTTTGGAAACTAGGAATTTTACAAGAAAGTTTGTTTAACGTAAATGGCAGGTATTTACCCCCACTACCCGCAAACCAAGTCCCAGGTCTCTGGGGGAAAAATCCAAAAAAAGTTCAATTTGGAAAGTAGGCAATATTTTGAAAACTAATCATCCTAAAAAGTCATATATAGACTCAAACCAATGGCTTTTATGTCCTTAATTGGTAGAACAAAACTTAACATTTTTTCAGTTTTTCCAAAAAAGTCCAATTTTCAAAAATTGTCTATATTTTGGGAACTAAGAATTTTACAAAAAAGTTTGTTTATTGTTTGAGTCTTCAGTCTTTTGACTGGTTTGATGCAGCTCTCCATGCCTCCCTGTCCTGAGCTAATCGTTTCATCTCTACATAACTACCACAACCTACATCTGAGGCAATCTGTTTAACATATTCTAACCTTGGTCTACCCCTACAGTTCTTGTCCTCGACCCTTCCTTCCATAACTAAGCTTGCTATTCCTGGGTGTCTTAGTATGTGTCCTACCAACCTATCTCTTCTCTTCATTAGCAGTCGCCAGAAACATCTCTCCTCTCCCACTCGTCTTAATACCTCTATGTTTGTAACCCTATCTACCCATCTGATCTTCAACATTCTCCTGTAACACCACATTTCAAATGCTTCTATTCTCCTCTTTTCTGCTGCACCAATAGTCCAAGTTTCACTTCCATAGAGCGCCACGTTCCAGACAAAGGCTTTCAAAAATGACTTCCTAATACCTAAATCTATATTCGATGTCAGCAGATTCCTTTTTTGTAGAAAAGCTTTCTTTGCCTGAGCCAACCTACTTTTTATATCCTCTTTGCTTCGTCCATCACTGGTTATTCTACTTCCTAAGTAACAGAAGTTTTCTACTTCCTTCAGCTTTTCACCTGTCAATTTGATCTCCATAGAGGTTTCTGATTTATTTCGGCTGCATTCCAGTATTTTTGTTTTACATTTATTAATTTTCATCATGAATTCTCTCCGTAAGACGGAGTCCATACCATTCAAAAACTCATTTAAATCCTCAGGCTTGTCGGCCAAGATGACGATGTCATCTGCAAATCTCAGAGTTGAAATAATTTCTCCTTGAATCTTCACTCCCACTTTAAATTTTTCTCTAATTTCCTTCATTGCTTGTTCAATGTAAAGATTGAAAAGTATGGGTGATAAGTTGCAGCCTTGACTTACACCTTTCTGAACACCAGCTTCTCTCTCATGTCCTTCAACTCGAATGACTGCTGTCTGGTTTCTGTATAGATTGTATATCACCCTCCTATCTCTGTACTTTATTCCAATCGATTTCAAAATGTCAAACAATTTAGTCCAATCAACGTTATCAAAAGCCTTTTCTAAGTCTACAAAAGCCATGAACGTTCTCTTATCTTTCCTTATTCTACCTTCCAAAATCAGCCTAAGACTTAGTACAGCTTCCCTTGTTCCTACATTTCTCCTGAAACCAAACTGGTCTTCACCCAACTCCGTTTCTATCTGGCTTTCAATCCTCTTGTAAATTATCCTAGACAGGATCTTTGAAGCATGAGTAAACAAGTTTGTTTAACGAAAATGAAAGGTCTTTACCCCCCTCTACCCAAAACATAAATTTCAGGTCCCTAGGACAAAAACTGTGCAGTATATATATATATACATTTTTTTGGGGGGAGGGGGTCTATATTCACTTTACCTCCCCACTTCACAAGATGGCGGCCATAGCTTAACTTAACCTAGCCTAACCTAACCTGACCTACGAGGTGTGATCAAAAAGTTCCAAAAATGTGGCTGCAACTTAACCAAACCTAGCCTAGCCTAACCTAACCTCCCTGTTGACTAGCCCCCTTTGGACGGGTCCTTTTGAAGGGAGTCATTTTTTTTACGTGTCCCGGAGGACGGGTCCTTGTTGACGGGTCCCAGTGGCGGGTCCCCTTTGACATAATTTGGATAAAATGCAAGGCCAGTCCATAGGGATCAGTCCAAAGGACCCGCCACTGGGACCCGTCAACAAGGACCCGTCCTCCGGGACACGTAAAAAAAAATGACTCCCTTCAAAAAGGACCCGTCCAAAGGGGGCTAGTCAACAGGAAGGTTAGGTTAGGCTAGGCTAGGTATGGTTAAGTTGCAGCCACATTTTTGGAACTTTTTGATCACACCTCGTAGGTCAGGTTAGGTTAGGCTAGGTTAAGTTAAGCTATGGCCGCCATCTTGTGAAGTGGGGAGGTAAAGTGAATATAGACCCCCTCCCCCCAAAAAAATGTATATATATATATACTGCACAGTTTTTGTCCTAGGGACCTGAAATTTATGTTTTGGGTAGAGGGGGGTAAAGACCTTTCATTTTCGTTAAACAAACTTTTTTGTAAAATTCTTAGTTCCCAAAATATAGACAATTTTTGAAAATTGGACTTTTTTGGAAAAACTGAAAAAATGTTAAGTTTTGTTCTACCAATTAAGGACATAAAAGCCATTGGTTTGAGTCTATATATGACTTTTTAGGATGATTAGTTTTCAAAATATTGCCTACTTTCCAAATTGAACTTTTTTTGGATTTTTCCCCAGAGACCTGGGACTTGGTTTGCGGGTAGTGGGGGTAAATACCTGCCATTTACGTTAAACAAACTTTCTTGTAAAATTCCTAGTTTCCAAAATATAGCCCCGTTTTAAAATGAACATTTTTGGAAAAAATGTCAAAAATTCCATATTTTGTTCTTAAGATTAAGGATATAAAAGCCATTGGTTTCAGTATATATATATGACTTTATAGAATGATTAGTTTTCAAAATATGGCCTACTTTCCAAATACTGTTTTGGAAAAATTTGAAGAATATTATATTTTTTTGACTGAGATTGGGGTAGACGTAGGTGTTGGAGTTAGCATATGATTTGATATGATTTTTAGTTTAAACATATAGCTTACTTTCCCAATTTACCTTTTTTGTAAAATGTGAAAAATATATAATGTTTTTTGACTAGACGTTGAATGGAGTTGAGAGACAATCATTAACCTTAGAGTACTTTGGATTCTTGGAATTTTAGTGTGTTGTTGTTGCTTACAAACATGGCGGTAAGCATTATGCTACCATAAAAAAGAGTTGAGATACTTTCCAAAACCAAGAGAAAAATCCTCTAAATACATTGACAACAATAACTTGTCAAATAAGCCATTACAAATAAGGTATTAACGTAAACCACCAAAAATAAGCCACCAACATAGGCCACCACTATAAATCACCACCATAAGCCACCATAAGCCACCAACATATGTCATCAACATAAGCCACCACCATAAACCACCACCATAAGCCACCACTATAAGCCACCATAATCCACCACCATAACCCACCACCATAAGCCACCACCATAAGCCACCAACATAAGCCACCAACATAAGCCACCAACATATGTCATCAACATAAGCCACCACCATAAACCACCACCATAAGCCACTAGCATAAGCCACCAGCATAAGCCACCACCATAAGCCACCAACATAAGCCATCAACTTATGCCATCAACCTAAGATATTAACCTAAGCCATTAACATAAACCATCAACATAGGCCAGCAACATATACCATCAACATAAGCCACCACCATAAGCCAACAACATATGTCATCAACATTAGCCACCCACATAAGCTATCAACATAAGTCACCAACATATGTCATCAACATAAGCCACCAACATAAGCCATCAACATAAGTCACCAACATATGTCATCAACATAAGCCACCACCATAAACCATCAACATAAGCCACCAAAATCAGCCAACAACACATGTCATCAACATAAGCCACCCACATATGCCACCAACATTATCCTGCATAAAACGTCAACACAACATCATTCTTTCACCACAAGTGTTCAGACCTTTGTAGTAGGCGGATCGACTATACAAGTCAGTGACTACTATGGAATATACTATAACCAATAAAGGTAAACCACGTGCCCTGTATCATGGGTACTCTTATAACTATAAGCGAGAAAATGCGAATGGCATCATATTTTGGCAGTGCTCAAAACAAAGAACAACAAAATGTCTAGGTCATCTAAAAAGTAAACATAGTGAGGTCTTAAGTGTGGGTACTCATCAATGTGGTAAACCAAATGAAACACCGTTAGTGTTAACAAAACATGATCAAAAGAACAAGAAAAAGCAAGTCCGACAAAAACATAGTGTTACTCAACATAGTGACTTCCTTATGAAAAAACATTTATCTCCTCAAAAAGTCATGTTAGGACAGTTGTCAACGTTCAATAAACCCGTAACACTATCAAAAGCAACACAGACTCTTCAAGAGATCCCTTTTGAAAAGGAAAAAATGGAATTGGATAGTTCTAGTGATGTTGAGGATGATGATGATGATGATAATGATGGTGACAATGACTATAATAATTATAAAGATAATATTTATAATAATGATGATTATGATGATGAAAAAAAAGAGAATGAGGGTTTAATGTCTATAAAACCATTGCGGCTCCCCCAGTTTTTAAGAACAAGAGTACCTAGAGAAAGTTGTAAAAGGATCTACAACAAGCGTTGTGTTTAAAATCTATATCAAACAATGGTAAAGAGATAAAAAGTTGTATTCAGTGTGTAACTATTGTAAAAAAAAAACTAAAATGAATAAAAATATTGTATGGGTATTGGCTGTTTTTTCTTAATTGCTATCCCCATGTCCCACTATTAATACAATTGTTAACCATCAACAGTCTCTGACTATGTTCAGAAAGAGAGTGGCCTTAAACAATACACTATATCTATGGTTTGTGTACTGAGTATCATAATAATACAGTGTGGCCAAGCCATGTTAAGGCAATAGTTATGTCAGGTAAGGGATTCGAACCCTTGCTTCCTTATACAGAAATTTGATCTTAAGTCAAACACCTTAACCACTCGGCCAACCTGACAGTTACTAATTTAATTGGTCTTGAGGACTTGAGTGTTTACAAAACTTTTTCCAGTATACATTGACTAAACCACTTGTTTGTTTTGAAATATAGATTTTGTTTTGTTTTACCATAACATTGCAGTTATGAGTCTTGTGAACTGGGTGTTCAATATAGGGTTAAAGGCATTTTAAAATCATTTTAGAAAAGCTCTTAGGTATCGTGTCATGGGTTTTAGTAATGCATTACTGTTCGTTGACTAACATTTACCGTTACACAACATTATTTTGGTGAACGTACATGTTGTTGTTTGAGTCTTTAGTCCTTTGACTGGTTTGATGCAGATCTCCATGCCTCCCTGCCCCGAGCGAAACGTCTCATCTCTATATAGCTACCACACCCTTCATTCAAGGCTATCTGTTTAACATATTATAACCTTTGATCTCCCCTACAAGCTCTTGGGTTCAATTCCTAGATTTAACACAAACTTTTAAAAGTGGTATGACAACTTAAACTAG
Organism: Meconema thalassinum; assembly: GCA_946902985.2. Taxonomy (NCBI): domain Eukaryota; kingdom Metazoa; phylum Arthropoda; class Insecta; order Orthoptera; family Tettigoniidae; genus Meconema; species Meconema thalassinum. The sequence goes on from OX336391.1 coordinate 693,072,704, forward strand.
TCTACTCAGTCTCGGGTGGTCCAAATAAGTAGAAAGGGTTTGATTCACACCTCAACCATAGAGCACCATGTTCTTTTTTTTTTTAAATAATGATAGCCATTTGTTCAATTTCACATTTCACACATTGCAATTTGTCAATTTTCCATTTGCATTTTTTTAAATGACAGTTTGATGTTTTTCAATTTCATGATATGGAAACATGGATTTTTCCATTTTCATATTTACACATTTGTCAATTTCCCATTTGCATATATTTTCTTAAATGTCCGTTTAAGGTTTTAAAATTTTGTCTATATGGAAACATGGATTTTCCATTTTGCTGTTTACAAATTTTTTATATATTTATTTTGTGTATGTTGAAAAAAATCGATATTTCCAAAACAAGATTTTTATTTTTCATTTTATGATTTTGTAAATGATCTTAATGTGAGTGCTTGACCATGGATTTTCCATTTTGCTGTTTACAAATTTTTTATATATTTATTTTGTGTATGTTGAAAAACGATATTTCCAAAACAAGATTTTTTATTTTTCATTTTATGATTTTGTAAATGATCTTAATGTGAGTGCTTGACCATGGCAATAATACAGTCTATCTATGTGTTAGCGAAACCATAGAGTCTTATTACTACTGCAAGTAAGAATGTTTTACAAAATAACGACTATCTACCACTGCATTTAAAAAACAAAACTATTGGGGAAAAAAAACTAAAATACTATTTACCATTCATTCATATATAAGTGTTAATTCTCCCTCTCCCCACCCTACCTCATCGTATTTTCTCTGGTCAAATTATCAATGCTACCCATACATACACTAGCTTTCTATATCTTTCTCTATATATATGTTTTCTCTGCTCCACAAGATACAAATTATGGTTGCTGGATTGTATCCTGCACTGTTTATGCGACATACCATTGCCAGTTCATAAAACCGTTAGGTAGTTCTCTACACATAGCGATTTTACCACTGCTCTACCTACGCCTTTTGCTTGTTTGGCTTTCTTACAGGCTAGTATGCGATAGGCAGCATTAACTGAATATCAAACCCAGTCCACCTTTGTATTTGCAATCTAAGTAATAATTTGAAAAGAGACAAGTGTAATCAGTTTTAAACATTATCTCTGCTTTTTTGTTTGTTTGTTTGTTTGTTTGTTTGTTTATGACATGTATATTAACCTAAAATCAAACCCTAGTCTACCTTAGTGAAAGGCTAACAGTTTAACCACTGCGTCACCATACCCTTCTTTCTTAGTTTGATTCATTCTAGGCCTTAGAGCTAGAAATCGAGTTACGATCTCCAGTGCAAGAGGCACATGTGCTCACCACTATAGCATGTAATGGTTAGCTGGTAACATTAGACAAACGAAAATGATTGTATTTCTGTTAGCCAAGCATTTCTGTCATTTGCCTACTGTGTGAGCACTGCCAGCAAGACAGTTTAGTTTAGAACAAGCGTGTGTGTGTGTGTATAGATTATTAGCCTCAAGTATTTAAAGCTTGTTGTGTGTAGCGACCATCTTGCTCAGTAACCACTGAGTAAGTTTTAACAGTTAACTCATAAAAACAGCATAGGATAGTTGTGTGTGTGTGGTTCATGTACTTGGGAATATGCATTAGCACCATGCGCTAGCTTTACCTTACCCTCTAGAGGTAGAGCGTTATCCCTTCCTTTGGACATTGCCAATGACTGCATTCCCCCACAAGTTTTACACTTAAGCCCTTGGCTTGTTCTTGATTAGGTTTGGTTTGCTTTAGGCTTGGTTTGGTTCGGTTGGGTTTGATTCGACTTGGTTCAGTTTAGTTTAATGTAGTCACCATTTTTTTATTTTTAGCTACACTCTTTAACCAATTAATTAATGATAGTCTACTCTTAATTCTTGAATCGATAAATTGAATTTTGTGTGCACCGTTTGTCAATCCATGCCTACAACCTATACTCCCTATGTACTACAGTCAGATCTGAAAACAAGTTCCAATGGTCAAAGACGTGTCAGTCACCATACATATATCCTACAATAATTCTTTCGTTACCTAGCTAGATTTCGTCACTCACAGTAAACATCTTACATTATGGGTTTGCAATATATTAAGAAAAGCAAAAGTCCATGATCTTGTTGTTTTGGGTCTTTTTTGGGGAAATTCATAAGCCATAAAAAGAATGACATCATGTCAAGTTCTGAGTGGATCTTGTATGTCAAAATCCCATTATCGGTTTATAAAATCTCAAGGCCATGCCCTAGCAGTTTTGGATTATTTCAATCAATGAGTCCACCATAGGAAACATCGAAAAAATAAATACCCTTAAAACAAGTCGTCCCATGACCCTCTCCGAACAATGCTTCGCAAAATATAAATTCATCCATTGAACATGATCGGCGACATCATCCTAGCTTCCCCCTCCCACCATGGTTGCCATATCGTTTGACCTTCAAGTGTCCTCAGCATCTCTGTGCTTTTTTTAATTGCCCTGTCAAGTCAATGCATTCCAATAAGATCAAATAACATTCACATCCTGTCAGTCTGCCCCAGCAAGTTTGTTTTCTATACTCACTTCAAGCAACATATAACCAAGTTCTGTTTGTTCTATCTAAAGCCAACTTCATCGAATCAAGGAATTATCATTTGTCATGTCACTCATAATCGTTTACACGTTAAAGACCCCCTTCAGGGGGTTTAGGAATTAGGAATTCCATCATAGGAAAAATCAGAAAACGAACCCTCGACCCGCCGTCTCATCGAAATAGCGAATACTGTATTGGTATATCACCACCGTGGCCAGTAATAGCTTCGTTGAAACACGTGTCCAGTGGTATCGTCTCTTTCTATCTACAACCACTCGTCATGAACATTTTAGACAAATTTAAGAAAAGTTTTAAAAACTGAAATGTTTTCAACATAAGTGTCGTTAGGCTCTTTCGCATTTTTTTAAACATAAATACTATATTCGAAAGGGAGAGAGGGGAGGGGCGTCACCCCGAGTCCTACGACCCCTCGTATACGTCTCTGGCGTTATTGGTTTGTGAGATATAACAAAAAGTCTAAAATCACGGTTTTACAACAAAAAATTCTGTTTCCCTCATTCTCAAAAACTTTAACCTATTACCAAAATAAAGAGGGTTTCGAGACAAGCCATTTGACACGTCATAGGACCAAATCCGACCAGGCATTCGTGAAATATCAGAAAAAGTCTAAAATCATAATTTTACCCCAAAACGCCTGTTTCCCTCATTCTCAAAACTTTAACCTATTAATAACATATATAGGGCTTTGAGACAAGCGATTTGACACGTCACACGTCCAAATCCGACCTTGCGTTCGAGAGATATCGGCAAACGTCGTAGGAAAGTAGGCGATTATCTGGTTCTCTCCTCACCACCAAAACCCTTCTTATCAATCATTTTTTTCAAAGAGCTCGCCCTCTTACAAAAATCCCAAGTGCGCATGCGTAAAAAACAAAAACAAAAATGTTAATCCATAGCGGCATCTCGTAAAACGCATGCGCGATATGAGCAACAACATTTAAGTTCATTTTAGCAGCGCACCTTATACATGTCGTATTTGAAAAGAGACTTTCACTAAAAATTACAATTTCACCCCCTAGTAGGGGTAGGTTTTATTTAGGGGTTGAAATGAGTGGTCCATAGCAAAGCCCCCGTCAGCCCGAGTCCAACGACACTTTACTCGTGAATCTCCGACCACGGGTTCGGGAATTATCGGCTCACATTGGGAGTAGTGGTGGGGGGGGGGGGGTTAGAACTGTCATCACTCCACTACTCATGTTGCTATTAGTTCTCTCCTACTGACATCAGAGCAACATGTTGCTAATAGTTCTCTCCTACTGACATCGGAGCAACATGTTGCTAATAGTTCTCTCCTACTGACATCTGAGCAACATGTTGCTAATAGTTCTCTCCTACTGACATCAGAGCAACATGTTGCTAATAGTTCTCTCCTACTGTGCCCATTTAGCAAGAAATATGCCAATCACAGTATACCAGCGTAGCTCAATTCGGGATTTCGGGGCAGCGGTAAGTTCCCCCACTCTGTGACTCACATATTTGGATTAATTAGAGGATACACTTGCAAAAATAACAACAAAATCAACTCCTATTTAAACACATTTAATTAATAAAATTAATGGCGCTACAAACATTTAAACAATTTAATTACTGACCCAAATATCAACTGCTTGTTCCAAATGAACAAGGGATCACAAAATAAAATAAACAAATATTGTATTCAAAACTTGTGGTTTTTACATAAACCAACAATTCTTACTTAGTCTCACTTCCATAAAGCACTAACATTAAGTTTACATAACTCTGAGCTCTTTGGCTCCATGCATTTACATTATTACGGTGTCATTCTTGTACACCTCAAACACTAGCTTTTATATTTTCTTATTTCTCAAAAACAAATATATAATTATATTTAAAATCTATGTTAATTATCTAATTCAATATTTTTGGGCATGTCCACACATTCAGTTGTTATCATCTCTCTTTATTTCACAAACATATTAAGGTAATCAGAAAATCAATTGTGTACTCCAGAGCGCGAAGGTACTTGACACAGTCAAAAAACTATAGTTACTCCCGAACTCAGTTGCCTTCAATCAACTCGTGGAATCCCACGTCCATACATTATTACAATAGGGATTGTTATTTATCTCTTATGTCTTAATAGACCATTATCATATAAGAAACTACGATCTGAACCGGCAAACGAAATATCCATCTTTAAGGACCTCGGTTCAACGCCCGGGTCGTTAACAACTTTAAACACTCCTGGTGTATTCATTTCTCTTTTACAACAGCTTACGAGACGGTCTCTGTTCCCCCTCGCTTTAAAAGAGCTAGTCTCTACTACATGGGGTGCGATTTATGACACGTTAGGGTGGCGGCGACATCCCGTCTGACCCAACATTTAGTAGCTTATTTTCAAGGCTTTCAAAACAAACCTTTCCATTCTATCCAGTTCTGGGGAGACAGGGCTTTATTGTACCGTATACATTCAAACAACTATTCTTTGGTTCAAAGACCATCTTCACATCCTTGGCATTTATTAATTATGAGAGGGTCCTCATTGATTGGGAAGATTAAATACACATACGACGACGGAGAATTTCAGGGGCTTTTATCATAAGAAGATCCTGCATTCGAATCTCTTCAGGTGCCTCGGGAACCAATCCCGTACAGAGGGCTTATTACAAAATGCGATTTAGAGTCGGCCGTGGCCCATATGACATACGCTCAATAACAACATATATTAGCTCCCTTTTTAAATACATACACAATGCCTCGTGATACTAATGTCACTAATAGAGGACTTACACAATTATCAATTCACTGCAATCAACTACCCTCCATAAGTAATGTACCAAGTATTTAACCACTACGCGTTCCTAGCGTGACACTTTAATATTATATTTGCGCTCATTATGCGCTATGCATTACTTTAAGCCGAAATGTCTTCCCAAGAACTGATAAAATCTCTTTAGTAACAATTCATATTATTTTTATTCACATATTAATCTTTCCATGGTCGATAAATCGCTCCCTGTTTTAAAATATTCCATTGAACCTCATTTCTTACACATACGTTAAGGCTTAACGTTCTTATGTTTATATCAATTTATTGGATTTTTATTTAACATTTCCATATTTAATTATTATTATTATCTTTATTCTTTATACAAGCTCAAAAGCTATTTCTTTCATATCTCAATTTTACTTTATTTCAATGTCTTCCATGATAATTAAATGATATTTCGCTTGCTCTTATGACATTTGTTAAATACATTATTCTTTACATAATTATTCATAATTTCTCTATTTATTTTATTATTGTTCAGACCGTATTCTTGATTATTCAGTATTTATTTCTTTAAAACACATCCCTTTCACTCCAAACTCCGGTGGGTCTGTACACAATCAATTTGACACCAAAATAAAAATGAATTTTGTACTCACATATTTTCCAGATCATCCCATGATCTTAAATCTGGTGCGGTGTTTCATTTTTAGGGCCCACTTTGAACTTTTTACACCATATTGAAGGTATTCATCTTACGTAAAAACACTTTTTGACCTATATCTAGAACACTTAATATTGACGACATTTTTATATACTGATGTGTCCCTTTTGAACACATAATAACACTAAAATATTATTTAACACACAATCCTGATTATTTTACACTTCACAATTACTCGATCACTAGGCCGTATTTCTGAGCCTATCACACGTGATCTTCTTAAATTCCCGTTTCCAAGGGTGAAATTTATCCGATGTCGGCTTCCTATTCTGAAGAATGCGAAAGTCCCGAAACATCTACTGTTCCCTGGAGTTCAATTCTGCTATTCCTATCCTGGATAACTGGCTATTTATCTAGCTTGAACGGCTTCTCTGTAGATCTGTCTATTTATCCTAACGAGAGTCTATATGGATCGAGGTCTCCTCTAAGACCTATAGATTTAGTTTCTAGCAGCTAGCACTTCTTGATTCTAGTACATTTAGAATTGTTCGCCTGCTTTTTGGAGCTAATGTTTATATTCTCCTATCCTCTTTGTTTGAACTGTTTTAACACTCCTACGTTCGAACCTTATTCTGTTCTTCCTTTTTAGGTTTCTTCAATTTAAATAACAGTCTATCTGTCTGGTACGATACTTCCGTACGTTATGATCTGTTCGTTCGAACATTTAACGACCTATCGCCTTTAAGTCCGACGTTCGCAGCCTGCTCTGACTATATCTTGCGAATTTTCACTTTAACTCGTATGCAGTCGGGCCTAAATCCTATAATTAGGATTTTCCTAATATTTCACTACGGCGATACTTTAAAATTTCGTCTTGAATGCTCCTTATGGAGGCAAGCAAGTCGTTACTACTGTGACGCCTGTGGCTATCGGATCTTGCTTCGGCGGTGTAAAACAGCGTTTCTCCCCTCAAGGAGTACTGGTAGCTGTTATCGATGTAACGCAGAGTTTCGTCCCCTCACAGACTGTCGGAATGACTATTTCTACGTCGTGGAGCAGCACTTCCCCTCACCGAATGCTCGTAGGACTGCATGCGATGTGACACAGTGACGTGCCCTCTGGCTGTCTGAATACTGCATTCAATGATGATCGTGACACAGTGTCATGCCCGCAGGCTGATAATAACTGCATTCAATGTGATGTGATACAGCGTTACGCCCCCTCACGGGCTCTCAGAATAACTGCATTCGGTGCTTATACTTGTTGCGCAGTATGACCTCCCCTGAGGTTCATACGTTTGAAGACTTTGATGCAGCACCTCCGGTCACGGAGTGCTCGTTGTAACTGCATGATTGGCTTGGAAACGCCCGAAGCTTTATACTGTTTTACTACAAAAAAATAAGACTCAAGCCTTTTCTGTGGTCAACTTCTAAAATAATGGTGCCACAAATATAAAAATTATACCTTCCGAAAGCTCTTCTTCTCAATGTCAAATGATCTTATTGCACCTAAGAATTGATCGTGCAATTCGGAGATATTAATTAATTTCTCGTCCTCAATTGTGTGGGTGTTGCATTCTTTTTGCTCTCTCCCCTCCACAGAGGCTTAGGTAATTCCCCTATGACGTCGTCTTACGTCGGCAGTTTATTTCTGCACAATTATTACATGGTTTCTCTATACTGAAAAATCTCTCATTCAAAATGATTCACTGTACTGTGCTTGTTTACTCATTATTATGCTCGTAAACGTGTTAATTTTAATTATTCCTCTTCTGGTGCGTATGCGACGTTGTCAATTTCCAGCCACGTCAGCTTGAATTCCGATTCAGGCTTCTCTTTCTAACACGGTGGAAAATTCCACTCAGTTATTAATACTCGTGACCAGCCCTCTCTGAAATGTCGAGTGGGGTGATCTCATCTAAGGAGCATCTGTCCCTAGTCGCTTGCACCATGTTAAGTTATATTCCTGGCTTAAAATCTCTCTCCGTTCCTTTAAGAAACTATACGTTTCTTTCATTTCTTCCTTAAGGACATTGGTTCGACCGTCATGGACCCTATGGCCCATGGGTTCACTACAGACATCAGCGCAACGTGTTGCTAGTAGTTCTCTCCTACTGACATCAGCGCAACATGTTGCTAGGTGCATACATCGATTGTAGCATGCTGAACTTCTATGCCCAAGGTCGCGGGTTCACACCCTGTAGTAGTCATTTGATTTTTTAAGAGCGTTAAAATCCCTCAGTGTGCCTTCCTTCATAGGGAAAGTAGGCCTAAACACTGCGGGACCATATCATAGATTTATGGCATGTAAAAGAACTTTCCACTAATTACACTTGTCTGAAGCTAAATTATAGATTAGATTTGACTACAGCTGTTAGGTTCCAACGTTGCAAACCAGGAGCCGACTGCGGTGGCATCTAGTAACCAAGTTCAGAACTAGTTGGTCGTTGACGGTAGCGTTTGCTAAAAAAAAGTAGGAACTACTTGAGAATTGAATGTCTGCAGTACTTACTTGAATTAAAAACAGATAACACACACTAATACAGCCATCACAATTAACACCAGTTATCAGACAGATTCTACACACACCCAAAGTACACGGGGCTACATGACCGCGTTGTCGCAGCCCCTAAACTGAGGAACCAACCAACCAACATAAATCGGTTCGTCACTTTGCAAAATAACAATAATAACAATAATAATAATAATAATAATAATAATATATCTCTCATTATTCTCGTTTATGAAGAAACAGGGATAATATCTTAAGTACACACATCAAAAAAAAGTTTTGCATCACCTCGGTTCCCAGATCTCCGGCATATAGACGTTGACTGTGTATATTGTATCCAAGATACAGTCCCTTTGACTGTTCATAGATGTCACTAAAACTGCTCAAAGATGTAAACAACCATGCATGAGCAGGGCCTATTAGACGGAGGGGGTACGACAGCCGATCAGTTCCAGTCATTCCACCAGGACGAAGGTACGCTGCTCATGTTGTCTGTAGTTCTACCATGCCTAGAAGGTCAATACCGCAGTTCGATCGCGTCCGCATTGTTACTTTGTGTCAAGAAGGGCTCTCAACAAGGGAAGTTTCCAGGCGTCTCAGAGTGAACCAAAGCGATGTTGTTCGGGCATGGAGGAGGTACAGAGATACAGGAACTGTCGATGACAGGCCTCGCTCAGGCCGCCCAAGGGCTACTACTGTAGTGGATGACCGCTACTTACGGATTGCCGCTCGGAGGAACCCTGACAGCAATGCCACCATGTTGAATAATGCGTTTCGTTCAGCCACAGGACGTCGTGTTTCAACTCAAACTGTGCGCAATAGGCTGCATGATGCGCAACTTCACTCCCGACGTCCATGGCGAGGTCCAGCTTTGCAACCCCGACACCATGCAGCGCGGTACAGATGGGCCCAACAACATGCTGAATGGACCCCACGGAATTGGCATCACGTTCTCTTCACCGATGAGTGTCGCATATGCCTTCAACCAGACAATCGTCGGAGACGTGTTTGGAGGCACCCTGGTCAGGCTGAACGTCTTAGACACACTGTCCAGCGAGTGCAGCAAGGTGGTGGTTCCCTGATGTTTTGGGGTGGCATTATGTGGGGCCGACGTACGCCACTGGTGGTCATGGAAGGCTCCGAAACGGCTTTACGATACCTGAATGACATCCTCCGACCCATAGTGCAACCATATCGGCAGAATATTGGAGAGGCATTTGTCTTCACGGACGACAATTCTCGACCTCATCGTGCACATCTTGTGAATGCGTTCCTTCAAGATAACGACATCGCTCGACTACAGTGGCCAGCATGTTCGCCAGACATGAACCCTATCGAACATGCCTGGGATATGTTGAAAAGGGCTGTTTATGGACGTCTTGACCCACCAACCACTCTGAGAGATTTACGCCGAATTGTCGTTGAGGAGTGGGGCAATTTGGACCAACAGTGTCTTGATGAACTTGTGGATAGTATGCCACGGCGAATACAGGCATGCATCAATGCAAGAGGACGTGCTACTGGGTATTAGAGGTAGTGGTGTGTACTGCAATCTGGACCACAAATGCTGAAAGTCTAGCTGTATGATGGTACAACATGCAATGTGTGGGTCTCATGAGCAATAAAACGAGCTGAAATGTTGTTTGTGTTGATCTCCATTCCCTTTGTATTTAACGGTTCCGGAACTCTTGGAACCGAGGTGATGCAAAACTTTTTTTGATGTGTGTAGATGTTGGTTTTAACAGCCGGATGCTCTGCCTTATGAGAGGAGATAGTAAGAGTTGCAATGAATGTAACTGCTCAAAGAACTCGAAGGAGGCAGCCGTGGCGGATTAGAAGGTATCAGTTGCCTGCGAAACCGTCTAACAGCCTTATTATTATGCTTGCCACGGTGGGTGAGTGGTTATCGTATCAGACTACCAACCCCAATCTCCTGGCCGTGGTAAGTGACTTTGAAAGGCGACAAAAATCACGGCGCGCATGTCGTATGTTGTTGCCATGTTAAAGAACCCATTTGAATTCAATAGGCCGTGTTCATAATGGAAAAATTAATTTCGGGGTTTTCCGCCAACATAAAGTTCTCCCTTTCTCTACTATAAAGCGCTATTGTGCAAAGGAGCTTAGATATCTAACCTCCTTGACTTGCATAGCACATGAAGGAAAAAGAAAATTTGGCATGCTAGCTGCCCTCTGGGTGTCAAATAAGAAAGATTGCACCCGATACCCGAGGCCATACGATATTATTATTATATTATTATTATTTGTGGCACGTTTTGGCCTGCAACAGGTTAACTCGGTGCATTCACTTCACCAGTTAATTCACGGCTAAAGCGTCCCAAAATAGACTATGCAGTTTCATTTTGGAATGTGTAATGATTGCCATTAAAAACAGGGGCGTATATACAATTCCTTCCGGGGGGGGGGGGGGGTGCTGACTCTCATGCAATTCTCAGGGGATTGTCACCGCGAAATGCCCGGAAATATCAACCAATGGTGGTGTTCACGCAGCATTTGTAGCATTTAATAGTACATTATGCAATGAGCCTATAATGGCAATAATTAAGACACGAGTATGTTTATTAAACGAGCGTATGCGAGTTTTATAATTTCCATACGAGTGTCTTAATTACCATTATAGGCGAGTTGCATACGACTGTTTATGTTTGACGATAATTATTATAACTATTTTATATTCGAACATAAATATTCATAAATATCTGTCGAGATTTCGCCAGTTTTATGTACTGAACAGAGCTCATGAGACGCAGAGAATGTCTTGTGTTTAACCATGGCCTCCTCGATTACCCCACTATGACACTAGGCCAGGCAGTGTAATTTAAATTAGAAAGCCGTGGAACTCGGCGCATCTAATTATCTAATTGGTCAAAAAACTGTTTCTTGAGCTCTGATTGGTGGGAGAAACTGTTTCATAATGAAAAATAATGTTATATTGAGCCTCATTATAGTACAGTTTTCTGACAGGGTCGAACATAAAATTATATAAAGTCTAATCTTTCTGACTGAGTATCAGTGTTTTTTTAGATAAGAGTTAATTGTAAAATTCTAAGATTATGCAGCCTACAATACAAAAATGTTGTAAAATACAACACAACACACAAATACGATTTTATACTTAATGAATGTTCAATTATGACCTGTGGAGTATGGATGGCAAACATATAAATATTTGTCAATTTACTAAGCAGAAAGGTAAATATTTTTTTAAAATGCAAATTGATAATTTATTTCTCAAAAGTACCGTAGTAGGGGGGTGATAGGAGTGCTACTTCACTCGACGCCGCTGTGCCCAACAAACCAACATGGCCGCCGTGCAAAGTTGAAACATTTAAATAGACTTTTCCCTCGAACCCATGGTCGGATTTTCACGAATGAAGTGTCATTGGACTCGAGCTAACGTCCTCTTTCCAATGGACCACTCATTTCAACCACTAAATAAAACCTACCCTTACTAGGGGGTGAAATTGTATTTTTTTAGTGAAAGTCCTTTTTCAAATGCGACATGTATAAGATGAGCTGCTAAAATGAACTTAAAGGTTGTTGCTCATATAGCGCATGCGTTTTGTTGGATGCCGCTATGGATCAACATTTTTGTTTTTGTTTTTTACGCATGCGCACTTGGGATTTTTGTAAGAGGGACGAGCTCTTTGAAAAAAAATATTGATAAGAGGGGGTTTTGTTGGTGAGGAGAGAACCAGATAGTCGCCTACTTTCCTACGAAGTTTGCCGATATCTCTCGAACGCAAGGTCGGATTTGGACGTGTGACGTGCCAAATCGATTGTCTCGAAGCCCTATATATGTTATTAATAGGATACAGTTTTGAGAAAGAGGGAAACAGGCTTTTTGGGGGTAAAACCATGATTATAGACTTTTTCCGATATCTCACGAATGCATGGTCGGATTTGGTCCTATGACGTGTCAAATGGCTTGTCCCGAAACCCTTTTAATTTTGGTAATAGGTTAAAGTTTTTGAGAATGGGGTAAAACCGTGATTTTAAACTTTTTGCTATATTTCGCGAACCAATGATGCTAGAGGCGTGTACGAGGGGCCCAAGGACTCGGACTGATGTCCTCTTTGCTATGGACCACTCGTTATATTTAAAAAAAAATTGGAAACTCGATTTTGGGGTAAACAAGTGTTTTTTGTGATTTTTGCTGATAACTCACGAACCAATAAGCCTAGAGACAAGTGCGAGGTGTCATTTTTTTTATTGCGTTGCCCTCTTGCCGAGGATGTTCGTGTTGAGCAGGAATGAAAAATCATGTTGAGGTAAAAGCATGATTTTAGACTTTATGCTTTATCTCGCAAACCCATAACGCTAGAGACGTGTACGAGGTGTCCTAGGACTCGGGATCACGCCCCCTTTTAGAAACTATGTTGGATATTTTGACAAAGGACCTAACGGCATACATGTTGAAAAAAAATTCTTTACCGATACCTGTTTATAATGTTCATGAAGCGTGGTGGTTGAGAGAGACGATACTGCTGGGTGTGTGTGTTTCAACGAACCTGTCGCTGACCACGGTGGCTGTGCTCAATAGATCAATCTCTATTTCGACAGGTCGGTTTATGACAGAGCGAGGGTGCGTTTTTTCTGATACTTAACCCCGAAGATGATCTTTAACGTGTAACACTCTCCAACATACCATTAAACCGTATAGGCAGAAATGTCTCAAAGTTTTCACATACACAAAGTACACGATCACCATATGCTGTTTTCAATTTCCGAATCTTGATAATGCGGAATGGAATATGCGTTGGCAATTCGCTGAGCTTCTTTGTCTCTAAGCCACGTGATTGTCCCACAGCATTCAAAACATTCATTGTAGTAGTCTATAAACAAAAGAAAAGCATATCTATTACACTCTAAAACAGCTTTAATAATATTTTGCAATTAGGGATTTTGCACTATGCATGACGAATAAATTATACTAGTTATGCAAGAAATGCCCTAATTGTAGCAGATACTGCTTTTCTGCATATAGCACAAGTGTTGAGTTCTAATGCACACCTGACACAGGCTATCTAGTGTCCACAAGGCAAAAATACAACACCTAGTTCATCTTGATAACAAATTTTACATAATTGTTGGTCACACTTTTGTATCTCTTCGTGAGACAAGTCTTTTCTTTCAGCCTTATGTATTTGCTCTGCGTGTTCTAACTCTAAAGGCACTTTTATGTCTTGTGCTGCAATCACGTTTTCTTTACGAATAGTGTTCACAAATTCCTGACCTTTAAGCAACACCATGTATTTACAGTTTGGTAACCAACGAGCGTGTTGCACTAAAGGGTCATCAATCATTTGCCAATCCTTTAAAGCAAATCCACAATAAAAACATATTGTTTTATCCCCTTCGCCAGTATAAAAAAATCCAGCTTCACTTATCTGTTTGGTAAGGTGTTTTAATATTAATGGCCAAACATTTTTATAAGATTCTAAACGTTTCTCAACAGAGCTGTACTCTGGGTGTGCTAGTGCTTTAGTCTTGCAAACCCCCAATTTTTCAAAAGCACACGCCAATTCAACACTGTCTATGGCATATGGACCACATATATCGACACTACCGTTGGCTGGTAATACATCATTATTATTATTTATTTGTGATTCAGCAACGTAAGTAGCGGCCAATGGTCTTGTGGTTCGGTAAAACGAATACACAGGTATGTTACCCACTTGCTATCCAAGCATGTAAGGACAATGAAGAGACCATCGCAAATGGTCTCTAAAGGGATCATCCCCTTCTTCCCAGTGTGAAAGTTCAATACGACAAAACACACAGCGCACCACATCTTCTCGGTTCAAGTAAAAACAAGATGTTCAGCAAAGAACATATAGCCTACTTTCTCCTAAATGTATGGGTATATTTATAACTCTTTGTCCTCATCCCTAAAACCACCTCTACCACCATGTAGTGTTTGTTTTCTTTTATATTGATAATTAGCCAGTAAGTGTCAAAATCAATATTATATACTTTATGATGATTGAATAACAAAACTACTAACTTATTGTAATGCATTCACGTCCGTTAATCTCTATATTAAGCCAGCCTGCAAACTTGGATCTATCGTTTTGGGTACCTTCCCCTTAAAAAATCCGCGCCAATCACAGTAGGTTGGTGCTGCGACCTAGCAGTGAATTCATATTTATCTAGTACGCCTCTGGGTGTTCAACGAGTAGGCAGTTTAAAGTAGCCAGGAGGGAGGCGATCCAACTGGCAGTGTTTAATGATAGAGCGTACAGTCACTCGTCCTGCTAGAAGGACCTTCCGGAAGTACTTTTGTACACAGCGGTGCGTCCTTCCAGCAGGACTTTGGACCCTTATGGCAAATGTTTGAACTGGCCTTCCAGCAGGACGCATCCTTCCGGCAGTACTTTGGGTTATCAGAGCGTAATAATATTGCAGTTCTGGTACTGGGCAAACAATAAAAGTCTGTAAATATTCTAAAATATTCAATATGACTCATATTGACTAATACAATAACTGTCTCTTAACAACATATTGACTCTAAAATATATAAACGTATAAAGTATAAACGTGTTTTCTTATAGTACAGAGACTAAATAAATGTATGAGCGACGGCGCGTCCATCACTCGAGAATAAATAAATAAAAAAAGCCTAGTTGTGTTTTTGTCAATATCCCACTGCACAGTTGCACAACTACAGTACCATGACATTTACTGATATCATAATTACTAGCAAATAACGAGCGACTCCATGCATCTCCGCTGTTTGGAGCATCGAAATAGGTAGCAAAAACATAAACACAGTCACCATTACGTATAATCGCCGCCATTACTGAACGATCAGAGCTACCAACTTCAGACTTGCATGCGCTGATTCGTTACATTTCCCTCTATATAATGGAAAAAAGAACGGTCCTGCCAGCAGGACGCTTCGTCCTCATATAAGCAATTGAATTACGTACTCAAATGAGGACCTAACTTCCTGCTGGCAGTGCCTTGTACGTTCTATCATTAAAGGTAATCGGAGCGCGATCGTGGCTAATAGTCGAACTACCAGTATTACAAAATTGCCATACTTTAGGAGGCCAGGTATTGACACAGCGGTATATTTGGAACAATACTACCCACATAACCCACAAGAGGACAGCACCGTACAGAGACATTAAGAAGGCTGTGGTTGATAACAAAGTGTATCTAATTCTTCTATTCTCCTTTTCGTAATGTCTTCTGTTTATGTGCAATGCTGGGGCTGTGATTTTATTAATAATCGAGTGTATACATTAGCCTCCCCTTTGAGCTAAATGACATTTTATTCAGTATCTGTGAAAAGAGCTTGTGCACATCATTTGTAAAAGAATTCAAGAAAAAAAAGTCAACTGTAGCAGTATTCGATCCCCAGTCAACTGCGTGACAGGCTAACACGCTAGCCCAGAGCTAAACATATCCGTAACATCATGGCGATCTTAACTGATATATTAGATTCAACCTGTTGGCAAATAATGACTTGAAATAAACTATTTCTTCACTGCAGTACATCTTCATTATAGATCATTTCATACAAAGTTTATATTATTGTATCAGTAGGGTATATCGCATACAACATACTAAAACTACTGAAATATAAGACAGGCTCATGAGGACAGCTGCCATCTTGTCGTGTGGCAGATACAGCTCAGCTCTTTTAAGCCAGTCATACAGAATAATATTATAAAATTAAATTATAATAAATAACGGATCACGACCTTCAGGATAGCTTAAACCACCCTAGGCTTGATAATCTGAATTGGTGGATCTTAAGCTATTGATTATAATGGTTGCATAATTCACACGGCCACCATCCTGAAATGGCAAGGCCGATGACCTTGAAGTTTGGGTGAAAGATGCGTCCTATATAAAGGTATGTTGTCACCAAATTTGGTAGAGATCGGATGATTAGTTTAGCCGTAATTTGAGTTTACGTTTTGAACGTTTGAGTGGCCGCCATTCAGTTTTGGTAAAGATGGCGGCAATATAAGTATGACACTGAGGTGCCCTATGCTAGAGCTACCTCTGTACCAAATTTCGTTCAATTCGGTTTCACCGTGTTCGAATTGATAGGGGGGACAGACATTCAGAGTACACTCACTCACTCACACACACACACACACACACACACACACAGACTCACCCACACACATACACACAGACAGACACACAATTTTTCGCCCTGTGTTGATCTCATAAGTCTACTTTCATTTTTTGCAAAAATCGAAATTAGGTTAAAAACCGGCTTTTGCAAGTTTATGTGTCGACAAAAAGCCTACAGGCCAGGATTCAAATGTTAACCATCGATCATGTTCTGATTTTAAATTCAACCCACGTGGTAAACCAACTTGCTCACTTGTTGTATTTGGTACTAACGCCATGTGTTATAATAAAACATTTTCTTATTGTAAGTTATTAATGTTGCACAGAGTACTTTAAAGCATAATGCATGCTTGTTCACTGTCTGTTCATTACGTTAATGGCACATAACGACACCTAAAAGCAAACAAAATAACCAATCAATCAATCAATCAATCAATACTTGTAAATAAAACGTTAACGTTAATTGGCATTAATATATCAAAACACCATTAAAAATAAACTGTATGTTGGCACTAACAGTAACCCATGTACTTATTTTCTTTTTATAAAGCTACAGTCATTTACATCCCCCCTCCCCCCTTTAACCAATATATAAACAAAAATGAATGTCATGTCATTTTGTTCAGATTATTATGTTCAAACCTGTGGATATTCGTTGAGTCCATAGGGAACCACCAATAAATTAAATTTTTATTTTTTATTTTTAGAAAATCCAACATGGCCTTGTAAGTTTCCCAGTCAACAACAACAACATAGCCATTAATCAAGAAAGCAATCATTGTCCAAGTCATGTACAGGTAATGAATTTTTTTTGTCTACGAGTTTTCAGTAGTGGTAAAATGGAATAGCATTTTTAAGTTAGACTTACCTGAGTTTTAAGCAGTTCACTCTTTGGCAGTGGTTTCGCTTTAGTGCGTTTTTTTTCAGCAACTGCTACGGCGGTAAGGCTTTTCTTTCCAAGTTTATAAAAATAAAATAAACCACTATAAATACCCAAATTCAGGTTAATATATACATTTCATAAAATAAAACATAAAACAAAAAAATGAAACAAGTTAGTTTAAAAAAATCATCTCACCTTTACTTGCAGTGGCTTGTTGCTGTTTCCTTCTAGTGGGCTCAAAAGTGCAATGGTTTCTTCTCTCTCAGACATGTAAGGTATGCCGGTTATCTGCAAACAAACACATAAATAAATACAATCATTAATTACCTAATCAATAAATAATTGCTTGTAAATATATAAATCAATAAATGTATAAATGAATAAATATATAAATAAATACCTACCCCACAACAATGTTAAGTATTTTCCACCAACACCAAAACTGTTAAACAAGACCAGGTGTTTCACGCAACGCAATGTGTTCAAGTGAGAGTGGAAATGATAATGACATGTCTTTATATATGTTACATTGCATGTTTAATCATTTATTCCCACGCTTTGAACATCCTTTTATCGGTCACGTGGACAGCTAACGCCCAAAGTGAACACCTGTGCCGGATCAAATTCCACATGAACTTGCATTTTGTCACGTACAAAGCAAACAGGATGTAACTTGTTTAGCGTACAAGTCATCTCACACGTGTATGCATCCATTTCGCTCTTCCCTGCCACCTGCTCCTCTGCAAGTTTCTTTTCTGTACTCACTTCGACCAACATAGAACCAAGTTCTCATCACTGTTTACACGTTAAAGAGCATCTTCGGGGTAAAGTATCAGAAAAAACGCACCCTCGCTCTGTCATAAACCGACCTGTCGAAATAGCTATTGATCTATTGAGCGCAGCCACCGTGGTCAGCGACAGGTTCGTTGAAACACACACACCCAGCAGTATCGTCTCTCTCAACCACCACGCTTCATGAACATTATAAACAGGTATCGGTAAAGAATTTTTTTCAACATGTCTGCCGTTAGGCCCTTTGTCAAAATGTCAAACATAGTTTCTAAAATGGGGCGTGTTTCCGAGTCCTAGGACACCTCGTACACGTTTCTAGCGTTATGGGTTTGCGAGATAAAGCAAAAAGTCTAAAATCATGGTTTTACCTCAACATGGTTTTTCATTCCTGCTCAACACGAACATCCTCGGCAAGAGGGCAACGCAATGAAAACAAATGACACCTCGCACTCGTCTCTAGGCTTATTGGTTCGTGAGTTATCAGCCAAAATCACAAAAAACACTTGTTTACCCCAAAATCGAGTTTCCAATTTAAAAAAAATATATAACGAGTGGTCCATAGCAAAGAGGACGTCAGCACGAGTCCTTGGATCCCTCGTACACGCCTCTAGCATCATTGGTTCGCGAAATATAGTAAAAAGTTTAAAATCACGGTTTTACCCCAAAACATTCTGTTTCCCTCTTTCTCAAAAACTTAAACCTATTACCAAAATAAAAAGGGTTTCGAGACAAGCCATTTGACACTTCATAGGACCAAATCCGAACATGCATTCGTGAGATATCGGAAAAGTCTAAAATCATGGTTTTACCCCCAAAAAGCCTGTTTCCCTCATTCTCAATTTTTAACCAATTAATAACATATAGGCCTATAGGGCTTCGAGACAAGCGATTTGACACGTCACACGTCCAAATCCGACCTTGCGTTCGAGAGATATCGGCAAACTTCGTAGGAAAGTAGGCGACTATCTGGTTCTCTCCTCACCAACAAAACCCCTTCTTATCAATCATTTTTTTTTCAAAGAGCTCGCCCTCTTACAAAAATCCCAAGTGCGCATGCGTAAAAAACAAAAACAAAAATGTTGATCCATAGCGGCATTCAACAAAACGCATGCGCTATATGAGCAACAACCTTTAAGTTCATTTTAGCAGCGCACCTTATACATGTCGCATTTGAAAAAAGACTTTCACTAAAAAATTACTATTTCACCCCCTAGTAGGGGTAGGTTTTATTTAGGGGTTGAAATGAGTGGTCCATTGGAAAGAGGACGTTAGCTCGAGTCCAATGACACTTCATTCGTGAAACTCCGTCCATGGGTTCGAGGGAAAAGTCTATTTAAATGTTTCAACTTTGCACGGCGGCCATGTTGGTTTGTTGGGCACAGCGGCGTCCAGTGAAGTAGAACTCCTATTCCCCCTACTTACCGTACTCTGGAATTCCCAGGTTTGCCTCACAAGGCTGAGTGTGCCCCGTTCCAACACTCAGACCAGAATTATAATTTCTTGGCAAAGCCGGGAATCGAATTCGGACTCCGGGCCGGCAGCCAATAATGCTAGCCACTACTCCACGAGGTAGTCTAATTTCAATCTTAATATTGTTTATAACTTAGCCAGTAAGTTAAGATTAGGGTACAACCAATATTTACAATTATTTTTGATTCTACCAAAGCAACACTTTCTTAATTTCTATTGCCTCTTTTTGGAGGGAGGGGGGGGGGAGGGCACAGCTCCCCCCATATTTGAGTAAAGTGATCACAGGTTGCTTCTCTACTTTACTCTTTGCCACATAATGACTTCTTGGGGGAAAAGTTGCTAATGTAATAGTACATTATGCAACGAGCCTATGAAAAAATGAAAATCCACAGCCTGCTTCCAGTCTCCGACCGGGTCAGGAATGGGATGAATGAAGCCCCCATCTAGCGGCGAGGATATGAACTGTGCCGGCTGCCGAGGCCTGACGCACTCCTCTGGGGCAATGATTAAATGAATGACAGATGAAATGAAATGATAGTGGAGAGTGTTGCTGGAATGAAATTGTGACAGGGAAAACCGGAGTACCCGGAGAAAAACCTGTCTGCCTCCGTTTTGTCCAGCACAGATCTCACATGGAGTGACCGGGATTTGAACCACGGACCCAGCGGTGAGAGGACGGCGTGCTGCCGCCTAAGCCACGGAGGCTTCAACGACCCTATAATGGCAATAATTAAGACACGAGTTGCATACGACTGTTTATGTTCGACGATAATTATTACTTTATTATATGTTTTAACATAAATATTCATAAACATCTGTGGGATTCAGTAACTTCAGTTAGTGAACAGAGCGCGCTGGGTGGTTTGCCGACTGAACAGAGCGCATGCGTGGGTCAAAGAATTTCGAAAGCTGAGACTATTTACCTTGCTTGGCAATGTTATTGCTTACAGCCTGCATGATGCCTAGTGCAGATCAAGACTAGCATCCACTAATATTGTCCCCGAAGTCGTTTGAAAGCAATGCGCTGTGTAGAAATTGGTGTTGGGGATATTAAGGTACAGTGCTATTTCTTGTCTCATAATCGCCAGTTTATTTACGCGAACATATGGGATGGGGCACTTTCCATGTCGGTAATTTATATAGAAGGTTTCTGTGTTGCTAACTTCTGGACGTAGATTCGTAAATTTCTTGCATATGTCATAGTATTTTCTTGTTACCGTAAAGGCTCGTGCTGATTTTGTCTTTGTGTTTGGGATTGTAACTACAATGGTCGATCCAATATCCAATTTGAACTTTCAAATCATGTAATTCATGTCCGATATGTTGGATTTTGAGCGCATGCGCGAAGCTATCCCTACCTAATTGGTCAATGAATGAGCTCTGATTGGCTGGAGAAACAGTCTCATAATGAAGAATAGTAACTTACTATAATGACCCTCATTGTGATACAGTTTTCTGACATATAATATTTACATTTCGACATCGCCGAACATAAACACTAAATATTATTGAAAAAGAGTTGCAAGAAGTTGCTCCTTGTGGAAATGCAGCGCAGGTGCGCAACATTAGACAGCCTATGCTGTAAATGGTACTCGATCGTTTCTTAAACACTTTTATGTTCGACGATGTCGAAATGTAAACATTTTGTGACAGAAAACTGTATAACACTATTTTCCATTATGAAACAGTTTCTCCCACCAATCAGACCTCATGAAACAGTTGTGTGACCAATTAGGTAAGGATACCTTCGCGTATGCGCTCAAAATCCAACATATTTCTGTGTTGGCAAGCAAAGTGAATGGTCTCTACTTTCGGAGTGCCTTGACCACGCATGCGCTCTGTTCAGTCAGCAAAACCAGCGGGCCCTGTTCACTAACTGAATTAACTGAATCCCACAGATATTTATGAATATTTATGTTAAAACATATAATAAAGTTATAATTATCGTCGAACATAAACAGTCGTATGCAACTCGCCTATAATTGTAATTAAGACACTGGTATGGAAAGTATGAAACTCGCTTACGCTCGTTTTATAAACATACTCCTGTCTTAATTATTGCCAGTATAGACTCGTTGCATAATGTACTATTATGTTCGATCCTAACTATTATATGTCATAAAACTGTACTATAATGGGGCTCATTATAACACTATTATTCATTATGAAACAGTTTCTCCCACCCATCAGAGCTCAAGAAAAATTTGTTTGACCATTTAGATAATTAGATGCGCTGAGTTCCAAGGCCTTCTAATTTAAATTTCACTGCCTGGCCTAGTGTCATAATAGGGAAATCAAGGAGGCCATGGTCTAATGCAAGGCATTCTCTGCGTTCAGTACATAAAACTGGCGAAATCTCGACAGATATCTATGAACATTTATGTTCGAACATAAAATAGTTATAATAATTATCGTCGAACATAAACAGTCGTATGCAACTCGCCTATAATGGTAATTAAGACACGAGTATGTTTATAAAACGAGCGTATGCGATTTCCATTATAAGTCTAAATAATATTTGATACGGACTGCTTGAGGGGGGCGGGGCTCACTGACAGCTGTCAAGGACAGTATTTGATGTTATACCATCAAACACGACCATCTTCTCACCAATCGGATAATCTTTGTTCCAAAGTCGGCTCTTTGCTTCCCTTCAAATGTAGTGATTCCTGTTGATAACAAGTAGTTCCGTAAAGAACTATACAGCCTATTTTCATATATCCTGCTCATGTTAATTGCCTCTATCAACATACAAAATTTCAGTTTAATTGCTGTAACAGATTCGTAGATATTGAGAACCGTCTAAATATTTCAGATTTTCGCCAGGTTGGATTTTTATTTTTGTACTATTACATTAAGATTATTGTGTACGTGTGGTATTCAAACTTCAATCGCATGATTAGAACACAAGAAGTAAAAACGAGATTTTAAAATTACGCACAGCAGCCATCTTGTGATTATGCAAACAATTGAAATTAATTAGATGCCAGTGGATCAACATTTGTATAAGCATTTAACGTGCAACGTTTCACAGCAATCGGATAGTTAATTCGCGAGAATCGTCCATTTAAATATTTATACTTCGCGTCGCCGCCATGCTGGATTTGTGTTCACCAGGTTAATGATAGTCCTATAGGTGAACATATGTTCATAGTCTCTATGAACATAAAAAAATTCAGTTTGGTTGCTGTAAAAGATTCATAGATATTGAGAACCATCTAAATATTTCGGAAGATCACCATTTAGGATTTTTATATATATAGGCCATAGAATTATGTACCATTCAAGGACAATTATTGCCAAGGTTCATTATTCAAACTTTCACTTCGATCGCATGATTACGACACGAGAAATAAAAACTTAATTTTAAAATTTCGCACAGCCGCCATATTGAGGTTATGTAAACAATTGATTTAAATTAGATGGCAGTGCATTACAATCTGCAAAATCATTTACTGTACCACATTTCACTGCGCTCAGAGAGTTAAATCACGAGAAAAGTCTATTAAAATATTTCAAATTCGCTTGGTCGCCATGTTCGTTTTGTACTTTACATGTTTATAAAATATACATAGGTAAACTTGTATCAGTACCCTTTATCACCGTACAAAATTGCAGGGTAATATCTGTAATAGTTTCGGAGATATAGAATGTCAGTGAAATATTTCGCACAGCCGCCATATTGAGGTTATGTAAACAATTGATTTAAATTAGATGGCAGTGCATTACAATCTGCAAAATCATTTACTGTACCACATTTCACTGCGCTCAGAGAGTTAAATCACGAGAAAAGTCTATTAAAATATTTCAAATTCGCTTGGTCGCCATGTTCGTTTTGTACTTTACATGTTTATGAAATATACATAGGTAAACTTGTATCAGTACCCTTTATCACCGTACTAAATTGCAGGGTGATATCTGTAATAGTTTCGGAGATATAGAATGTCAGTGAAATATTTCGCACAGCCGCCATTTTGAAGTTATGTAAACAATTGAACTAAATTAGACTCCAGTGCATTACAATGTGTATAAACATTTGCTGTACAAAGTTTCATTACGTGTGGATAGTTAAATCGCGAGAAAAGTCTATTTAAAAGTCTCAACTTCGCTTGACCGCCATGTTGGTTTTGTAGTCACCAGGTTTTTGAAAGTCTCATAGGTGAACTTCTAGTAGTACCCTTTATCACCGTACACAATTTCAGGGCGATATCGGTAATAGTTTCGGAGATATTGAATGCTAGTGAAATATTTCGCACAGCCGCCATTTTGCATTGGTGAGACGTAACAAAATTTGAAGGGCATGGTCGAGGTCGCCGGGAATAGTACTATGAACATACCGAGTTTCATTGAAATCGCTCCAGCCGTTTAGATTTTATTAGGGGGACACACACACACGAATCACACACACACACACACAGGCACACACACACGGACAAAAGGTGATCTCATAAGCCTATTTTTTCAAAATTGAAAATAGGCTAAAAAACTGAACTAGTGATTTCAACAAACATTTTGTTGAGAGATAAATTTTATAAGTTTGATTTTTAACTTCAATGCCAACTTTTGTATCCTAAATATTAACCAATCTCAGTGAAATTTTTCAGGACGTAGTCATGAGGTATTTGCACACTTCTGTGCATTAATTTTAAATGATATGCAGTTTCAATGATTTTTCATGACATTTTTGTACAAATTATACGAAAAAGAAAATTAATTTGAAATTTTAAAAATGAACTGAGGGTAAATAAGCAAACATTCTCAAAAAATAAATGCACAGAAACCTTAAACTATGTCCTGATACTGTGTCTGAAGAAATTGAAATGTAACAAGAAGTTCCGTGACGAACTAAAGAGCCTACTTTCCTTAAAATTTAAGATTCATGCCAATGGTTAATCTATATAGACCTATCAAGAATAATGACCAAATTAAGTTGGTAATATCGAAATTTCTAATAGTTCGAAATACTGTATACCTGGCATAATGTAGCCTAATAGAGCACTGCAGTTGGCAGCCCTGGTGACTGAATATATTCTTTGTTCCATCTCTTAAGGTACAGAATACAAAATTTGGTTGAAGTCCAATGGATAGCATGGACGTTACAAGCAGTTAAACATTGGATCTATCAGCGCGCGTAAAATCATATTGGTAACAATGTCATGCATGTGTTGGTCAGAAATAATCTGAAATATTTTGATCTCTTGTTGAGCCAATTTTGGATGAAATCCATTTGTTTGTATAGAAGTTACATGAATTTTAAAATTGGACCTATCAGCAGGCTTAGAGTCATGTTGGCAGCACTGACGTATATTAGCTTCTCCAAATTAATCTAGAATGTCAGGTACTATACGTGTGCAAATTTTAAAGCTGTTGGCATACATACTTTCTCATATATTAATATTAGGGTAAAAATAGAGACAACATTTATTAACAGTTGGCAGCCCTGGTTGCTCTAAAGAATCGGCATAGTCATATCTGTTATGGTACACATAGCACATACAAAATTTGGCTGAAATCCAAATGATAGTATAGAAGTTACACATATTTAAAAATTGGTCCTGTCAGCAGGCTTTGAATCATGTTGGTAGCACTGACGTACATAAGTTACTCCAAATTAATCTTGAATGTAAGATACTATAAGTGTGCATAGTTTAAAGCTGTCGGCTTGCATACTTTCTGATGTATTGATATTTGGATAAGAAAATAGTGAGAGAGCATTTATTAACAGTTGGTAGCCCTGATGGCATTTATGAATACGTTCAGTCATATTTGTTTATGTACACATAGTACATACGAAATTCGGTTGAAATCCAATTGATAGTTTAGAAGTTACATGCATTTAAAAATCGGACTTTTGGGCAGGCTTATTAGAATCATTTTGGCAACACTGCCATGCATGGTCTTCTGGAAATTAAACCGAATTATTATTATCTATATGTGTGCCAATTTTGGAATAGCTCCCATGCATACCTTCCAAGATATCCAACATTGAGCTCAAATTTCAATTGCGGTTTTTCAGCAGTTGGTAGCACTGATATAATTTTCAAATATGGACTTGAGATATTCAGGTATAGATCTTTACTCATACGAAATTTGGATTCGATTGCTGCAGCCGTTTAGGAGTTAATAGGGGGGACACACACACACAGCCAGACAGACGGAAGGACAGACAGACAGACACACATTTTCCCGGATCGATCTCATAAGTCTACTTTTTCCTCATTTTTGCAAAATGTGAAAAGTAGGCTAAAAATTGATATCTCAGTACCGAAAGTTGGTTTACAAAAATGCCATTAAAAACCACATTTATTTCAGCGTATGGTGAGTGCAACAAGGAATTCATAAGTCCAGGTCCAAGTTTTTCAACCACACAACAGAACTTTCTGAAAGCTTCTGGAGTAGGCATGAAGAGGGCAGCGCAGGATGACATGGTCCATGGTCTGCTCCTCTTCACTGCATTCACACATTGGGGAATCCATCCTGCCCCACTTATGACGCAAGAAATTACAGCGTCCATGCCCAATTCTCTGTCTGTTGAGGCGACACTATAGTTTTCTTGGGAGGTCAAATGCATTCATTTTCTGAGTTGGATTCAGCTCATTGACATTAGTACCAGATGTTGAATTTGACCACTCTTCCTGCCAGCTCCGGTTTAGGTTAAAATTGTCCCTCAAGAGTCGGCCGGCCAAAACACTTGCTGGTCTCCTAGATCGAAGTCGTTGTGGCGATGGGTGACAAAATTCCTGGTGAACTGGTAATGAGGGAGATGACCGGATCTTCGTTGCTTCTCTCAGCAGAGCTTCCTTTCTCCTCAGGTGGGGTGGTGGGATATGGCTAAGACCGGGTAACCAGTGGCGAGGAGTAGACTTTACAGTACCAGTTATGCAGCGCATGGTTTCATTCAACTTGGTATCTACTTTATGCACATGTGCACTTTCCAGCCATACAGGGGCACAGTATTCCGCTGCAGAGTAGAACAGACTAATACCCGTTAATCGTAAGCAGTCAGCCGAGGAGCCCCATGAACTCCCACAAAGCTTGTGTAGGATGTTATTCTTTTTAGTGATTGAGTGAGAGAGCTTGGTGAGATGTTCAAGTATGGCCTGAAAAACTTAGACATTGCTACATCTTTGCGAGATATATATGATCACAAAATTAATTTGAAATCGATGCAGTAGGGGAGAAGTTAAATTTTTCAGAGGAGTCTCCCCCTTAACTCTTCCATAATATTGTCACATTGACGTTCTGTGGGCCTCCTTTCCCCCATCAGACCACTTAATGCCGGTGTTCAATGATGGCTTTTCTCGGAAGTTCTTGTATGCTCGAATTTTGTAATAGTAACTATCAACCCGCCCCGGTTTCGCCCGGAACAGTTATGAATGCATTACGTGCTAGCTCGTAAACTGTCACCTCAGTAATTGAATGCAGATTGTTGGAAGAATTGAAAACGTAAAAACACTTATAGTGGGCGATGTACTGAAGATAGATATATGCTCTCCTGGACGTTTTTGTAGAACTTGTCATGCTGAACACTTCTTACACTCATAGTATACAGATATTTTTGACGGTTCACCCAGCGTTAGCTGAAAAAGTTCACGGACGCTAGGTTTTCTTTTCGACTTTTTCACTGAAATCGTTACTGCTTGGCTTCCTTTGATCATAAATAAATTATTTTCTACGGAAATCTTCCTCGAGATATCCTTTATAGAACGGTGAAAACCGCATCAAAATCCATCCTGTGGTTCTCGAGGCTACCCGTGACATCCAAAAATCTGGAACTTTGTTTCATACTAAGTAGAGATAATACGAATTATTATCATTATTAGTATTCCCAATAGAAGCCTCCGTGGCTTAGGCGGCAGCACGCCGGCCTCTCACCGCTGGGTCCGTGATTCAAATCCCGGTCACTCCATGTGAGATCTGCGCTGGACAAAACGGAGGCAGACAGGTTTTTCTCCGGGTACTCCAGTTTTCCCTGTCAAAATTTCATTCCAGCAACACTCTCCACTATCATTTCATTTCATATGTCATTCATTTAATCATTGCCCCAGAGGAGTGCGCGATGCCTCGGCAGCCGGCACAGTTTATATCCTCGCCGCTAAATGGGGGCTTCATTCATTCCATCCTTGACACGGTCGGAGACTGGAAGCAGGCTGTGGATTTTCATTTTCAGTATTCCCAATAGGGCTACTTTTGACGACGCTTGTTCTACTGTAGGGCCTTGATCTTTTTCCAATATTGTTGCATATTTTCCCGATGCAACTACTTTAGGTCCACTGTCCACGGGACAGCTGAGAGAAATGGGAGGGAGCGGCTGACGAGGGTGGTCTGACTTAAACCGAGCGACCTTGAGCCAGGCAGGGTGTCGAGGTGGCTGACCAGGCACTGGCCGAGATGATGAACACAATAGTAACGAACTAAATTCATATTTATCACTTACGAGAATGTCTTTGCAGCACTTTGCGTTCACGATCGAACTTCTTATATCCACACACTCACTCAGAGAAACTTTAGAACTCGCTATCACTCTATTTACAAATAAGAAAATTAACCCTGCGTAGGGCGCGGCTGATCTGACAGGCACAGGATTGTTTTTATGTGTGTGTGCCTTCCCGCTGCGCGCCGAGCGGTATCCTTCCCTCCCAGTAGTTTCCTATCTTTGGTAGCTGGTTCCAACCCATATGGTCAGTTTGTTTCCAGGCGTCAAAGAAGTGCATTACACATGTTTTGATCTGACAGGCTCACCGCGCCCAATTACGTCGCAAATCCAAGGTCTGTATTTTTCACTTTTGATAGCAATTTTGATAGCTGATGATCGTCCAACATCACCCCCAGCCCCCCCTCAAGAGGTCCAGATGCAGTGATTGCACCGTGGAGACAGGAATACAACGGCTCACGAACTATTCCTGTGTGAAATGCAACCGAGGAATATGCCTTCCTCATGCGAAACCATTCTGCACAACATGCTTTTCAGGCTGCTCTTGCGATCCCTCAGCTGCTTTGATGGATGACAACTCCGACTGATTTTTGTCCCCAGATATCTCAACTTCATGCCTGACCCATTTTTGGAACTTTTTTTTAAGGATGAAAGGTCGCATTTTGATTTAAATTCATATCCTTGATGTGCGAATTCTGCATTTTGACGTGTTTTGGGTTTTGTACCTAAATAAATACTAAGTTTTTATTAAAATTGATTTTATATTTTTCCCTTATTGACAACACCCTAAAGATGATTGGTAAATTTTGGTTTAATTTAATACGGCGTTTTAGGGACTTGATGTTTTTTTTAGCATAGTGTGCCAGTCAGGCTCACGGCGCCCCGATGCTGAGATTCCTTGACCGCGCCTTATGCAGGGTTAAATATGTACAGAGCCAACTCACTGCCCGTTTCTCACAGTAGAAACTTTCAGGGTGATATAGGCAATAGTTTCGGAGATATACAATGCCGGTGAAATATATCGCACAGCCACCATGTTGAATATTGGTGAGACGTAATAAAATTTAAAGGGCATGGTCGAGGCCTGAAATCTCTCCAGCCATTTAGAAGTTATATTAGGGGGGACAGACACACATACACACACGCGCGCGGACAAAGGGTGATGCCATACGATTATATTTCCATAAATGAACATAGGCTAATGAATATGTACTCTCATCATCATATTGTTACGTGCCACCCCTAGTGGCACTTTTGTTAACTGGATTACGGTGGGTATAAAGCACAACACAGGATGTTCTTTTAAAGAAATAATTAATTTTATTGCAGCCAGAAAAAAATACACTACTCAACAGCAAATGCAAGCAATTATTACCTTACTCCAGTTTCCTCACGTCGAGAATACTTTCACTTTCACTTGTCAACAGACCACAGTTAATCCTCTTCGCTAAAGAGTCCGGTCCCGTACGCTAGCTGGAAATAGCAGCACTAGGTCTGTCACTGTTTCACAAGCACCACAATCACTTCCTCGCTGTCAAGAGAATCAGCTTCACTGGGGGTTTCGCAAGTCACCACACTTCTGTCGCTCAGGAAATAAACACACTCGCTCAAGACACAGTTCCTCTGTAGGAGTCTCACTTCCCCGCTCCACTAGGGGTTTCGCAAGTCACCACACTTCTGTCGCTCAGGATAATCGCTCACACTAGCTCGTAAAACACAACAACAACAACTGCTCGACAGGTCGCACTTATATAGCAGGCCGGTGACTCAATAAATGCTTCTAGATCCATCCAGGGTTCACGGCTTCTCGAGGTTTCCATCGCTGGTCCAGTCACGAATATTCTGGACTATCCCTTTGTCCTAGTAGCCCTGTTGCATAAGGCGTACGCAATACAGGAGGCAGGGCACAGCCCAGCCCTGGGGCAGTTGTGACTCATGCGGCGAGTGATGACACAAACTCACAGCCGTAACACCACCCCCTTCCTAAAAAGGCTGATCGTCCCGATCAATCATAGGTCCGTCTGTGTCCCAATCCCTCTGGTGCTCGCTGACAACTATTCGGAGATGGTTCTCGATGGTGTGATTGAATCGCTCTACCATCCCGTCGGACTGAGGGTGTAGCGGCGTTGTCCTTGTCTTCCGGATTCCCAGCAGCTGGCATAGGTTCTGGAACACCTGCGACTCGAAGTTCCTCCCTTGGTCGGAGTGCAGCTCCAGGGGTACTCCGTACCGGCTGATGAATTCCTTCACCAGGGTCTCTGCGATCGTCGCGGCTTCTTGGTTAGGGAGCGCATACGCCTCCGGCCATTTGATAAAATAGTCGCTGACGACTAATATGTAGCGGTGCATATTCCCCGTCGGTGCTCTCCCAGGCGCGGCAGATGAGGCCATCCCTTACAATCAGCGAGTCCCACTGCGTCCAGTAGGACTTAAACTTTGGGCTGCAGTCCCTCACAATGTTCCACCCGGGTCTGGGGACACAGGCCCCCTTCCATTCGGCTATCAGTCCCAGGTCATCATCTTCTGCTTGTGCCCGCGTGAAAGATTCGCGGCTCCAGCTCCCTTGAAGTTCCACAGTAGTCCTCCGGCACTGTATCCCGGTGTTCTCCTCCCTCTTAGTACAGAAGGTGCAGTCTTCGGGGCACGGTCTTCGTGACAGGGCGTCGGCGTTAGAATGCAGTTGGCCTTTCCTGTGCTGAATCTCAAAGTTGTACTGTTGAAGCCTCTCTAACCACCGCGCGAGTTGACCCTCGGGCTGCTTGAAGTTCAGGAGCCACCGAAGGTATGCATGGTCGGTCCTGATGAGAAATTCTTGCCCGTACAGGTACTTGTGGAAGTGTTCAATGGTCTTCACGATGGTGAGCAGCTCCTTCCTAGTGACGCAGTAGTTCCTTTCTGGCTTTGACAAGGCCTTGCTGAAGTAGGCCACTACTCTCTCCTCGCCGTCCACTACTTGCGACAGGATCCCCCCTATGCCAAAGTCGCTGGCATCGGTATCGACGATGAACCTTGTTCCAGGTCTGGGGTAGGCCAGAATAGGCGCGGTGCACAGAGCCTGCTTGAGTTGCTCGAAGGCATTGTGGCATTCTGCTGTCCACGTGAAGAGTTGGTCCTTCTCAGTCAGTCGATGTAAAGGTTTGGCGATGTCGGCGAATCCTCTCACGTAGCGACGGTAATAAGTGCAGAGTCCCAGGAAGCTTCGTAGTTGGGACTTGTCCTTCGGAACTGGCCACTCCCTCACAGCTGCGGTCTTCTCTGGGTCGGTGCGCACCCCTTCCTCGGAGACGATATGCCCAAGGTACTGGACCCGCTTCTGGAAGAGCTGACACTTCTTGGGGCTCAACTTCAGCTGGACAGCCCGTAGCTTCAACAAGATCTCCTTCAGGTTGCTGTAGTGCTCCTCGAAACTTCTCCCCAGAACGATGACGTCGTCTAGGTAGACCAGGCAGGTCTTCCAGTGTAGACCCCTCAGAATGGACTCCATTAGTCTTTCGAAGGTCGCAGGGGCGTTGCACAGACCGAATGGCATGACCGTGAACTGCCAGAGCCCGCTGCCCACAGAGAATGCCGTTTTCTCGCAGTCCTTAGGGTGAACCTCCACCTGCCAGTAGCCACTCTTCAAATCCAAGGTGGAGAACCATCTTGACCCTGATATGGTGTCCAGTGTGTCGTTGATCCGGGGTAGAGGGTAGCTGTCCTTCTTCGTGACATCGTTCACCCGCCTGTAGTCCACGCAGAACCTGGTGGAACCGTCCCTCTTCTTCACAAGCACGACCGGAGAACTCCAAGGACTATGTGATGGCTCGATCACCCCTTGATCCTTCATCTCTTCAACCATCCGGTCGACTTCGGCTTGCTTGGCGAGCGGGACACGTCGGAATGGGGCCCTAATCGGTGCGCTGTCCCCAACGTCGATTCTGTGCTGGACCAAGCTTGTCCTGCCGAAGTCTTTGCTTCCCACGGAGAAGACATCCTGGAATTCGTGTAGCAGGTCCCGAAGTTGGCGTGATTGTTCCTCGTCTAAATGGTCCTGGAATCCTTGGTACAGCTTCTGTAGTTCTTCTGGCAGTGTGCGTCTTCTTCGGTTGTCCGTCTGCAGGCGTCCGTCTGTCGTATCTGTGATGCGGGCAATCCAGGTAACGGGCTCGCAGACTCCTAGGTAGGTGTCCCGATGAACCGTAATGTCGTAGTCGTTCAGGTTGGTCAGGCGGACGTACGGCCGAGACGTCGTGTTGATGAGAGTCTTGGCAACTAGCAATCCTTTTGTCTGGATGTCCTCATATTTTGGCTCGATGACAGCCGCCACTCCCTCAGCAGCTCCGTCGACAATTACGGCAGCGCTGACCTCCGTCCTGGCGGGAACGATGACGTCTTCTCTCAGCCTTACTCGCCGTGCGGTGATGGACTCGTGCGCAGGTTGCAAAGCAAGTTCCTCACCTCCAAAGTGCAGAGTGTTGGTACTCAGATCCAAGATGATGTTGTTCTGGTCCAGGAAGTCCAGTCCGATGATCACTTCATTTGATACGTCAGCCACAAGCATTGGATGCTTTATCGCCCGTCGACCAATGACGAACTCCAGTGATGCTTCGCCGTGTACCGGTGCGGTCTCTCCAGTCGCGGTTATTAGCTGGAGGTTCCTTTGTGTGGGTTGCACTCTCCACTTCGGGATCACGGTGGGACTGACGATGGTCCTCGATGCTCCCGTGTCGATTAGCATGGGCCAGCTCTCTCCGTTGACGATTCCGTCGACCATCAGGCTGCTATTGTCCCTCCGTAACTTCGTCACACGAACCTGGACTGCCGGGGCTTGACGACTGTCACAAGCCAACCTTTGCCCCCCAAGGCTGGCTAATACTCGTTTCCCTGGGTCGCGCGGTTTTCAGACGACTGATTTCCCGTCGGAAACCCTCGGCGGCGGCGATCACCGCAGTCCTTGCTCAGGTGGCCTTTCTTACCGCAGGTCCAGCAGGTCTGTAGTCCTCTTCCGGGCCGCCTCTCCGGTTGCCTTCCGGCTGTGTCGTTGCTGGAGGTGCCGCGACTATCGACGAAACGGCTTAGCGCCTCCATTAATTCGTTGGCCAGGGGCTTTGTCTCGTTGGTTTTTACTGGTTCGTCGACGTCCACTTGACGCACCCGCGCGTGAATTCTGGATGCCTGTTTTGCCGTTTCGAACGCAAGTGCGTGGCTCAGCGCATCTGTCAGGGTCTTATTGCGCGCGAATCGCAGCGCCTGTTGTGTGTCCGAGTCCCGTAGCCCGTCGGTGAAAGTCTGCGTCGCTATCTGCTCCAGAAAGTCGGCCGGCGCTGTTGGGTAGGCGAGCCTTACGAGACGTGTGATGTCCATCTCGAACTCCTACAGGTTTTCCGCGTTCTTCTGTACCCGGGTCCGGAGCTGCATCTGATAGGCCTGCTGAAGATGGCTATCTCCATATCGGGACTCCATATGGGCGATCAGGGAAGCGTAGTCCTGGGATCCAGTCGGGATGGCCTGAAGGACGTTAAGGGCGTCACCTCTCAGTGCTACAATGAGAGCTGTAGCCTTTTCTGTGTTGTTCCAGTTATTTATGGAACAGGCCGCCTCGAACTGACGTAAGTAGGTGCTCCACGGGACCTTTCCGTCGAAGGTTGGGGGCGTCACTCTGCTATGTCCCGTTCCCGATATTCCCGGTGTAACGGTGGGCGGGCGTTGGCGCAGCTCGTCAACTTCCTCTCGTAGAGCGTTGAATTTCTCTTCCACCCCCGTCAGTGGGCGTTGGCGCAGCTCGACAACTTCCTTTTGTAAGGCGTTGAATTTCTCCTCCACCCCCATCAGCGGTCATTGGCACAGCTCGGCAACTTCCACTTGTAAGGCGTTGAATTTCTCCTCCACCCCCATCACCGGGCGTTGGCACAGCTCGGCAACTTCCACTTGTAAGGCGTTGAATTTCTCCTCCACCCCCATCAGCGGGCGTTGGCGCAGCTCGGCAACTTCCACTTGTAAGGCGTCGAACTTCTTTTCCACTGCCGTGACTTCCTCACGCAGACCCAGTTCTAATTTCTTCAGGTCCTGTGTCAACTTATTCTGACCGTCTTCCATCTTCTTCTGGTCGTCTTCTAGCTTCTTCTGGCCGTCTTCTATCTTGGTTTCCATGCCATTTAACTTTTCTAGCAATGCTGCCAATTTCTCCTCCATTTTAGTTGTTTGTCTTGTAAAGGGCATGCACTCACAGGAAAATTAGAGAAAATGACCTGCTCGGGTTTTGAAACCAGGACCGTCAGGTGTTGTGCTTGAGTTCGTAATCCGGCTTCTGACACCAGTTGTTACGTGCCACCCCTAGTGGCACTTTTGTTAACTGGATCACGGTGGGTATAAAGCACAACACAGGATGTTCTTTTAAAGAAATAATTAATTTTATTGCAGCCAGAAAAAAATACACTACTCAACAGCAAATGCAAGCAATTATTACCTTACTCCAGTTTCCTCACGTCGAGAATACTTTCACTTTCACTTGTCAACAGACCACAGTTAATCCTCTTCGCTAAAGAGTCCGGTCCCGTACGCTAGCTGGAAATAGCTGCATTAGGTCTGTCACTGTTTCACAAGCACCACAATCACTTCCTCGCTGTCAAGAGAATCAGCTTCACTGGGGGTTTCGCAAGTCACCACACTTCTGTCGCTCAGGAAATAAACACACTCGCTCAAGACACAGTTCCTCTGTAGGAGTCTCACTTCCCCGCTCCACTAGGGGTTTCGCAAGTCACCACACTTCTGTCGCTCAGGATAATCGCTCACACTAGCTCGTAAAACACAACAACAACAACTGCTCGACAGGTCGCACTTATATAGCAGGCCGGTGACTCAATAAATGCTTCTAGATCCATCCAGGGTTCACGGCTTCTCGAGGTTTCCATCGCTGGTCCAGTAACGAATATTCTGGACTATCCCTTTGTCCTAGTAGCCCCGTTGCATAAGGCGTACGCAATACAGGAGGTAGGGCACAGCCCAGCCCTGGGGCAGTTGTGAATCATGCGGCGAGTGGTGACACAAACTCACAGCCGTAACAATATAGTAAGTAGGCTAAAAGGAGGGGGTTGTCTCATCATTACCTACTGACGGTTTGACCCCCCCCCCCCCCCCATGATGAACATCAGGCATGTCCAAGAAATAAAAAAAGTTATTTACTGGAAGTAGATAATAATAATGTTATTTGTTGTACGGCCCTTTTAACTACAGCGACGTTTAGGGCCGCCGGCGTGCCGGAATGTTGCCCCGAAGGGGATCTTTAACGTGGCAGTAAATCTACTCACATGGCTCCATCGCATTTGCTCACCCTCAAATGACACAGCACAGTTACCGCTGAGCCATGCAGCCAGTCTGAAGGAAGTGGAGCCATGAATGGAGAAGGGGAGAGGGACCCAGATCAGGAATCCCTCGGGGTCATGGGTTTAGCGCCACTGCCCTTTCCACGGCTTGTTACAGAAGCTGTCCCTTCACCTCAATGGGGTTCAGTAGTTACGCCCCTGTTGGAAACGTTGCTCGACCGGAGTTATAATGACGTCCAATTAGGGAGTTTGTTTGGCTAATGAGGCTGATTGTACTTCCATTTAGCGCGTAGTGAGGACATGTATTGCAAGGTCACTACAAGCGATGGAGTTAAGATAGCTTTTACAGTGTTGCCTGAAATAATAGCTTTCAATCGGTACTGCAACAACCTGAAATAACATACTTGTGATTAAGATATATTGTTACGGACTGTTGACTTGTAAAACGAGCATCATCAGATCCAAATTTGCAAGACAAATAGCTGTGCAAAACACTACAAATCCTACAGTGACACCCACAGACAGTCTCTGCCCTCCAAAAACTAGAAACCCGTCAGAAAACGTAGTATGTGTGGTAATTATTACAGATCATTACTCTAGAACAATCGTTCAAAAAGTAACGAACCGGAGGCTGGAATGCGCAAACCGGTGACGACATCGCTAATCGTGGCGTGTGTAACGAGGTGTGGTTCCGACCAGAGCGTGGAAGATCACAGCCCGTCGCTAGAGGGCACGCGTGCACGTCACGTGAAAATACAAAGCGAGCAGCAGCATGCATCAATCGTCCAACGCTGCCAGTCACATTGCAAACAGTGACATGGAGGCGTCAACCGAAGAGCAAAGAGGTCATGTTTGGTTTCTGACAGCGGAAGGAGTTGGGGGAACGGACATTCATCGCCGAATGTCACAACTATGCGGCGAACACTGCATGTCCCTGCAAGGGTCAAGGCGTGGCATAAGCGCTTCAGGAAAGGACGGGTGTCGTTAGCCGATGATGCCCGGTCTGGGGCACCCCCCCCCCCCTGCATTACCGATGACAACGTCCAGCAGGTTGATGCACTCATTACCCAGGACCACCGAGTGACAGTGAACGCCATAGCCGCAGTGGTCGCTCCACGACAATGCACGACCTCATACGGCCAACACAGTCGCGGCACTCCAGCAGAAATTCAAATGGGAGGTTCTCGGCCACCCTCCAAACAGTCCAGACCTCTCTCACTGTGATTACGTCATGTTTGGTCCCTTGAAAAGGGCTCTGCGGGGCCAACGATTCACCTCGGACGCCGACGTCCAGCTGTACGTGCGGAACTGGTTCACACCGCAGCCCAGGGAATTTTATGAGACAGCCATTCACCGCCTCGTGTCGCAGTGAGACAAGTGCCTCAACAGCCAGGGCCAATACTTCTAACATACAGGTACTGGTTTCTGCAATTATGCCTCCGGCTCGTTACTTTTTGAACGCACCTTATAGTTCAGCACTCCTGGATTAGTCCAGTATCACTCACCGCTCTCTCTCCAGCCAGAGTTTGGGTTGGCTAACATATAAACGAGCATATCCTGCAGACAAAGGTTTCATTGTTGACCAGAATGATGTTCACACACACTCGGTTATTACGGTGAATGTGGAACATACTTGCATAAGAGTTATACTCCAAGTCATCAAACGTCTAGTACATTATGGTAGTTTTATCTTAGCTCATACTGTTCTGCTTGCTCATGCTAACGAGTTATGTTACGTGTAAAAGCATTTTAGTCTCATGCTCTGCTTTGTGTGTTAAATTCTGTGTTTATAGCGCGTATGCCGCGTGCCATTTCATGCCATTTATACTCTTGATGTATGCATTTTTGTGGTGGCAACATTGCAGTGGTTTATGTTCAGCCATTTTGGATTCCTTCTAAACAAATGTTTTATAAAATACCAGCTTTGATTGCATGTTGTTGGAGGCTTGCTATAGTAGGATAGCAGCTAACCTGTTGTTTGGTGGTGACACATGTCCTTACTTCAGAATAACGGAGTCAGGCCACGCCATTGGTCGTGGCGCCAACTCATAAGCACAGAGTTTAGTGAAAAATTAAAATTCTGAAGACAGATATATTATAACTAGGGGGCGGATTTCTATGACCTAAAAATGTATAGAATATGTATGCATTTATGACCTAAAAACATAAAAATATGACCTATAAATTTCAAAAAATGACTTATGAATAGCATCTACGTTACATAAAACACTTTTATTACTCCATTCGTACTGAATATGTGTTCACCTAACTCGTGAACAAAGCTTCGCAACTTCCCACAAACTGAGACATTCGTTTTAGGCATATTGAAAGGAACTGAATGAGTGAAGCTCCCGAATGAGTGACCAAGGTCATTCAGTGTGTTGACGGTGGAAGAGGGAAGGGCGAAGGAGAGAGATAAGAACGATAACAGATAACTGCGGAATTACCTCTGCTTCCGTGTAAACAATAGCCCGGTTTCCAGGAATTGACCCAGCTAGCAAATAATAGCTGTTAGAAACATTCCATACACAACTTTAGAATGGTTCTTCAGTAGTATATTCCAGTCTATCCTGAACAATAATTTCTGGAGCTTATTCTGATTTTTATAAAACGAAATTCAAATGAAAATTACCAAAATATGCCGTTTATAATGATATTTTGTTCAAAATGTGCCATACAACTTAAGAAAGCCTAAATATGCATTTATATGCCCAATATAACCTGTTTAATTTTGGTTATCATGTTTGGAAACGTGTTGAAAATACAAGACTATAAGATATAATGTTAAGGGACAAAATATGACTTCTCTTAGAAATCCGCCCCTAATAATTACTATATTGTACCCGTTGTCTCCGATATGGAACTGACATAATACAATTGCCCGGTTAGAAAACACTACATATCGCAAATGACGAAATACACTTCTCATTTAATTGTTGATAGGACTGATATTATTTATGCTACGGAATCTAACTTGCTATCTTAGGCATCAAGAGGGATTGTGAAGATTAGAAATGTGAAATTTAGCAATAGCATAAACCAATCAAATACGGGTACTTTAATAACACAAAATAGCTCAAAAATGTATAAATAATATCAGAAACCAGCATTCTCGTTTAGTAACGACATAAGTTACATTATTACCCTGAATAATTAATAATTGATCCTGAATTAGCAATTTGGATCCAACGACAAATTTCTTTTAATATTGTATCAGGATAATCCCACTCTACTCAATTCCCAAGATTTGCAAAATTAAAATAACAATAAACTTCTTGTGTGTGTGTCCCCTAATAAAATCTAAACAACTAACATTCTTCTCTTCACCCAAATAATCTTCCGAGTTCACGAAATGTCGAAAATAAACACTGTCAATTCCTAGAAAGGATCTTCCTCTGGTGACTAAGCTAACTATTGTTATACCTTTAAGAACACATACTGTCCTTAAGAGTTATATCAGCTTACAACTATTACCTGCACTATCTGACCACCGCATTACACCCCTTTCGGCCCCATGTCTAAAACAGCACCCCAATAGCCAAGGAGAACCAACAACAAACACACTTCATTTCTACACCACGCCAGCAGAGGCTTCCTACAACTCTTGCTCAAGGATTACGCAAACATAAGCAAGGATACAGGAACTGCGCCACACAACAACCATGTAGCAAGTTTCCACGGTCAGCAAAGTGAAACACATAAAATGGCATCGCACTAAGAGGGGGATGTCTGTTGCCTTCCGTGACGCTGCCCGAATCCACATCGTACCTCAGGTGAGTGTGTCTCTCAGAATCCTTCACATTGTTGTACATCCTGCCCAATTGCCATACCCATTTTTCTTGTAAAACAGTGCATTGCTGTACTATCCCGACATTCAGGGAATCCAGTACATTATAGCATAGCCCCTAGTAAATAAATATATTTTATTACTACAGCCCGATTGTTCTTTATTGTCGTAATTGCCCTGCTAATTGCCTGACTCCCTCCTCACACTTTACTCATTCACCGCATAGTCATAGTATCAGCGTGTTTACTACCACTGTCCTTGGCACCTAAACGAGCACGCACGCACACAGTCGGTAATACCGCGCCGTAAGCGACTCTTTAACTTTCACCGCCACAGTTCACAACTAGGTATCCAAGCCATACTTTTTGCCCGGAGGGGCAACCCCTAATTGTAGAGCTTCGCACGTTTCCCCAAACACTTACCGATACACCTCCCCGCGAAGAATCTAAACACCCTCCACACTCCCCCTATCTAACGACAACCCTCAAAACACTCACACACCCTCCCCTTACACAGTTTCAGCCCCTTAGAGGCTAAACATTATTATTACATATTCCATCCCCTTGTTCGAGTTATGTGAAAAAGAAATTCTAACGAACTAGTTATTACCCTTAATAGTGTCTTGACACACAATCTCTACTTTTTCAAGTAAGAGTCTATCGGAATATCACTCTCATAATCTGTATTGATGATGATAATTGTTGCTTTAAAGGGCCTCACATCAGGGTTATCGGCCCCTAATGGTTTAGGTGATAGTGAAAAATGAACCTACAACTAAAACTAACTACAGATTACAAACTAGAAGAAGAAAAGGAAGGCGAATGAAGAATAAGAAAAAATTACAGTCAGCCTGATAGATTAGACGTTATATCATTTCAAATGACGCATGCTACAAATGCTACACATGTTGGAAAAGCGCTCGAAGCCCCAGGACTCTTTCAACGGACTACATTACCCATTAACTTAGGCTTCCCGCGCGGGCACCTCTTTAAGGGTCACCCTGTATTTGAGTCTGACATCTTTTACAACTCTTTAAGGGTCACCCATCATTTGACTGTGATATCTTGCAAACCCCTTTAAGGGTCACCATGTATTTGAATTGAATCTAACATACTGTACACCTCGTTAAGTGTCACCCTGTACTTTGCTCTGACATACTGCACAACTCTTTAGGAGGCACCCTGTATTCTTATCTGGCATCTTGTATATCTCTTTAGGAGTCACCCTGTATTCTTATCTGGCATCTTGTACTGTATTTTGCTCTGACATTCAGCACATATTGTACAACTCTTTAGGAGTCACCCTGTATTCTTATCTGGCATCTTGTATATCTCTTTAGGAGTCACCCTGTATTCTTATCTGGCATCTTGTACTGTATTTTGCTCTGACATTCAGCACATATTGTACAACTCTTTAGGAGTCACCCTGTATTCTTATCTGGCATCTTGTACTGTATTTTGCTCTGACATTCAGCACATATTGTACAACTCTTTAGGAGTCACCCTGTATTCTTGTCTGACATCTTGTGCACCTCTTTAGGAGTCACCTTGTATATCCCTCGAAGCCTTAGGTCACTCGACGCCCCAGGACTTTTTCAACAGACTCCATTACCCATTAACTTAGGCTTCCCGCTTGGCTGCATGACGTCACCGTCTCCGTCTCCGTAACGCATAACTATGAAGTCGACAAGATCATTTGAAATGATAAAACAAGTAGTTCCGTGAAGAATTAAATAGCCTATTTTCATAAAACCTACTGAATCCTCCGTGGCTTAGGCGGCAGCACGCCGGCCTCTCACCGCTGGGTCTGTGGTTCAAATCCCGGTCACTCCATGTGAGATCTGTGCTGGACAAAGCGGAGGCAGACAGGTTTTTCTCCGGGTACTCCGGTTTTCCCTGTCAAAATTTAATTCCAGCAACACTCTCCACTATCATTTCATTTCATCTGTCATTCATTTAATCATTGCCCCGGAGGAGTGCGTCAGGCCTCGGCAGCCGGCACAGTTCATATCCTCGCCGCTAGATGGGGGCTTCATTCATTCCATTCCTGACCCGGTCGGAGACTGGAAGCAGGCTGTGGATTTTCATTCATTTTCATATAACCTACTAATGTTAATTGCCTCTATCAACATACAAATTGTCAGTTGGATTACTGTAATAGATTCGTAGATATTGAGAACCGTCTAAATATTTTGGATGGTCACCATGTTGGATATTTATATTACAGGCCTGAGATTTATGTACTATTACATGAAGATTATTGTGTAGGTGTTTTATTCAAACTTCAATCGCATGATTAGGACACAAGAAATAAAAGCGGGGTTTTAAAATTTCGCTCATCTTATGGTTATGAAAATAATTTAAATGAATTAGATGCCAGTCGATTAAAATTTGTATAAGCATATACCGTATCAAGTTTCACTGCGCTCGGATGGTTAAAACGCAAGAAACGTCCATTTGAATATTTATATTTCGCGTCGCCGCCATGTTGGATTTGTGCTCGCCAAGTTATTGAACGTCCCATAGGTGAACCTATGCTTATAGCCTCTATTACAAAATTTCAATTTGTTTGCTGTAGTAGATTAATAGATATTGAGAACCATCTAAGTATTTCGGATGGTCGCCATGTTGGATTTTAATATATGTAGGCCATAGAGTTATGTGCTATCAGATGATGATTATTGTGTACGTTCATTATGCAAATGTTGATTTCGATTGCATGATTAGAACACAAGAAATAAAAACTTAATTTTCGAAATTCGCACACCGCCATCTTGAGGTTATATAAACAATTGAACTAAATTAGATACCAGTGCATTACAATGTGTATAAACATTTCCTCTAGCAAGTTTCATTGCGTTTGGATCATTAAATCGCGATTAAAGTCTATTTAAAACTTTCAATTTCGCTTGGCCGCCATGTATGTTTTGTAGTTAACCGGTTTTTGAAAGTCTCATAGATGAACGTTCAGTAGTGCCCTTTATCTCCGTACAAAATTTCATGGTAATGCCGGTAATAGTTTCAGAGACATAGAATGCCAGTGAAATAATTCGCACAGCCGCCATCTTGAGGTTAAGTAAACAATTGAACGAAGTAGGATGTCGGTGCATTACAATGTGTATAAACATATACTTGCATCAAGTTTCATTGCGTTTGGTTGGTAAAATCGCGAGAATCGTGTATTTAAAAGTCGCAATTTCGCTTGTCCGCCATGTTGGTTTTGTAGCTATCAGGTTTTCAAAGGTCACATAGGTGAACTTCTAGTAGTTCCTTTTTTCACCGTACAAAATTCCAGGGTGATATCGGTAATAGTTTGGGAGATATTGAATGCTGGTGAAATATTTCGCACAGCCGCCATGTTGGATTGGTGAGACGTACCAAAGTTTGAAGGGCGCGGTCGGGGTCGTCCGTAATAGTGCTATGAAGTTACCGAGTTTCATTGAAATCATTCCACCCGTTTAGCGGTTATTAGGGGGTGACACACACCATCACACACACCATCTCACACGCACACACAGGCAGACACACGGACAAAAGGTGATCTCATAAGCCTATTTTTGCAAAAAATGAAAGTAGACTTATGAGATCACTACAGGGCGAAAAAAAAGTGTGTCTGTGTGTGTGTATGTGTGTGAGTCTGTCTGTGTGTGTGTGTGTGTGTGAGTGAGTGTGTGGACTCTGAATGTCTGTCCCCCCTATCAATTCGAACACGGTGAGCGCAAATTGAACGAAATTTGGTACAAAGGTAGCACTAGCAAAGGACACCTCAGTGTCATGTTTTATATCGCCGCCATCTTGACGGACACGTAATGGCGGCCACACAAATGTTCAAAGCTGAAATCAAATTACGACTAACCTAATCATCCGATCTCTACCAAATTTTGCAACAACATACCTTTATGTGGGGAGCATCCTTTGACCAAACTAATAGGTCATCAGCCTAATAGTTTGCGGATGGCGGCCATCTTTGTGTGAAAATCGATTGCCCCTATTAATTCGAACACGGTGAAACCGAATGGAACGAAATTTGGTACAGAGGTAGTACTAGCAAAGGGCACCCCAGTGTCATGTTTCATATCACCGCCATCTTGACGGAAACGTAATCGCGGCCACCCAAATGTTAATGGCTAAAATGTAATTACGACCAAGCTAATAATCTAATCTCTACCAAAATTTGCAACAACAAATCTTTATGTGGGAAGCATATTCTGACCAAACTGCTAGATCATCAGCCCAATAGTTTGCAGATGGTGGCCAAGTATGTGTGCAAATCGATTCCCCCTATCAATTCAAACACGGTGAAACCGAATTGAACGAAATTTGGTACAGAGGTAGCACTAGCAAAAGGCACCTCAGTGTCATGTTTTATATCGCCGCCATCTTGACGGAAACGGAATGATGGCCACCCAAATGTTAAAAGCTTAAATCAAATTTCGACCATCCTAATAATTCGATCTCTACCGGATTTTGCAACAACATGCCTTTTTGTGGAAACCATCTTATGACTGACTACAATCTCATCAGCCCAATAGTTTGCAAATAGCGGCCATGTATGTGTGCAAATCCATTCCCCAGATCAATTCAAACACGGTGAAACCGAATTGAATGCATTTTTTTTACAGAGGTAGCACTAGCAAAGGGCACCTCATATTCATGTTTAATATCCCTATAGCACGTTGTATTTCAACAAGCTACTACAACCAACATTCAATTATACTCCTTGAAAAGGACAAAGAGTTATAGCAATACCCATGCATTTAGGAGAAAGTAGGCTATATATATTCTTTACTGAACATCTTGTTTATAAATGAAAATAGGCTAAAAAAGGGGAATTAAATGGCCTCAAACTTCGAAGAATGAGGCTTGAGGGACTTAGAAAGAAGGAGAGCCATGAAAGGCAGATAGGAAAGGGATAGATGAGAAGGGTCTGCCCCAAAGGCAATAGGAAAAGAGGAGAAACCGTACCCAGCTCAGGAATCCCTCGGGGTCGCCAACTCCCAAACTCACCAGCTGTGAGCCCCTGAGGGTGTAGCACTATCTAGGGTCCACCAGAAGTGGTGGGGCTACACACACCCTGCCTCCCCGAGGGCCTTGAGCAGAAGGCAGGAGATAGTGTGAGCCCTTGAGGGTGTAGCACTATCTAGGGTCCACCAGAAGTGGTGGAGCTACATACACCCTGCCTCCTTGAGGGCCTTGTGCAGAAGTCAGGAGATACTGTGAGCCCTTGAGAGTGTAGCACTATCTAGGGTCCACCAGAAGTGGTGGGGCTACACACACCCTGCCTCCT
The DNA here is from genome assembly GCA_946902985.2 of Meconema thalassinum. Classification (NCBI taxonomy): domain Eukaryota; kingdom Metazoa; phylum Arthropoda; class Insecta; order Orthoptera; family Tettigoniidae; genus Meconema; species Meconema thalassinum. The sequence goes on from OX336391.1 coordinate 693,117,263, forward strand.
TGAGGGCCTAGAGCAGAAGGCAGGAGATACTGTGCGCCCTTGAGTGTGTAGCACTATCAGGGTGCACCAGAAGTGGTGGAGCTACATACACCCTGCCTCCTTGAGGACCTTGAGCAGAAGGCAGGAGATACTGTGAGCCCTTGAGAGTGTAGCACTATCTAGGGTCCACCAGAAGAGGTGGAGCTACATACACCCTGCCTCCTTGAGGGCCTTGAGCAGAAGGCAGGAGATACTGTGAGCCCCTGAGGGTATAGCACTATCCAGGGTGCACCATAAGTGGTGGGGCTACACACACCCTGCCTCCTTGTGGGCCTTGAACAGAAGGCAGGAGATACTGTGAGCCCCTGAGGGTGTAGCACTATCTAGGGTCCACCAGAAGAGGTGGAGCTACATACACCCTGCCTCCTTGAGGGCCTTGAACAGAAGGCAGGAGATATCGGGAAGAGAAAACAAGAGGTCTGACCCCTCGAAGAATGAGGGATCAGGAAAAATGAGACAAGGGCCAATTAAGGCGGGAAAGGAAGAGACTCCCTATGCCTCGGATACCTTAATACCGTCGGGGTCGGAAGAGAACAAGAGGTGACGAAGGGAGGCTGACAGGAAAGATAACAGAGAGGAGCCCGGCACAAGTAAGTGGAAGCAATGCCCGACTCAGCTGGGGTCCCGTGGTCGCCAACCCACGTCCCCCATATTCTGTATTATGCTTCTTGGTAAATGACAATATCTCGCTTAATTTCATGTCAGATAAGATTAGAAATTGATTCATCATAATTATGTCTATCACTTGACTAATAATCTCACGCTACTTCATTGTTTCGTATCAGCTGTTCTCAACTTCATCTATCATCAGAGCAAAACTCTATCCCATGACTTCTCGATGGTTAAGACTTTATAATATTCTCTTCCTAAATTAAGCATAATAGGGCACTCATTCATTTATTTCCGTGTCCGGTCATCATTTCCAAAAATCCTCAACTGCGATGGCCTTGTTACTTCCTATAAAGACATCTTCCATTTTTGCATGGGTTGTCCAGGAGAGGGCAGACATGTAGGTGGCTTGGGTCTTGTTCAGCTCCACATTCACAAGAGGTGTCTGCGTCTGCTGGAAGGATCCCCCATTTTTGCAGGTTGGTCTTGCATCGAGGACTCCCACTCTTAAGCGGTTGAGGGACCTCCACACAGTATAAGGTAGGTCGGCGCCATGAGCCAGTTCTTCTTTTGGTAGTATGTCTGTGGGCAGTGAGCTCCTCCATCTGTTGAGACGAGTTGTCCCTGGTGTCCTCTCCAGCGGCAGAGTCCTAGCAAGGAAACTCTTACGGGATCTGAGGCGAGACCTTGCTGCCTGGTTACCATATAGCGGATGTCGATGGTCATTCTTCTGCTTTGTTCTCTCGGCGTCCGCAGCAGTGGCCCTCCGGATGTTGGGTGGGGCTATTCCAACAATAGGGTTTAGTTTGTGCACTGGTGTTGGTTTCAGGCATCCCGAGATTATCCTTGCAGTGTCGTTGACCGCAGTATCAACCTGCTTAGCGTTCCACACAGGAGCGGAATACTCAGCGGCTGACACACACAGTGCAAGTCCGGAAGTCCTCAGGATGTGCGGGCTGGCTCCCCAGGTGCTGCCGATCAGCTTCTTGAGTATGCCATTACGAGCACTGACCTTCTGTTTCGTGTTCAGACATTGCTGACTGTACGTTGGAGCACGGTCTAGTGTGACACCTAGGTAAACTGGTGTTGGGCAATGTCTCAGTCGCTCCCCTCGCCATGTGATGTCCAGCTGTCACCGTGCTTCCCTGTTTCGTAAATGGAACGCACACAGTTGTCTTATTAGGGTTCGGCTTCAGATGGTTGGCATCATAGTACTTGGAGAGTTCATCCATCGCGGAAGTCAGCTTTCCTTTCACTTCTTCAAAGGATGAGCCCTGAACAGCTGCTGCTGTGTCGTCGGCATAGATGAAGAGCCTGGTACTTGCTGGAATTGACTGATCATTTGTGTAGATGTTGTACAGCGCTGGAGCCAGCACGCTACCCTGAGTGAGACCGTTCTTCTGGGTTCGCCATCTACTCCTTTAACCCTGTAGCGAGACTTGGATTCTTCTGTTCTGAAGGAAGTCGCTGATTAGGGATGTTAGTTGGTGGTCCTTGCTAAGGTCATACACTTTCACAGTGTCGTATGCAGCTGTTAAGTCAACGAAGGCGACTCCCGTTATCTCTCCGCGCTCAAAACCATCCTCGATGTGTTGGATGAGATTCAAGATCTGGCTACAACATGATTTGCCAGCACGAAAGCCTGCTTGTTGTGGAATGAACTTCTCTTCGAGGATGCTACTGATTCAGGTAAGTACCAGGCGTTCCAGTATCTTGAAAGTATGGCATAACAGGGAAATAGGTTGAAAGTTTTTCGGGTCGTTTGGTTCTTTCCCAGGCTTGAGTAGTGCAATGACTCGCGATTTCCTGATATGGTCTCATTGGTACTCATGGACACTACTGAAGACATTTCATTACAAGTTATCTTATTTTCTTGAAATTGATATCACTGATTCCAAGAATATAAACTAGTGAATTTTTTCCAAAAACAAAAAAAAATAAACAAATTTTTTTTTTTTCAAGATGAATCACAAAAATAACGTGCATCTTTAGGACGCGATATCTTTGCTCTTTTTCAACTTGATTGAGTCATTGTTGTCGCAAATTGATCTGCTGTATGTTCAGAATGTTGTATAGCAGAATTGTTTTTGTATCATTGATTGAGGCAAATATATTAGCTTTGTTTTACAATTTACGTTATTTTGATTGAAAAAATAAATTAATTGTGTGAGGCGCGACCCCTAATTTCAATTTAACAGCTTAGTTCTGCTTTACAACATAGCTGCATTATTTGTCTATATTTAAGTTTTTAAATGAAACTAATATCTGTATTCTAAGTGGACATTTTAACTGCCCAAGTCGAGACAAATATTGAAAAAAATGAAGTGAGAGAAATCGTAACTTAAAGTTGAGGTACACATTTAGAGTAAAGAGTCTTACTTTTCAACTCCTAAAAGCTGCATTTTCTTTGGAATTTAGGTCAATCTTCTGCATCCTCCGACCCCTGAGTTTCTCCTACATTGCTTTATATCTGGAGTAGACTGTTTCCAAGCCAGATTAATGTGTACTTTATCTGCTACACCAATGCGTCGAAGTGACAGCTGCTGAAAAGCGTGCTCACCAATCATTAAAGTGAATATAAATTTGCTCAACAAAAATAAAACTGGTATAAACTATATATTTCTGGAAACTAGAGAGAACAGACTATCGAATAAGACAATAAAATTCGCAAATTTTCTTGAAAATGACTAATGGAAGGGTCGATGAGTACCTTAGACAATACAACTGTATTTGAAAACATATAATTCGTAGAGCGTAATCTTTTTATCCATGCTGACATTCATTACCTCCTCTATTTGTTATTATACCATAGCATTCTAAGTGTGAGCAGGGGGGCTTCTGGTGGGTGGGTCTTTATCATAATTCCACACAACACAATTTTTGAAACAAGTTTTAAATACCTAGCAAGTTGGGTTACACAAGAAATAATATAATAATAATAATAATAATAATAATAATAATAATAATAATAATAATATCGTAAGGCCACGGATGCCGGGTGCAAGCTTTGTAATTTGACACCCAGAGGGTAGTTTGCATGTCGAATTTCGTTGTTCCTTGAACCACTATGAAAGTCAGGGAGGTTAGATATCTAAGTTCCTTGAACACTATAGCGCTTTCTATTAGAGAAATGAGGAACTTTGTGCCTCAGTATGCCTTCCTTCGGAGGGGAAGTAAAGCCAGCGGTCCCATGCCATAGATTTATGGCATGTTAAAGAACCTTCCACTAATTACACCTGTGTGAAGCTAAATTGGATAGGTTAAGAATGTAAACAACGCTCTTAGGTTTCTACGTTCGTTGCCAAGAGCCGACTACGGTGGCGTCTAGTAGCTAAGTTCTGAACTTGGCCTAGTAGTCGTTGACGGTGGCGCTTGGAGGCAAAAGTAGGAACTATTTGGAAAATTCTAAGTTGCAGTACTTAAATTAAAAAAGACAGATAACACACACTATTACAGTCATCACAATTAACACCGGTTATCAGACAGATTCTACACACACCCAAAGTACACGGGGCTACATGACCGCGTTGTCGCAGCCCCTAAACTTAAGAACCAACCAACAAACCAACCAACCAACCAGGAACTTTGTGTTGGCGGAATCTCCCGAGCTTAATTTTGCCATTATGAACACGGCCTACTGAATTCAAATGGGTTCTTTGACATGCCAACATCGTATGACATGCGTGTCGTATTTTTTCCGTCTTTCAAAAATTACTTACTACGGCCAGGAGTGAACCTGGAATCTTGGGGTTAGTAGACCGACACGTTAACCACTCACCCACCGTGGCAAGCACTAAAGAAATAAAAGCAAGGATTGCAATAGCAAGAAAGTATTTTGTGGAGCAATGAAAGTAAGCCTAAGGAAGAGGTTAGTGTAGCAATGTATGGAGCGGAACTTGGACGCTTAGGAAAGAAGACGAGAGAAGAATACAGGCTTTCGAAATGTGGTTGTGGAGAAGAATGGGGAGAATATGTTGGAAGGACAAAGTGAGAAATGAGGAAGTATTAAAGAAAGTAGGGGAAGAAAGAATGTTGCTAAAGAAGGTTAGAAAAAGATCAAGAAGTTCCGTGACGAACTAAAGAGCCTACTTTTCTCGAAATGTAAGATTCATTCCAATGATTAATCTATATGGACCTAATTACAATAATGAAGAAATTGAGTTGGTAATATCGAAATTTATAATTAATTCGAAATATACCTGGCTTAATGTAGCCTAATAGAGCACTACAGTTGGCAGCCCTGGTGATTGAATATATTCTTAGTTCGATCTCTTATGGTACGGAATACAAAATGTGGTTGAAGTCCAATGGATAGAATGGACGTTACATGCAGTTAGACATTGGATCTATCAGCACGCGTAAAATCATGTTGGCAACAATGTCATGACTGGTCAGAAATAATCTGAAATATCATGAACTATTGTTGTGCCATTTTTGGATGAAATCCATTTGTTGGTATAGAAGTTACTGGTATTTTAAAATTGGACCTATCAGCAGGCTTAGAATCATGTTGGCAGCACTGATGTATGTTAGTTACTCCAAATTAATCTAGAATGTCAGGTGCTATACGTGCGCAAAGTTTAGAGCTGTTGGCTTGCATACTTTCTGATATATTGATATTAGGGTAAAAATATAGACAGCATTGATTAACAGTTGGCAGCCCTGATAGCTCTTAAGAATACGCAAAGTCATATATGTTATGGTACACATAGCACATATGAAATTTAGTTGAAATCCAATTGATAGTATAGATGTTACATGTATTTAAAAATTGGTCTTATCAGCAGGCTTAGGATCATGTTGGTAGCACTGACATACATTAGGTACTCCAAATTAATCTAGAATGTTAAGTTCTATACGTGTGGTAAGTTAAAAGTTGTTGGCTCGCATACTTTCTGATATATTGGTATTTGGATAAAAATAGAGAGAGCATTTTTAACAGTTGGCAGCCCTGGTGGCCCTTAAGAACATGCCCAGTCATATCTCTTTATGTACGCATAGCACATACGAAATTTGGTTGAAATCCAATTGATAGTGTAGAAGTTATACGCTTTTAAAAATTGGTCCTATCAGTAGGCTTAAAATCATTTTGGCAACACTGTAATATATATCCTCCTAAAATTAAACTGAAGTATTATTATTTATATGTGTGCCAATTTTGGAATAGGTCCCATGTATACATTCCAAGATATCCAACATGGAGCTTAAATTTCAATTGCGATTTTTCAGCAGTTGGTAGCACTGACATAACTTTCAAGTATAACATTAAGATGTTTCGTTATAGATCTTTACTCATACAAAATTTGATTTTGATTGCTCCAGCTGTTTAGGAGTTGATAGGGGGAGACACACACACAGACAGACAGTCGGAAGGACACACATTTTCCCGGATCGATCTCATGAGTCTACTTTTTCCTCATTTTTCAAAATGTGAAAAGTAGGCTAAAAATGAATTGGATTGGGCACTGCATAAGGGGAGATGGTTTGGTGAGAAGTGCATTGGAAGGGAGAGTCCAAGGGAAAATCCGAAGAGGAAGAAGAGGGTTTCAGATGCTGGATTCCATCAAGATTGATATATCTTATGAGCTGATGAAACGTGCTGCTGAAGACCGGATAAGGTGGAGGAAACCTGACATTAGACAGATAGATGATGATGACGATGACATGCAATAACAAGTAGTTCCGTGAAGAACTATACAGCCTATTTTCTTATATCCTACTTATGTTAACTGCCACTATCAACATACACAATTTCAGTTTGATTGCTGTAATACGTAGATACATAGATATTGAGAACCGACTAAATATTTCGGATGGTCGCCATGTTGGATTTTATATATGTAGGTCCAAGAGTTATGTACTGTTACATGACGATTATTGTGTACGTGTAGCATTCAAACTTCAATCGCATGATTAAGACACAAAGAAGTAACTAGGAGATTTAAAAATTTCGCACAGTTGCCATCTTGTCGTTATAGAAACAATTGAAATAAATTAGATGCCAGTGGATTAACATTCGTATAAGGATTTACTGTACCAAGTTTCACTGCACTCGGATGGTTAAATTGCGAGAAACGTCCTTGTGAATATTTATAATTCACGTCGCCGCAATGTTGGATTTGTGATCACCAGGTTATTTAAAGTCCTGTAGGTGAACTTAAGTTCATAGCCCCTATGAACATAAAAAATTCAGTTTGATTGCTTTAATAGATTCGTAGATATTCAGAGCCGACAAATTATTTCGGATGGTCGCCAAGTTGGATTGTTAAATGTATAGGCCATAGAGTCATGTACCATTAAAGGAAAATGATTGCGTAGGTTCATTATTCAAACTTTCACTTCGATCGCTTGATTACGACACAAGAAATAAAAACTTAATTTTAAAATTCGCACAGCCGCCATCTTGAGGTTACGTAAACAATTGAACTAAATTATATATCAGTGCATTACAATGTGTATAAACATTTCCTGTACCAGATTTAATTGCGTTTGGAACATTAAATCGTTGGAAAGAACTATTTAAAATTTTCAAATTCGTTTGGCCGCCATGCTCGCTTTGTAGTTAACCGGTTTTTGAAAGTCGTATAGATGAACTTCCAGTTGTGCCCTTTATCTCCGTACAAAATTTCAGGGTGTTACCGCTAATAGTTTCAGAGATATAGAATGCCGGTGAAATATTTCGCACATCCGCCATCTAGTGGTTATGTAAACAATTGTACGAAGTTAGATGTCGGTGCATTACAATGTGTATAAACATATAACTTACTGTACCAAGTTTTATTGCGTTTGGTTGGTTAAATCGCGCGAAACGTCTTTTTAAAAGTCGCAAATTCGCGTGGCCGCCATGTTGGTTTTGTAGTTACCAGTTCTTCAAAAGTCCCATAGGTGAACTTCTAGTAGTTCCCTTTATCACCGTATAAAATTCCAGGGTGATATCGGGAATAGTTTCGGAGATATTGAATGCTGGTGAAATATTTCGCACAACCGCCATGTTGGATTGGTGAGACGTAACAAAATTTGAAGGGCACGTCCGGAATAGTGCTATGAACTTACCGAGTTTCATTGAGTTCGCTCCAGCCGTTTAGATATTATTAGGGGACACACACACACACACACACACACACACAGCCCTCACACACACTCCTCTCTCTCTCTCTCTCTCTCTCTCTCTCACACACACACACACACACACACACACGCGCACACACACACGGACAAAAGGTGATCTCATAAGCCTATTTTTTCAAAATTGAAAGTTGCTAAAAACTGTACTCACATGGCTCCATATTTGTCAATATATTCTCCTCTGCTGTGCTTGTATGAAGCAAATGTATCCATCACCTTGGTTAATGAGGTCCTATTTTTAGCCTGATTTTGACATTTTGTAATAATGAGGAGAAATTAGACTTATGAGATCGATCCAGTAAAATGTGTGTCTGTCTGTCCTTCTGTCTGTTTGTTTGTTTGTTTGTTTGTTTGTGTGTGTGTGTACCCCCCTATCAAGTCCTAAACAACTGCAGCTATCAACACCAAATTTAGTATCAGTAAAGATCTATATCTGAATATCTCCCGGCTATATTTGAAAAATGACATAAGTGCTAACAACTGCTGAAAATCATAATTGAGATTTGAGCTCTTTGTCGGATATCTCAGAAGTTTTGCATGCGAACTGTTTCAAAAAATTGGCACTTACAGAGATACCGGTAATAACATTCCAGATTATTTTTCAAGAGTTCATATAACAGAGTTGCCAACATGATTCTAAGCCTAGGGGCAGATGACCTCGTAGTTCCGCCCCTTAAAACTACAATGACTAACTAACTAACTAACTATGTTTCAAAGCCTGCTCATGGGTCCAATAATTAAATGTATGTAACTTCTATACTATCAATTGGATTTCAACCAAATTTCGTATGTTCTTCGTGTACCATAACAGATATAACTATGCGTATTTTAGCCTACTTTTCACATTTTGCAAAAATGAGGAAAAAGTAGACTTACGAGATCGGGCAAATATGTGTCTGTCTGTATGTCTGTCTGTCTGTCTGTCTGGCTGAGTGTGTGTAACCCCCCCCCCCCACCTATCAACTCCTAAACGGCTGTCGCAATCGAAACAAAATTTGGTAGGAGTAAAGATCTATAATTGAATATCTCACGGCCATATTTGAAAATGATGTCAGTGCTACCAACTGCTGAAAAATCGCAATTGAAAGTTGAGCTCCATGTTGGATATCTTGGAATATATGAATGGGAGCTATTTCAAAATTGGCACACGTATAGATAATAATATTGCAGTTTAAATTACTGGAGGCCATACATGGCAGTCTTGCCAAAATGATTATAAGCCTGCTGATAGGTCCAAATTTTAAATGCATATAACTTCTACACTATCAATTGGATTTCAACCAAATTACGTATGTGCTATGTGTACATAAACAGATATGACTGAGCGTATTCATAAGAGCCACCAGGGCTGCCAACTGTTAATAAATGCTCTCAATTTTTTATCCAAATACCCATATATCCGAAAGTATGCAAGCCGACAGCTTTAAACTATGCACACGTATAGTACCTGAGAGTATATATTAATTTGGAGTAACTTATATACGTCAGTGTTACCAACATGATGCTAAGCCTGCTGAGAGGTCCAAATTTAAAAACATGTAACTTCTATACTATCATTTGGATTTCAACCAAATTTCGTGTGTGCTATATGTACCATAACAGATAGGACTATGCCGATTCTTAAGAGTAACCAGGACTGCCAACTGTTAATCAATACTGTCTCTATTTTTGTTACCCTAATATCAAAATATCAGAAAGTATGCAAGCCAATAGCTCTAAACTTTGCACACTTATAGTACCTGGCATTCTAGATTAATTTGGAGTAACTAATATAGGCCTACGCCAGTGCTGCCAACATGATTCTAAGCCTGCTGATAGGTCCAATTTTAAAATGCATGTAACTTCTATACTAACTAACGGATTTCATTCAAAATTGTCACAACAGTAGATCATATTATTTTAGATTATTTCTGACCAATACATGTATGTCATTGTTACCAACATGATTTTACGCGCGCTGTTAGATCCAATGTTTATCTGCATGTAACGCCCATGCTATCCATTGGACTTCAACCAAACTTTGTATTCTGTACCTTAAGAGATGGAACTAAGAATATATTCAGTCACCAGGGCTGCCAACTGTAGTTCTCTCTTAGGCTACATTACGCCAGGTGTACAGTATTTCGAACTAATTAGAAATTTCGATATTACCAACTTTATTTCGTCATTGTTCTAGATAGATCCATATAGATTAACCATTGGCATGAATCTTAAATTTTAAGAAAAGTAGTCTCTTTAGTTCGTAACGGAACTTCTTGTTGAGAGCTTGACAATGGCTGACAACTGTTAATAAATGCTCTCTCTATTTTATTTATGCAAGCCAACAGCTCTAAACACGTATAGTACTTGACTTTCTAGATTCATTTGGAATAACTGATACTAGGCAGTGCTGCTGTGTTCAGAGGTATACAAGAAATGGATTTGTTGAAAAACCTCCACTTCATTCATTTCCCTATGTCGCTCACAATCAGCATTAAATAACCACCACTAAAGTTAAAAACACATTAATTAATAGAAATTAACTATATTCACAGACATCATTAACTCACTAATTGGAACACCAGGCAACTGGAAATGTATTAACATATCTTTGTGTACAATGGCTAAGTGGACCCATCTCCCGTAATCCAGTTTCACTTCAAACAGACACAGAAGCAGGCAGTGAAATGGAGAGATGTTCTATTTCACTTCAACGGAACGCTATTGCTTGACTCGGTGGGTGAGTGGTTATCTTGTCGGTCTACCAACCCCAAGCTTGCAGGTTTGCTCCTGGCCATGGAAAGTGATTTTTGAACGGCGATAAAAATCACGGACGCATGTTATACGTTGTTGGCATCTTATAGGACCCATTTGAATTCAGTAGGCCGTGTTCATAATGGAAAATTCAATCTCGGGATTTTCCGCCAACACAAAAGTTCCTCATTTCTCTACTAGAGAGCGCTATAGTGTCAAGGAGCTTAGATATCTAACCTCCTTGTCTTTCATAGCGGTCCAAGGAACAACAAAATTCGACATGCAAGCTGCCCTCTGGTGGTGAATAACAAAGCTTTCACCCGACACCTTAGGCCATACGATATTATTATTATTATAACGGAACGCTACGGGACAGTTGTGCAGGCCCCTGAAGAGAAGGCTCGACCAGACCTTCACTCCATATACTTTACTTGGATGGTTCTATAGAGCGGCCCTCACTATTACAATACACCGTAGGAGACTGTCTGGAACTTAAGCTAGAGATGAGTTATTGTTTTAAGAGATGCCAGAATGGAAATACACCTGCTTTAGGTAGAATATCTGTAATATAAGGGAGTTTTTAATAATAATAATAATAATATTAATAATAATAATAATATCGTGTGGCTCCGGGTGCCGGGTGCAAGCTTTGCTATTTGACTCCCAAAGGGCAGCTTGCATGTCGAATTTTTTGTTGTTCCTTGGAGCGCTATGAAAGTCAGGAAGGTTAGATATCTAAGCTCCTTGGCACTATAGCGTTTTCTAGTAGAGAAATGAGGAACTTTCTTGTGTTGGCGGAAAATACCGAGATTGATTTTTCCATTATGAACACGGCCTACTGAAGTTTAATGGGTCCTTTAACATGCCAACAACGGATGACATGCGTGCCGTAATCTTTGTTTCCTTTCAAAGATCACTGACCACGGCCAGGAGCGAACCTGCAAGCTTGGGGTTGGTAGTCCGACACGATAACTACTCACCCACCGTGGCAAACAATTTTTGTAAAAAGATAATTAAACAAATTTCGTGCAATGTGGCCCAACGGCCCTGGGTCGTCCACCAATTCTCTGAGCTCCAGCAAGATGCGAGTGCAGCGGCTGTCCTGCCGGAGGTCCATGTTTGATTCCCGGCTATTTAATTCTGGTTTGAGGGCTGAACCGGGGTCCACACAACCCCGTGAGAAGGGGTGGGGTCAATACCTACCTCAGTCATCCCACTTCTACTCCAGGGGAATGCTGGGATATTTCCTCATGGCCGCCTTCTTCTCATCCTCATCTTAATTACAAATACAGGAAAAGAAGTCACGGGACCTCGTAACCTCAGGGCGTAACAATTCACCTGTGTAAATCTCCCGTGCATGAACATGACGTATCCACTCCTAAAGGGCTGCAGCTATCAACACCAAATTTGGTATGAGTAAATGATGATGATGATAATTGTTGTTTTAAGGGGCCTAACATCGAGGTTATCGACCCCTAATGATCTGGGTGACAGCGAAAATGATCATGAAATGGAAACCAGAACAAAATTATCTGAGACGGAAAATACGTACAAAAAGGAACTCAGATGGAAACAACTCACAATATGGTCTTACAAAAGGGAATTTAGAACGAAAAGTTGCACAAAAAGAATAGATTGAAAAAAAACGTAGGCTAGATTCACAATACGTACAAAATGCAATGTAGCGTCGAAATACTTACAAAATGCAACTGAAATTCAAAATACTTACAAAATGCAATTGAAATTGAAAATGCTTACAAAATGTACGGTAGATTCAAAGGACCCATGTGGATTGACAATACTTACAAAAAGCATTTTAGATTGAAAATACTTGACAAAATGTAATTTAGATTCAAAATACCCACGAAATGCAATTGAGAATCAAAATATGTGCAAAATACCCGCCAAACAAAATATAATTTAGATTCAAAATTCGCGCGAAATGCGGTTTTGGTTGAAAATACTTACAAAATGCAATTGAAATTCAAAATACTCACAAAGGTCCCTCCTCCATATTGAAAGACTTACTAAAATGCAATTTAGATTGTCAATCTTTACAAAATGCAATTGAGGTTGAAAACAATCGCGAGGTGTAATTTAGATCGAAAAAACATACAAAAAACAACGTAGTTAAAAATGCCTTAAACAATCGCTAGAAGGGAATTTAGATACACGGTGAACCAAGTAACAAAAACAGTGCGGGATTCTTAAAGAGAAAAGTAAATATAAGGAAAAGAGGAGAGGAGAGGAGAGGAGAGGAGAGGGGAGGGAGGAGAAGGTCCGCCCCAAAGGGAAGGTACAAAAGGGGAAAACGGACCCAGCCCAGGAATCCCTCGGGGTCGCCAACTCCCGAACTCACCAGCCGTGAGCCCCTGAGGGTGTAGCATTATCGACGGTGCACCAGAAGTGGTGGGGCTACATACACCCTGCCTCCTTAAGGGCCTTGAGGACAAGGCAGGAGGTAAAAGGAAAAGAAAAAGAAGGCTGACCCCTTACAGAAGGAGGGTATCAGGAAAGATGAGACAAGGGCCAATTAAGGCGGGAAAGTGAAAGACTCCCTAGGCCTCGGATAACCTAATACCGTCGGGGTCGGAAGAGAACAAGAGTTGACCAAGGGAGATCGACAGGAAAGAAGACGGAGATGAGCCCGGCACAAGTAAGTGGAAGCAATGCCGGACTCAGCTGGGGTCCCGTGGTCGCCAACCCACGCCCCACTAGATGTGAGCCCCTGGGGGGCGTAGGAGTAAAGATCTATCTCCCGGCCATATTTAAAAAATAACATAACGTCCAAGGCCCTCAAATAAGACAACGACAGGAAGCTGCACAGACACAGGGTGTTCGGTACCACGTCACGGAAAGTCTGCAATACTCCAACAAATTCCTCTCCCAATACCCACGCATTATGTGTTTACAAATCTCGTTGAGTGCAATTGGAAATAGACCGTGTGTCTGCAACTTGTGATGCATATAATTTGCACACTCACAGACAACAAGAGCTATTCAGCCAATGAGAGGGCACTGAAACAGAACCGTAGTTCACTTGCAAGCGAGCTCTCATTTTGATTAAAGCCTAGCACATGAACACAACATGTAACCTCATTATTTGCACAAATACAAAAACATGTTTGTGTCTGCTTTTTGAATGTTCAAAGTTTAAAACTTCGAATTCATCTGTCAATATGGACATCTACAAACATTGTGCTATCAATGGCAAATGTATTTGCATTTTGAATATTCTGTTAATAGCCTTTTGATATTTATTGTACTGAAGCTCATTTACCTGATTGGCTGATCTCACCTGTATCCGACTACCTACCCCAAGCTCGCAGGTTCGCTCCTGGCGACAAAAATCACAGCACGCATTTCATAAGTTGTTCGCATGTTAAAGAACCCATTTGAATTCTGTTGGCCGTGTTCATAATGGAAAAATTAATTCCTCCTTTCTCTACTAGAAAGCGCGGTAGTGTCAAGGAGCTTAGATATCTAACCTCCTTGACTTTCTTAGCGCTCCAAGGAGGAAGAAAATTTAACATGCAAGCCGCCCCCTGGGCGTCAAATAAAAAAAGCTCGCACCCGAGGCCATACGATATTATTATTATTTTCGTTTCGGTCGTCTGGGGACCTCGAGCCAATTTGCTGTTCCTTCTTCTCCTTCTTCCTCCAGTATTTCTTCATCATCTCACTCTGTTTCCTTTTCCTTTCCTCGGACCATTTCTTTCCCTTCCACCCTTGGAATCCTTCAATTTTTAGCACATTTTTCCTAAAAATATCTCTCTGTGGTGTATCTTCTTCTCTGATATTGTTTCTTCCAAATCCTCTTCTACTTCTTGTACCCAGGTTGTTGTTAACCTACTGTCGTCCATCCTGTAGCAATCCCCTCTTCCGTACTGTTTCTGATATGCTTTCTATTTTAATATATTTCATCATTACTTCTTAATTTCCAGAATTCTGCAGTTTTTAAAGGACCGAGTATTTTGCGTATAATAATAATAATAATAATAATAATAATAATTATTATTATTATTATTATTAGTCGCCTCCGTAGCGTAGCGGTCAGCATGGTTAGCTGTCGCCCCGGAGGTCCTGGGTTCGATTCCCGGCTCTGCCACGAAATTTGAAATGTGGTACGAGGACTGGAACGGGGTCTACTCAGCCTCGGGTGGCCCAAATGAGAAGAGGGGGTTCGATTCCCCCTCAGCCATCCTCGAAGTGGTTTTCCGTGGTTTCCCACTTCGTCTTCGAGCAAATGCCGGGATGGTACCTACTGTAAGGCCACGGCCGCCTCCTTCCCTCTTCCTAGCCTATCCATCCCAATCTTCCATCCGTTCCCATCCCTCATGAGACCCCTGTTCGCTTTGCAGGTGAGGCCGCCTGGGCGAGGTGCCAATCACACCTCACCAGTTGTATTCACTTCGATTAGATGTTCCCAGCTCTAGGACACTGCCCGTAGAGGCGGTAGTGGTGAGTTCCCTCGCTGAGTCCGTGGGTTCCACCAACCTGCAGGGTAAACGACTAAGAAAAGAAAAAAATATTATTGTTTCACTTAACGATACTTGTCATATTATTACTGGATGCCTTAAGCCCATTTCGCTGGACAAGCTGTACACCCTTGTTGGTATCGCAGCCCCTGACATCCGCCGAGAGGTAGCGGCGAAAAATGAGAAACAAAGCCCATCCTCTGTTTTGACATCGACCTGCAACACCCCGACTAAAATGTAGGAAAAGCTTCCTCAGAACAACAGAAGCTCTTGTCGGGACTTCTCAACAATCCCGAACCAATTTGTGGCGTGAAGGTTCTACAGCCCTGGACAATGGTTTCCACCCTCTGAGAAAAGGAGTACATGGAGATCACTCAACAGACTTCGGTCGAGTGTCACAAGAGGCAAAAGCAACTTAAAGGAAAGGGGTTTCCATGTGGAGTCACCGTTTTGTGAATGTGGAACAACGCAGTCGTCCTACCGTCTGCTTCAGTGCAGTCAGTGTCCAACAACATGTACACTAGAAGACCTGTTAAATGCAACACCTAATGCCATAGAGGTCGCCAACTTCTGGGCGGCTATAGTTAGAACAAATTGAAATTTACAATTTTGTATATAAATGAAAATCCACAGCCTGCTTCCAGTCTCCGACCGGGTCAGGAATGGAATGAATGATGCCCCCATCTAGCGGCGAGGATATTAACTGTGCCGGCTGCCGAGGCCTGACGCACTCCTCTGGGGCAATGATTAAATGAATGACTGATGAAATGAAATGATAGTGGAGAGTGTTGCTGGAATGAAATTTTGACAGGGAAAACCGGAGTACCCGGAGAAAAACCTGTCTGCCTCCGTTTTGTCCAGCACAGATCTCACATGGAGTGTCCGGGATTTGAACCACGGATCCAGCGGTGAGAGGCCGGCGTGCTGCCGCCTAAGCCACGGAGGCTGACAATTTTGTATATAATATTATATATTTGTTGTATATTCAATTTCACACTGTGAGTGTTTGTGACACGAATGAATGAATTAATTATTATTATTACATCGTTTTGTCCATCTGTCGAGCACGATAGAACTTTTATTGCTAATGATGTGTTTTTTTCTCCCGAAATCTCTTCATCTGTGCACAGGAAATCTTCCTCTGTTCTTCAGTCAATGTTCTTGGCCCTGGTAGTCATATTCTCAGAGAAATGATGCTTGTTCTCAACTGGAGTCCATCATGTATTATTATTATCACTAGCTGTACTACAATGGCCCTTCTTATCCCCAAAATATTTCGTAAGATAAACAATAAGTTCATTTCTAAACTCAACACTTAATGAACTGTAAAATGCTATAGCTGAATGAGGGATGATTATAACTCGTGATAATGCAAATATTATTCAATATATTATCAGCCGAATATCCAATGGAGAAATGAATGGAGCAACAACAGCAACCTTGAAGCCTGGAGTGATGTAATTGGAAATAGCGCTGCACCCGGTTTTGTTGCAACCTAAATACTCTTATAAGGAATTATGACACAAGGTAAGGTGTGGTCCCGGTAGGGCGTCCCAATACCTGCTGATAAGACTAACGTTGTGCACCTACGTGAAAACCCGCAAACGGCACGGAGAAATTTGCAGGAATATAAGTGGATTATAGATATTTTAGCCTTGTACTTGAGAACAAAGGAGTTACTGAATGTGGATTCTATTCTTGACACTGTGAATAGTAAAGTGATCCTGTCCTAGTCTTGGGCGACCAGCGATACCATTGCAGTACCTAAAACTAGAGTCGGGAATCGTACCTCAGTGGAGACACCACGAGATGGTCTTGCAAAGAATATTCATGAAAGATATCTGAAATACAAGTTGAAAATGAAAATCCACAGCCTGCTTCCAGTCTCCGACCGGGTCAGGAATGGAATGCATGAAGCCCCCATCTAGCGGCGAGGATATGAACTGTGCCGGCTGCCGAGGCCTGACGCACTCCTCTGGGGCAATGATTAAATGAAGGACAGATGAAATGGAATGATAGTGGAGAGTGTTGCTGGAATTAAATTTTGACAGGGAAACCCGGAGTACCCGGAGAAAAACCTGTCTGCCTCCGTTTTGTCCAGCACAGATCTCACATGCAGTGACCGGAATTTGAACCACGAACCCAGCGGTGAGAGGCCGGCGTCCTGCCGCCTAAGCCACGGAGGCTATCTGTAATACAAGATACTTGTTTTTATTTAAAGTACTACATCATGTGGTGTAGTGGTTAGCTGGCATGTTCTGAGAGGTTACATTTTTAGTCTATTTTCATTCTATGAAAAAAAAAAGGCATATGAGATCCCCTTTTGTACGTGTGTGTATATATGTGTGTGTATATATATATATATAAATAAGGCCATAAACTTTTTCCTGATTCTCCTATTTCCTCCTCTCATACTCCTCACTAACACATTATAATAATTGTAAAATTTAGGTTCTTTTCAAAGAGGTGACACTCTATAGAAGTGCCCTCCCAATTTTGTACTATATATATATATATATATATATATGTGTGTGTCCCCCTAATAACTTCTAAACGGCAGAACCGATTTCAATGAAACTCGGTAAGGTCATACTACTATACCGGCATTCTATATCTCCGAAACTATTACTGATATCACCCTGAAATTTTGTACGGTGATAAACAGCAATACCAGACGTTCACCTATGAAACTTTCAAAAACCTGGTGTATTCTTTGGAATACACGGTAAGATAGAGGTAGCTTTTTGCTGCTCTTTGCTTTAATTCATTCCTTCCTTTTTCGCAAACACCAACAGTGATTTCTTACTTTTTCTTTTATTTAAGCACCTTGCTTACTTTCTTTGTAAGTTTGTTGCAGATATAACTTCCATGATCAACCTAGCGGCATCCAGCAGCTGACTGCTGAAGTTCCTGAACATCTCTATGCTTAAGAGGACTTCCTTCTTAACCCAGCCGCAAGATGTCGCCGCTGTCTTCAGCTAACATCTCCATGCTCAAGAGGACTTCTAAAACATACCCTTCCACCAGGCTTCGCTATTGACGCCTACTATCAACTCCTTGAAGATAACGTTTAGTTTTATTTCTAAAGTTGGTATTTCATATGTATGTTCCTTTGTTTTTCCCCCACCCCCTTCCCTCCTTGGTACCTCCGTGCTTCGTCGAGCTGCTCTCACTTCTGTGTCAGACGTTAAACCATACAGTTGGAGTCTACTTGAGGCTTGTCTCCTGTCTACTTGAGACATTTTTAAATCAGGACGCCATGTCCTAATCTTATCGTCAACCGTCATCCAGATCATCATCGTTCTTCAAAATGAGCTAAGTACTACTTCAATGGTTTTCACTAAGTTTCAAATGGTTTTAACCTGATTTTATGGACAGTGTGAGATTGCTATGTGATGCAAAATCTGCCTTCGAAAGATCTTCTTGATTTATTTGTAGCTACTTCAGCTAGCTTTCTAAAATGAAAAGGTACTTCTTGTATTGAGTATCTGGGAATGAGTTCTCACACCGTGGGAGTCTTATTAAACCCACTGTCTATAAAAACTTACCTTTCACCTCCGCGGGATATTCTGCTCAATTCTACTGTTCTCAACTCTTGAATTTTCTCCAGCAAGTCATCTTTTTGCAAGTAATGCCGTCAAGTTCCTACCACCTAAATATGGGAATGCTTGTTCCTCACTGAGGAATTTATGTTGAAAATACTTCTGATCAGCATATAATTCGTCTTCCTTCGTTGGAAATTTTCCGCTGCATTCAACTACCATCTATAAATGTCACAACGCAATAAACTTTCTCAAACTAAAATTCATATAGTGATCTCTAGAATTACAATAACTTTTGGTCTGATAAACTTTCTTTGTTGCATAGGGAATTTTTCAACGGACGAGAGTGCATAACAGTGCACATTCAACGACCATCCGTGTCGCGTTCGAACGAAAGCTATAAATAAGGCCATAAACTTTTTCCTGATTCTCCTATTTCCTCCTCTCATACTCCTCACTAACACATTATAATAATTGTAAAATTTAGGTTCTTTTCAATGAGGTGACACTCTATAGAAGTGCCCTCCCAATTTTGTACTGTTTTTCACAAGTAATTCTGCATCGAGGTGTTTGAAGCCATATTTTCAGTGTTGCCTTAGTAAACAAGAGTTTAGTGCTTTTCAGTCGGTCAACACGAATGTACCCAAAATAGATGGGTTAAGCCCTAATCCTGAAATAAATTACATGAGATTAATAAATACACTAGGATGACGATCGAAACTGGTATTTTGGGTACATTCGTGTTGACCGACTGAAAAGCACTAAACTCTTGTAATTCTGCATCATTGGTGTCTAGTACACACCTCAAATCATATTGTTTTTCCTCTTTTCATTAGGGAATTCAATCATTTCTACTCACAAGTGAGTTTTCTAACTTTTCTTTCTCCAGGTTTCACGAAAGGGTAACTGGCCTCATTTTCCTCGTGATCGTGTTTAAACATAGAAGTTCTAGAAACTTCTTCTTAATTTTTCTCTTCAGGTTTCACAATAAGTGACCTGCCCTATTTGTATAAATTATAATCGTAATTACTGTATAGATATAAGGAGTTATAGAAACTTTATTTCTCTCGCTTTTTTGTTATAAGTTCAAATTTAACATTTGTTCATACTTTTAGAACTTCCATTAGGAATTCTCAAAGCATATATATCGTACCTGATTTATTGTTAAACTTTAAATTTGCTAATCTCAGCACTATTTTAAAATCTTATGTAGATTTGGTGCTTTCAGGAGGTTCTAAACCAAATTTTGTTAATCGCCTAGTGCAAACTTCAGCAAATTTAGAGGTCTGAGACCTCATAGGTTTAAAATTTAAATTGTACAGTTGTCTCCCACAAGTCCAACCCCTCCTCCACGTGGTGGGAGACGGGCAACGGCATGAAGTAGGGGATTGCCTGTAGGGGTGAAGTACAGTGGGGACTTCGTGGCCCCGGGATCGCTGCGGTAGCTGTGAAGGCTTTATGGGAACCCTGAAAAGTGACGGCTGACGGGGCTCTGGTGAAGCTACGATAGGCCTAGCAAGCCAGTAGTGGATATCATATTTGCTTTCAAAACAGGAACAGGCCTCGGAAAGGACGGATGCAAACGACGACGACCCGGATATGCTAAAGGACTACGAGTTGGGACATTAAACATACAGACACTGACAGGAAAGGTGGAGGAGATTGTAGATGTGATGGAGAGAAGAAAACTGGAAGTACTGGGCTTGGCAGAAACAAGATGGAAAGGAGAAGGTCGCAGAGAACTGAGGAAAGGGTACCGGTTGTACTGGAGTGGGAACAGTGAAGGAAGGAGCAGCGGAGTAGGAGTAGTTGTGAGAGATGGAATGAAGGAAGAGGTAAAGGGAATAAGTAACAGGATCATGAAGATCAGAGTAACTGTAAAGGGAAGAAGCCTGGAGATAGCCCAGGTATATGCCCCTCAAGTTGGATGTACAGCTCAAGAGAAGGAAGACTTTGAGGAGGAGCTACAACAGCAGTTGAATGGTCAGAGCATCATTGTCATGGGAGATTTGAATGCACATGTAGGAAGTGAAAGGCAAGGATATGAAAATGTATTGGGAGCAGAAGGATGGGGTAGCAGGAATGAAGAAGGGAGAAAGTTGCTGGATTTTTGCAAGAGAAACGGTTTAGTGGTAGGCAACTCCTGGTTCCGGAAGAAAGAAAGCCACAAGGTAACGTGGTACAGCAGTGATTTAACAAAGAAATCTTTGGTAGATTACATGCTGTACGACTGGGAAATGAAGAGAAGTGTCAGAGATATAAAGGTAATACCATCAGAGGCCTTAGATAGCGACCACAGAATACTTGTAATGAACCTGGGAGTTGTTAAGGATAGCAAGAGGACAGAGTACCAGGAAAGGAGAATCAAAGTATGGAAACTCAAGGAAAAGGAAGTCAAGGAAGAATTCCAGAAGATAATAAGGGAAAGGATGCCAACAGACAATCCTAAAACAGGGGAAGAGGAATGGAAGCAATTCAAAAACACAATGGTGGAAGCTGCAGTGGCAGTGTGTGGAAGAACAAGCAACAGAAAGCGGTGTAAAGAGACACCATGGTGGAATGAGAGAGTAAAAGAAGCTGTGGGAAGGAAGAACAAGGCTTTCAGAGTGTGGTTCCACAAAAGAACTGATCTGGCAAGGGAAGATTATAAGATAAAGAAGAAAGAAGCAAACAAGATTGTCGCAGAGGAGAGGAAGAAGTGGATGGTGAAGTGGACAGAGATGATGGAGGAAGACAGTAGAGGAAATAAGAAAGTACTTTATGGGATGGTCAAAAGTAAGAGAAGAGGTCTGCGAGAGGATGTGGTAATGATGGACAAAAACGGAAATGAGGTACACAACAAAGAGACACTCAAGACAGTGTGGAAAGAGTACTTTGAGGATTTGCTGAATCCAAATGGTCATAGGGAGGAAGACAATGCATTGGAAGATGGAGAATACAACACAGGAATGGAAAAGGACCTGACTTGGAGAGAACTGGAGATGGCTATAGACAAGATGAAAGGAGGAAGGGCACCGGGTGTGGATGAAGTGAGTGTTGAAATGGTGAAGGCAGCAGGGGAGTTTGGGAAACAGTGGCTGTACCGTGTGATGAGGGTGATATGGAAGGAGAAAAAGACCCCAGAAGATTGGAAGAAAGGATTAATTGTCCCAATATTTAAGAAAGGAAGCAGAAAGGAGTGCAGAAATTACAGGGGAGTCACACTCATATCTCACTGTGCCAAGATATATGAAAATATATTAGAAAGTAGAATACGAGCCAAAGTGGAGAGATAATTGAGAGAGGAGCAGTATGGATTCAGACCTGGGAGATCAACAGTGGATCTCATATTTTCAGTGAGACAGCTCCAGGAACACCACTATGAATTTGGAGAGGATCTGTTGATGGCCTTCCTGGACATCGAAAATGCCTATGATAGTGTGTGTAGGGAGAAGGTTTGGGAAGCAATGGAAAACATGGGAGAGGAAAAAGGGACTGTAGGCAGAGTGAAGGAGATGTATTGTGGAAGTGTGAGTTGTGTGAAAGTTGGAGGGGAAAGAACAGACTGGTTCAGACAAATGAGTGGCCTGAAACAGGGTAGTGCGCTGTCACCCCTTCTCTTTATTGTGGTTATGGACGAGGTAATGACACGGATTGCAGGAAAGATAGGAGAAGATAAGATGAAAGCAATGGTGTTTGCAGATGACCTCATGGTCTGGGGAAACAAGGAGGAGGAAATTCAGGAGCAACTGAAGGCTTGGGAAGAAACAGTGGGAGAGTACGGATGGAAGTTCAACATCAGTAAATGTGAGATCCTGTTAACGACCAGGAAAAAGGACAGACCAATGAGTGGGATAACACTTGGAGGTGGACAGCTGAAGAAGGTGGAAAGTCTCAAGTACTTGGGAAGTCTAGTGGAGGAAAATGGGAGAAATGACAAAGAGATTACGGAACGTGGCAGACAGGCAGAAGCATTTCTGAGAAGCATTAGGAGCTTAGTGTGGAATAAAGATGTCCCACAAAAAAGCAAGGAAGTGTTATACAGAAGCTACTATATCCCGATACTGACCTATGCTTCAGAAACGTGGACAATGAAGAAAAGAGACATAAGCAGAATACAGGCAGGTGAAATGAAGTTCCTGCGAAGTAGGATCGGAGTAAGAAGAGACAGGGTGAGGAATGAAAAGGTCAGGGAAATGGTGAAAGAGGAGCCCTTGCAAGGTAGGATTGAGACATCAAGACTAAGGTGGTATGGACACTTAAAGAGAATGGATGAGAACAAGATTCCCAAGAGGATACATGAGATGCAGATGCAGAGGAAACGACCAAGGGGAAGACCAAGAGATAGATGGCTGAAAGGAGTGGAGGAATGTGTCAAGAAGAGAGGCGAGGACTGGACCAGAGTGACAGCGGAGAGGTGGTGGGAAGAAAGAACTAAGTGGCGAGGCTTATGTTCCAAACAGACCCAGCCTGGGGCTGGAAACTGTACAAGATGATGATGAGTTGTTAAAATTATCATATTTTAAGCATTATTAAATAAATTAAACTATATCCTTTTGCTTCATCATTTTCTATAAAATAACGATTAGGCAGGATCCTACCTCCCATAACTCTACCCGAAAGCTCATTCTCGTTTTAAGAAACTCGAGCAACAAAGTTAAAAAGGTTCCACTATTTGTTGCATCCGAACAAAAACTATCCGCAAAAACTTTTTCAAAGTCGCTCTTAGCTTTTATAGCTAATTCTAACTAGCCAGTAAGGCAAGTATAGCTAGCTCCGCCAGCTTCCTGCTTGTTGAGACTTTCTCTATAACTTACGGTTAGTTTTCCAAATTTAAGTTTTTCTTCTTGTCTAAACTTTTAGTGGGCACTTTGCTGGATAGAAGCTTAGCCTTTCTTGAATGCAACAATTGGTGTTCTTACCAAAATTTAAAACCAAAAAGCTTCAAAAACAATCAAATTGTTTTTAAAAGCACGACAACTGCTTCATCGCTACCCTTCCTGGAAGCATTCGGTCGCTCCTTGGAAATCCTAGAATTCCAAGAACTAAAAACAGCACGGCGAATTTAAATTATTTGCGCCTTTCAAAACCCTGGATTAAACCTGATTCCTTTGAAAGGATATATGACAAATCTGTCATTCTTTGTCTTGTCAGACTACCACCCTTCCCCATATTACCCAAGTTTAGGCTGGGAAGGGAAAGCACTAATGCCAGTTGCTGGCAAATAGCCCAAGCTCCAACCGCATTTCCCGTTAGCTGCGTCCAGGTCCATACCCACTTTAGGTGTTTCGCGGGCCTTGAGGTGACACTCGCCACTAACTCACTTAAATTTATTTTTGTTCGGTGTTGGACTCTCGTTCTATTATCCACACTTGTTCCTTAGTCCGAAACCCACTTCCCTTTTCTTTTTCTCTTCATCTTCCCTTGGGGGTAGGGTTAATTCCTAGCAAAACCCTACCCAAAACCCATTAAGTAGGAAACGAACATGGCGGCCAAGCGAAATTGAAACTTTTAAATAAACTTTTCTAGCGATTTAACCATTCAAAAGCAATGCCACTTGTTACAGCAAATGTTTATGCACGTTGTAATGCAATGGTATCTAATTTAGTTCATCTGTCTACGTAACCTCAAGATGGCGGCTGCGCGCAATTTTAAAATCTGATTTTCATTTCTTGTGCTCTAATCATGCGATTGAAGTTTGAATACTACACCTACACAATAATCTTCTTGTACTAGTACATAACTCTTAGACCTACATATATAAAATTCCAACATGGCGACCATCCTAAATATCTAGTCGGTTCTCAGTATCTATGAATCTATGATAACAATCAAACTGAAATTTTGTGTGTTGATAGAGGCAAATAAGATAAGTAAGATATATGAAAATAGGCTGTATGGTTTCCACGGAACTACTTGTTATTTCTGGTGAAAGTAATGCAATAATTTTGATTAAACTTTCAGATCGACTTTAGATATGGAATTGACCTCAGGCAGTTCTGCTTCATACTTACAATAAATATATTATAGTTATTCTGCAATGCATTTCTTTGGTGTGGAAACGAACATCAGGTCTCTCTTTATCCCAACGATTTGTACATTCTACCGCGGCACAAGAAAGTCCCATTTTATGAAGATAATAGGCTTTTGAGATCACCCGTTGTTCGTTTGTGTGTGCGTGTGTGTGTTTGTATGTGTGTGTATGTGTGTCTGTGTATGTGTGTGTGTGTATATATATATATGTATCCCCCCTAATAACTTCTAAACGGATGAAGAGATTTCAATGAAACTCGGTAAGATCATAGTAGTATTTCAGCCGACCCCACCGTGCCCATCCTCATGTTTACTGATCAACCTGTTAGTTCTATAATGTTTATTGGGGACACTGTACACTAAATAGGCGGAATACAACCAAATAAGTAATACTGAACAATAAGAATCCAATTGTCAATACTCACGTCCAATAGAAATGTACGTGCTTACCCCGTGGTGTTGGGGTAGCGCGCCTGCCTCTCAACCGGAGTCCCCGGGTTCGATTCCCGGCTCCATCAGGGATTTTAGAAACTGACGTGAGGGCTGGAACGGGGTGCATTCAGCCTCGTGAGGACAATTCAGTAGCTGGCTGACAGTGAGGTAGCGCCCCTGTAACGAAAACCAATATTAACGGCCGAGGGGACCCGATGCGCTGACCACGCGTCACCCCAATATCTGCAGGCCAAATGGCTGGGCAGCGGTTGCTTGGTAGACCTAGACCTAGTGCCAGGGGTTATTTATATTTAAACAGGTATTTTTTGCTCGAATAAAGGCTATTAATATGAACATTAACACACTGTACTACGATTACGAAACACATTTCAACAAAACAATATCAGAATATTTTAACTTAGAATAATAGTTTATAAATCTATATATATAAAAATCAATCTTACGTGATAGTTTGTCTGTGGGTATGTATGTCTCCTATGCGTTCATATACCATTCGTCCGATAGCGATGAAACTTGGGTGAGATGTTGAGTACACTCCAAGGAAGGTTTCTGACTTAGTAAATCCATTTTACAATAGGTAGCGCACGCATAGATTCAACAAATGAGCGACGATGCGCGAAGCATTTCAACAAAGTCCCGTATGTGTTCATATACCAATCGTCCGATAGCGATGAAACTTGGGTGAGATGTTGTGTACACTTACGTGAAGGTTTCAAAATTAGTGAATACATTTCACAGTAGATAGCGCACGAGTAGATTCAACAAATGAGCGACGACACGCACAGCGTTTCAACAAAGTCCCGTATGCAGTCATATACCATTCGTCCGATAGCTATGAAACTTGCGTAAAATGTTGTGTACACTGCAGGGAAATTTTCTGGCTTAGTAAATCCACTTTACAATAGGCAGCGCACGAGTAGATTCAACAAATGAGCTACGACGCGCGAAGCATTTCAACAAAGTCAGTTTCAAAAAAGTCCCGTATGCATTCATATACCATTCGTCCGATAGCTATGAAACTTGCGTAAAATGTTGTGTACACTTCAGGGAAATTTTCTGGCTTATTAAATCCACTTTACAATAGGCAGCGCACGAGTAGATTCAACAAATGAGCTACGACGCGTGAAGCATTTCAACAAAGTCACGTATGCGTTCATATACCATTCGTCCGATAGCGATGAAACTAGGCTGAGATGTGTGCACTCCAGGGAAGGTTTCTGGCTTAGTAAATCCCTTTAAAACTAGGAAGAGCAGGAGCAGAATCAACAAATGAGCGACGACGCGCGAAGTTTTTCATCAAAGTCCCATATAAGGTCATATACCATTCATCCGATAGCGATGAAACTTGGGTGAGCTGTTGTGTACACTCCAGGGAAGGTTTCTGGCTTAGTACATCCATTTTACAATAGGTAGCGCAGCAGTAGATTCAACAAATGAGCGATGACACGTGAAGCGTTTCAACAAAGTCCCGTATAAGGTCATATACTATTCGTCTGACAGTGATAAATGTTTGGTGAATTGTTGTGTAGACTACAGGAAAGGTTTCTGGCTTAGTTAATCCATTTTACAATACGAAGCGCACGTTTAGATTCAACAAATGAGTGACTACGCGCGAAGCGTTTCGACAACGTCCCGTATACGTTCACATACCATTCATCCGATTGCGATGAAACTTGGGTGAGATGTTGTGTACACTCCAGGGAAGGTTTCTGGCTGAGTACATCCATATTACAATAAGTAGCGCAAGTAGAATCAACAAATGAGCGACGACACTCGAAGCGTTTCAACCATGTCCCGTCTGCATTCATATACCATTCGTCCGATAGCTATGAAACTTGGGTGAGATGTTGTGTACACTTCATGGAAGGTTTCTGGCTTAGTAAATCCACTATACAACAGGCAGCGCACAAGTAGATTCAACAAATGAGGGACGACGCGCGAAGCGTTTCAACAAAGTCCCGTATAAGGTCATATACCATTCTGCCGTTAGCGGTGAAACTTGGGTGAAATATGGTGGACACTCCAAGGAAGGTTTCTGGCTTAGTAAATATATTTCACAGTAGGTAGCACACGAGTAGATTCGACAAGTGAACGACGACACGCGGAGCGTTTCAATACACTCCCCTATGTCTTCATATCCCATTAGTCCGATAGCGATGAAACTTGGGTGAGATGTTGTGGACACTTACTTGACGGTTTCTAACTTGGTAAATACATTTTACAGCAGGTAGCGCACGAGTAGATTCAACACATGAGTGACGGAGCGTGAATCGTTTAAACAAAATCCGGTATGCGTTCATATACTATTCATCCGATTGCGATGAAACATTGATCAGTTATTGTGTACACGCCAGGGAAGGGTTTCGACTTAGTAAATCCATTTCACAATAAGTAGCGCAAGAGTAGATGCAACAAATGGGTGCCGACGCGCGAAGCGTTTCAACAAAATCCCATATTGGGTTCATATAACCTTCTTCGATTGTGATGAAACCTTGATGAGTTATTGTGTACACGCCAGGGTAGGGTTTCGACTTAGCAAATTCATTTCTCAATAGGTAGCGTACGAGTAGAATCAACAAATGAGTGACAGCGCACGAATCGTTCAAACAAAATCCCGTATACGTTCATATACCATTCATCCGATTGCGATGAAACTTTTGAAAGTTGTTGTGCACGCTCCCACGATTGATTCTAAATTAGAAAATCCATTTTACGATAGCATAGGGGCAGTTAACGGAAATTGAAAAACATGTTGTGTATCCAAAAGCACTTCTAAAAACAGAATTTCAACGCCAACACTTTCTTTGATTGGCATTGCAACGCATGCCGGGTACAGCTTGTCTATATATATAAAAATCAATGTTACGTGATAGTTTGTCTGTGGGTATGTATGTCTCCTATGCGTTCATATACCATTCGTCCGATAGCGATGAAACTTGGGTGAGATGTTGAGTACACTCCAAGGAAGGTTTCTGACTTAGTAAATCCATTTTACAATAGGTAGCGCACGCATAGATTCAACAAATGAGCGACGATGCGCGAAGCATTTCAACAAAGTCCCGTATGTGTTCATATACCAATCGTCCGATAGCGATGAAACTTGGGTGAGATGTTGTGTACACTTACGTGAAGGTTTCAAAATTAGTGAATACATTTCACAGTAGATAGCGCACAAGTAGATTCAACAAATGAGCGACGACACGCACAGCGTTTCAACTAAGTCCCGTATGCATTCATATACCATTCGTCCGATAGCTATGAAACTTGCATAAAATGTTGTGTACACTGCAGGGAAATTTTCTGGCTTAGTACATCCACTTTACAATAGGCAGCGCACGAGTAGATTCAACAAATGAGCTACGACGCGCGAAGCATTTCAACAAAGTCACGTTTGCGTTCATATACCATTCATCCGATAGCGAGGAAACTAGGCTGAGATTTTGTGTGCACTCCAGGGAAGGTTTCTAGCTTAGTAAATCCCTTTAAAAAATAGGTAGAGCATGAGTAGAATCAACAAATGAGCGACGACGCGCGAAGCGTTTCAATAAAGTCCCATATAATTTCATATACCATTCATCCGATAGCGATGAAACTTGGGTGAGATGTTGTGTACACTCCAGGGAAGGTTTCTGGCTTAGTACATACATTTTACAATAGGTAGCGCACCAGTAGATTCAACAAATGAGCGATGACACGCGAAGCGTTTCAACAAAGTCCCGTATAAAGTCATATACCATTCGTCTGATAGTGATAAATGTTTGATGAATTGTTGTGTACACTCCAGGAAAGGTTTCTGGTTAAGTAAATCCATTTTACAATACGAAGCGCACGTTTATCTTCAACAAATGAGTGACTACGCGCGAAGCGTTTCGACAACGTCCCGTATACGTTCACATACCGTTCATCCGATTGCGATGAAACTTGGGTGAGATGTTGTGTACCCTCCAGGGAAGGTTTCTGGCTGAGTACATCCATATTACAATATGTAGCGCAAGAGTAGAATCAACAAATGAGCGACGACACGCGAAGCGTTTCAACCAAGTCCCGTATGCATTCATGTACCATTCGTCCGTAGCTATGAAACTTGGGTGAGATGTTGTGTACACGTCATGGAAAATTTCTGGCTTAGTAAATCCACTATACAATATGCAGCGCACAAGTTGATTCAACAAATGAGGGACGACGCGCGAAGCGTTTCAACAAAGTCCCGTATAAGGTCATATACCATTCTGCCGTTAGCGGTGAAACTTGGGTGAAATATGGTGGACACTCCAGGGTAGGTTTCTGGCTTAGTAAATACATTTCACATTAGGTAGCACACGAGTAGATTCGACAAATGAGTGACGGAGCGCGAATCGTTTAAACAAAATCCGGTATGCGTTCATATCCTATTCATCCGATTGCGATGAAACATTGATCAGTTATTGTGTACCCGCCAGGGAAGGGGACTTAGTAATTCCATTTCAAAATAAGTAGCGCAAGAGTAGATGCAACAATTGGGTGCCGACGCGCGAAGCGTTTCAACAAAATCCCCTATTGCGTTCATATAACATTCTTCGATTGCGATGAAACCTTGATGAGTTATTGTGTACACGCCAGGGAAGGGCTTCGACTTAGTAATTAGCGCACGAGTAGATTCAACAAATGAGTGACAGCGCACGAATCGTTTAAACACAACCCCGTATACGTGCATATGCCATTCATCCGATTGCGATGAAACTTTTGAAAGTTGTTGTTCACGCTCGCACGTATGGTTCTAAATTAGAAAATCCATTTTACGATAGCTTAGAGGCAGTTAACGGAAATTGAAAAACATGTTGCGTATCCAAAAGCACTTCAAGAAACAGAATTTCAACTCTAACAATTTCTTTGATTGGCATTGCAACGCATGCCGGGTACAGCTTGTAGTTTATAAACGAACAAAGTGGGTTTAATAATTTCCATACGAGTGTCTTAATTACCATTATAGGCGAGTTGCATACGACTGTTTACGTTCGACGATAATTATAACTATTTTATGTTCGAGCATAAATATTCATAAATATCTGTTGAGATTTCGCCAGTTTTATGTACTGACCAGAGCGCATGGGACGCAGAGAATGCCTTGTATTGGACCATGGCCTCCTCGATTACCCTACTATGACACTAGGCCGTGCAATGCCATTTAAAATAGAAGGCCGTGGAAGTCAGCTCAGGTGCGATGCTATCCTTACCTAATTCGTCACATAACTGTTTCTTGAGCTGTGATTGGTGGTAGAAACTGTTTCATAATGAAAAATAGAATTATAATGACCCCCAATATGACACAGTTTTCTGACAAATTATATCTACATTTCGAGATCGTAGAACATAAATTACAATTACCACATAATAAACTCAAAGCTGTAGAAGACACATTATTAGGGACAACACGAGCCACTGCGGTACATGGCGATGTTATAATTAAATAAAACAAAATCTTTAGTACAGTATATTTTCTTAAAATGTTCATAATAATTGCCTTTACTTGAGTAAAAATACCGCACATTTTTAAATATTTTTATAAATACTTTCGTATATAATACAGAAAGCTTTTCAATCGGTCAACATGAATTGTGCCCAATTACATGAGCAGAAAACACATATTTACATACCCTACGCACTAACGCACTCTTTGTGCACAAATACCTACTTAATTTGATGACGTTATGCAAGGGCGTCCATTTCTGGTATTGGATTCTTAGAGCCAAATTTTTTTTTTTTTTTTTTCGTAAGAAATGCTCACAGTGTGATAGCAACTGATGTCATATAATACAAATTAAATTAATACTTCTGAAATAATAAGGAAGCACCTCACCAAAGGTCAGTTCATTCGAGCTCATTTAAGCGACAATACGTTCTCGTTCCTTTACATTTTGAAACAGAGTTAAAACCATTTCATTGTAACTGTTACCCAGGAAATGTTCCATCGTTGCTCTGTAACGCTCCAAGTTAAACACTGTCTGTTAGTCTCTGAGGCCTCACAGGGAGTCACGCACGACCTGTTATCGGTGGTTTACCTTGGTGCTCACGTGAGATGGTATTTTTAACTCGCGATAGTGTCGCGTCCTTGCCCAAAACATGTGCAGCTAGGAGTTCCGGTTCGTTAAGCATGTCAATAGAGACCAGCCCCCATTCTTATCCGTATCATACAAAATTATATTGGTTCTAGATTTTGGATTGGATGTTATATTAAGAATGTTGTGGAACTCTGTAATAAATGACTTGTTGGTATATAATGATTTCATCAGTCGTATAAGATGACTTGGTACTGCCAGTTCTTCAAGCACTTGCTAAAGATGGTTCCAGTTAACATTATCATAAGCTTTAGTGTTTTCAGAGAAACAGGCACATTAAACTCGTAGAATTTCTCTATCATTTGCCGCACGTTTATTTTCTGTTCTCTTGTTCCTATTCTTGGAACGAAGCCTGCATGCTCTGGGGGTATTTGTGGAAGAAGACCGTATTCATGGCAAACGTTTTTTTTTTTTTTTTTTTTTTTGCTTTTAAACATTCCTTGGAGTTAACCGTACTTTACTACACAAATATGTTTTCTAATGGCATTTTAGCTATTAAAGCCTTAATATAAGGTGCGTTCAAAAAGTAACGAGCCGGAGGCTGGAATGCGCAAACCGGTGACGACATCGGCTAATCGTGGCGTGTACAACGATGTGTGGTTCCGACCAGAGCGTGGAAGGTCACACCCCGTCGCTAGAGGGCACGCGTGCACGTCACGTGACGATACAAAGCGAGCAGCAGCATGCATCAATCGTCCAACGCTGCCAGTCGCATTGCAAACAGTGACATGGAGGCATCAACCGAAGAGCAAAGAGGTGTTGTTCGGTTTCTGACAGCGGAAGGAGTAGGGGAAACGGACATTCATCGCCGAATGTCACAAGTGTACGTCGAACACTGCATGTCCCTTGCAAGGGTCAAGGCGTGGCACAAGCGCTTCAGGGAAGGACTGGTGTCGTTAGCCGATGATGCCCGGTCTGGGGCACCCCCTGCATTACCGATCACATCGTCCAGCTGGTTGACGCACTCAATACCCAGGACCGCTGAGTGACAGTGAACGCCATAGCCGCCGTGGTCGCTCCACAACAATTCACGACCTCATACGGCCAACACAGTCGCGGCACTCCTGCAGAAATTCAAATGGGAGGCCTGCGGCCACCCTCCATACAATCCAGACCTCTCTCCCTGTGATAACGCCATGTTTGGTCCCCTGAAAAGGGCTCTGCGGGGCCAACTATTCACCACGGACGGACGTCGACGTCCAGCTGTACGTGCGGAAATGGTGTACATCGCAGCCCAGGGAATTTTATGAGACAGCCATTCACCGCCTCGTGTCACAGTGGGACAAGTGCCTCAACAGCCAGGGCCAATACTTCTAACATACAGGAACTGGTTTCTGAAATTATGCCTCCGACTCGTTACTTTTTGAACGCTCCTTATATATTAACTGATTTCTAGGTCTGCATAACTTGCTACGCCCCCTTTTGCGTAGTGCCAACTTCTTGGACATCAAACACTTTATTTTAGCGATAAGTTGATAAGTGCTCAGTGTTGGCTCCTTTGTTGCCACGGAGCAACTTTCAATTGTTGCTTTTGTTCCTGGCGCGTTTTCTCTACATGTTTACATAGGAAAGTTTGTTCTTGTGTCATCATGCCTCGAATTGGAAAAGTATTCAAGAAATGCAAAGGAGGGCCTGTAAGAAAACCAAAAGCAATAATGTACTTAGTGATGATATTGCTGGAAATAATAGTGAAACTGCTTCTGGCTCTTTGAGATTAGGTTCAACATGTGCTTCAACTTCCTCACTGAGTGATATTTCTATCAGTGATACTGCCAGTGCTTGAACGCTGATTCAAGGATTCAACGGGGGGGGGGTCACGGGGCATGACCCCCCCCCCCCCCCCAAAGGTAGACCAAATTTTTTTGCAAACTCAAAAAACGAAAACACATTTACCAGACAAATAAAACTTAACGAATTTTAACTGAAAAACAGTTTTTTCCTTTTTATTCAATGCTGAAAATATCTTTATTGCACTGATTATGTTCTGTTACAACTGTACATATTTACAACTTCATACCTGTTATATAACAAAATCAACTCGTCTATTTTGTTTAGCAAATCTTGTGATTACCGAATCGATGTTTATAGAGATGTTACGATGAATATGCAGGAATGCACGGATAGGAATTTGAGGCTTTTTTCGCACCAAAATATTTTGCCGACGTCCAAACTGCAAGCTTGGTTGGCAATTTTAGCTGTGACTTTCTCCCTTTGTCGGTACCAACTCGACTTGCCGAAACTGTAACGTACCTTGATACTTTTCTGGAAGCTCGATGAAAAAGTCGCAAAACACGCCGTTGCAATTTGTACGAATATTATACCCATGTAGCTTGCAAAAAAATTGGTCTTGTTTCGTACGATTGGTTATTTTGTGATTGCGTTTTTAGTGATACCATTTTTCTTAACAATTTCGATTCTCTGACCCCCCCTCCCCCCCAAGCCGAACTCTAGATCCGCGCCTGGTACAATCTCCCCTTAAAATGATATGAACAAAGTATTTAGAAGAACTGGCAGTTGTGTGAATACATTGTTTACCTAATTAAATAGGTTTCACTCTCACCCCATTGTCTTTGTAGTGTAGTGGTTTCGTTTCAGACTCAGGGTTTATTACACAGATATGGGAGGAGTTGGAATCCTACTTCGAATATATCTATTTTAAATACCCGTATTCTTCTTTCCAGGTGTCAGTAACATTTATGATCTATTATAATTTCATTATCATAAACATATTTTATATTCATAAGGATTGAATGTTCGTGTGAAATCGGAAACAAACCAATTCTTCCGACATTGCAAGATGCGCGATGTAGAATTCAGTTGTTTTCCTACACATAAACGATACTTTAGAGAGTTGAGTGGTCAGATTTGGTCATTCAACGTAATTGCTTGTTAGTGGTAAGTTGACGAGCGTTTCTCGTCCAAAGTTAAATAACCTTTAATGATAAATTAAGAAAGCGACCTTAAGAGTGACATAAGTATGGGTAGTAGTTGTAATAATACGCTTGGTGTGTGAGAAGACAAAACTAAAGGCATCAATAATAATAACCAAGACCTGGACGTTCATGAACTATTAAATGGTCTAATATGCTTCACGGTTCAACAAATATGCACTAAGAAATAACTACGGCAATTACGACCACTCCGTACTCTTTAGCGTTTCCATTTTGAATATTAAAACAATATGAACAGACCGACACATAACTACACCTTCTGTAAAATATCACAACTAAGAAACAGTTCTAAATATCAGGGAATGTTATTTTATGGAACTTCATGCGGTGTTGACCATCAATCCGTCCCTATATTATTCTGCTTAGGTCCCATTCCAGTTTTGTACCGAAAATAAGGTCCCATTAACACCAACCTACTCATATGGGGTACCTACAGGTTCAGAATAACCCAATGCGTAAGGGAAACGCACTCACTTACTCTTTAAATGCCTCAAAATTAAATAAATACCGTAAAACATGTACATTTACAATGAAATAATGAAAGAATGCAACACGGTAACCATGGTGACAGAATCTCACAGGTCCATCTATTTGTGTAAGACGCAATGCAATTCCAATTATTACATTACTGTGAAAGTTTCCAGACGGTTATAAGGTTATCACTGACCCAAATTAAGCTGCAAAATTCATCAATACATACAGTATAGTGCGCTTAAGGGGGTCAAGGGGCGCTCTAGAATTTTTTCACGCAATTTTCACGTGTGAGTGTGGTAAGAAAGGTCCTTTACACCCGACTATAAAGGGTAACCGAAAATCACATTTAAAGGCCCTAAATTAACAGAAAACTAACTTCGCTCTGATATCCCTATGAAGGAATGTCAAACCCCTAACCACTGCACCAGTAGCTGAATTGATAAAGTCTGATTATTCATACCAAGGATAAATCAGTGATAGCATTCATGATTGAGATTTTGCTAAGTGTACTCTTTACAACTAGAATATTCGCGGGCGAAGCCGCGACGGTTAATGCTAGTAAATATTTTATTACGTTAAGTTTTATGTATAACTGATATAAAACTTGAATAGCCATTGAATTATTTTAATTGAAAGTAATTTACAATATTTACATAGTAAATGCCGAATAAAAACAAATAGTTCCGTGAAGAACTATACAGCCTATTTTCATATATCCTACTCATGTTAATTGCCTCTTATCAACATACAAAATATCAGTTTAAAGTTTGTGATAGATTCGTAGATATTGAGAACCGTCTAAATATTTCAGATGGTCGCCAGGTTGGATTTTTATTTGTGTACTACTAGCTGTAGTACCCGTGCTTCGCTACGGGTCATAGGCTACATAAATTAAAATGTTCAGGTGACAGTTAAAACAGGGGATAGGCGAGGTGCTGCGCAGAGGGAGATTAAGGATGGAACATTTCGTCCAACTTCACCGCTCGGCGTTGGCCGTGTTTTATAGCACAAATTTAGGTTTTACTAGCTAACCGTTGGAGATACCTTTCGGATAGAAAATGTAATTTTAAACCTGGTATATGCCATCAAAAGTTTGCTATTTCTTAACGTTCTCTTT
The DNA here is from genome assembly GCA_946902985.2 of Meconema thalassinum. Lineage (NCBI taxonomy): Eukaryota > Metazoa > Arthropoda > Insecta > Orthoptera > Tettigoniidae > Meconema > Meconema thalassinum. The sequence continues at coordinate 693,152,891 of OX336391.1, forward strand.
TTATTTGAAATGGAAATATGAAAGTTTGAAACCAAAGGGTGTAGTGACGTCACTAAAATGGTCGCCATCTTTAAATAGTGCAAAGTATTGAAATCAAAAGTAACCTATATGTTAACCAGATAAATCAGCTACTTCAATGTCAAATTCATGTAAATCGGACCAATTGTACATGCGTGATTGAGTAATACACAGACAGACACCATCTCATTTTAGACTCGCTTCGCTCGCGTCATAGTCGTGTCATATTGTTATTCAATGAAATGCAGGTTTAACCCCGTTAACACCCCTTTAGAACCTGAATATCCAAAAATCCCTCCTTAGTAGACGTTTTCGACACAAAACAAACATACAGTATCCCCAAAATATCATTCCCCTAACTTTAATAGTTTTGGTTGGTCGATGAGAGTGAACATCCAAAATTCCTTCCTTAGTGGACGTTTTTCTTCCAGAATTTCACCCCTCCCCATAGGCCCCTTAAATTGGATTTATGAAAAAAAAAACGTCGAACACCTATTTATTGTATTTATTTATTTATTTATTTATTTATTTATTTTTAAGCTGATTGATTTCCTCCGAGTTTCAAACTCCTCCGTTAGGCATCTCTCAACCCCCACTTTTCATCCCTTTCACCTCATAATATACACTACATCGAAAAACCATTAGACATGTGTCAGCTTATTTTTAATGATTAGTATATATGCCAAGTATCACATCCCCAAATGAAACCACTCGTGAGATATTGTTATTCAATGAAATGCACGTTTACCCCCTTAACACCTCTTTAGAACCTGAATATCCAAAACTCTTTCCTTAGTGGACGTTTTCGACATACAACGAACATATCCCGAAAATTTCATGTTTCTAACTTGAATAACTTAGGCTGGGCGATGATGAGTGAGTGAGTCAGTCAGGACATTTTCTTTCATTTATTTTTGATAATTTCACCCCTCCCCATGAACCCCTTAAATAGGATTTATGAAACAAACGGTCGAACACCTATTTACTTATTTAATTCTGTTTTCCCCCTGAGTTTGATGAGTGAGTAACTGAGTCAATCAGTTAGGAAACTTACTTTCCTGTTTTTCCCATAATTTCACCCCTCTCCAAGGCCCCCTTAAATTGGATTTATGAAAAAACGGTCGAACACCTATTTACTTGTATTTTAAGCTGTGTTTTCCCGCCGAATTTCAAACTTCTCGCCTATGTCGTTTCAGAGATACACGCTCCGTTAAGTATCCCTCAACCGCCAATTTTCACCCCTTTCACCTCATAGTATACACCACATCGATAAACCCTTAGACATATGTCTGATTATTTTTAATGATTAGTTTATATACCGAATATGACATCCCCAAAGAAGCAACTCATGAGAAATCGTTATTCAATGAAATGCACGTTTAACCCCTTAACACCTCTTTAAAACCCGAATAAACAAAAATCATTCCTTAGTTGACGTTTTCGACATACATCGAACATATTCCCAAAATTTCATGTTTCCAACTTTAATAGTTTTCGCTGGGCGTGATGAGTGAGTCAGACAGGACATTTTCTTTCAATTATTTTTACCAGAATTTCACCCCTCCCCATAGGCCCCTTAAATTGGATTGATTAAAAAACGCTTGAACACCTATTAACTTATTTTTAAGCTGTCTTTTTCCCCTGAGTTTGATGAGTGAGTTAGTCAGTTAGGACACTTTCTCTCCTTTTCCCCCCAGAATTTCACCCCACCCCATTGGCCCCTTAAATTAATTTATGAAAAAACGGTCGAACACCGATTTACTTACTATTTAAGCTGATTTTTTTTCGCTGAGTTTCAAATTTCTCGCCTATGTCGTTTAAGAGATAGGCCTACACGCTCCGTTAGGAATCCTTCAACCCCCACTTTTCACCCCTTTCACCTCATAATAATACACCACATCGAAAAGCCCTTAGACACATGTCTGCTTAATTTTAATGATTAGTTTATATGCCGAGTATCACATCCACATCCAAATGAAACCACTCGTGAGATATTGTTATCCAATGAAATGCGGGTTTAAACCCCTTAAAACCCCTTTAGAACCTGAATATCCAAAAATCCTCCCTCAGTGTACGGTTTTAACATACAACGAACATATCCCCAAAATGCCATGTTTCCAACTTCAATATTTTTGGCTGGGCGATGATGAGTGAGTGAATGAATCAGGACATTTCCTTTCAATTTTTTTTTCTTCTTCAGAATTTCACTCCTCCCGATGAACCCCTTCAATTTGATTGATCAAAAATCTGTCGAAAAGCTATTTACTTACTTTAAAGCAGTTTTTCCCCCTGAGTTTGATGAGTGAGTGAGTGAGTCAGTCAGTTAGGACACTTTCTTTCCTGTCCCACCCCCCCCCAGAATTTCACCCCTCCCCATGGGCCCCTTAAATTGGATGTATGAAAAAACGGTCAAACACATATTTACTTATTTTTTATGCTGATTTTTATCCGCTGAGTTTCAAACTCCTCGCCTATGTCGTTTAAGAGATACACGCTCCGTTAGGAATCTTTCAATCCCCACTTTTCACCTCTTTCACCTCATAATATACACCACATCGAAAAACCCTCAGACACGTGTCTTCTTACTTTTTAATGATGAGTTTATATGCCGTGTATCACATCCCCCAATGAAACCAATCGGGTGATATTGTTATTCAATGAAATGCAGGTCTACCTCCTTAACACCCCTTTAGAATCCGAATATCCAAAAATCCTCTCTTAGTGGGCATTTACGGCCCTTGAGGAAGCTGCATACCAAATTTCATTCCAATCCTTTCGGTGGTTTCTGAGATTTCATGATGAATGAATGAGTGAGTGAGTAAGTGGTATTTGACAAATATACAGTAGATAGTGTCAAGTCTTTGTTATGCTAAACTCGGTTGACAGTGCTGTGTGAGCAGTTGAGTAACTAACGGGATTTCAAGTAAAGATCCTCCTTTTCTATACCGGTAGTGCAGAGCGCGAATGGCATCCAGTCGGCCGTGTCTCGACTTGAGCTATGTTGCCATGTAAACTATCTGCCTTTCCATTCCTTCATGAGTATATTTTATGATTTGATTAGCCTGTGCTTGAGTGCAAAAGGGCCGAAATCAGAAGAATGAGAAAGACTATCGAAAATTCATGTAGCCAGCGGTTCCATCTGGTTCCTAAACTATGTGTATGCAAAATTTGGTTGAGATTGGTGGAACGGTGTAGATTTGTATACGGAACAGACAAACCTACCCACATACATACAGACTTTTACTTTTATATATAAGATTACATGAAGATTATTGTGTATGTGTGGTATTCAAACTTCAATCGCATGATTAGAACACAAGAAGTAAGAACGAGATTTTAAAATTTCGCGCAGCTGCCATCTTGTGATTAGGCAAACAATTGAAATAAATTAGATGCCAGTGGATTAACATTTGTATAAGCATTTAACGTCTAAAATATCACTTCTCTCGGATGGTTAAATTGCGAGAAACGTCCATTTAAATTTTTATAATTCGCGTCGCCGCCATGTTTGATTTGTGATCAACAGGTTACTGAAAGTCCTATAGGTGAACTAAGTTCATAGCCTCTATGAACATAAAAGAAATCAGTTTGATTGCTGTAAAAGATTCATAGATATTGAGAACCGTCTAAATATTTCGGATGCTCGCCATTTTGGATTGTTATATGTATAGGCCATAGAGTTATGTACCATTCAAGGATAATTATTGTGTAGGTTCATTATTCAAACTTTCACTTCGATCGCATGATTACGATACAAGAAATAAAAACTTAATTTTAAAATCTCGCACAGCCGCCATCTTGAGGTTATATAAACAATTGAAGTAAATTAGATGCCAGTGCATTACAATATGTAAAATCATTTACTATTCCACATTTCACTGTGCTCAGAGAGTTAAATCACGAGAAAAGTCTATTAAAATGTTTCAACTTCGCTTGGCCGCCATGTTCGTTTTGTACTTTACAGGTGTATGAAATATACATAGGTAAACTTATAGCAGTGCCCTTTATCACCGTACAAAATTTCAAGGTGATATGTGTAATAGTTTCGGAGATATAGAATGTCAGTGAAATATTTCGCACAGCCGCCATTTGGAGGTTATGTATGTATGTATTCTTTATTGTTAGACAGATAGACTCCACTAGTGACAATATAATAATTAACAATAAAATTCACAAGTATAAACAAAACAAAAACAGCAAACACGAACAAAATATAGAATTACACTAGTCTATATATATAAAGCACAAAGTTTGTCTGTCTGTCTGTCTGTCTGTCTGTTATGTATACAAATCTACACCGTTTCACCGATCTGAACCAAAATTTGAATACTTACCCTTTGGAACCCTGCGGGTAACCCTGTCAACATTAAATTTCGGACAGACCACCCCATGCCCTGCATTTAGGCCCTTTTGCACAAATCTACACCGTTTCACCGATCTGATCCAAAAGTTGTATATTTAACCTTTGGAACCCTGCGAGTAACACTGTCCACTTGAAATTTCGGACAGACCACCCCATTCCCTGCATTTAGGCCCTTTGGTCCAAATCCACACCGTTTCACCGATCTCAACCAAAATTTGTATATTTACCCTATGGAACCCTGCGAGTAACACTGACCACTTAAAATTTCGGACAGACCACCCCATTCCCTGCATTTAGGCCCTTTGGTCCAAATCTACACCGTTTCACCGATCAGAACCACAATTCGTATTCTTACCCTTTGGTGCCCTGCGAGTAACACTGTCTGCTTGAAATTTCGGACAGACCACGCCATTCCCTGCATTTAGGCCCTTTTTGCACAAATCTACACCGTTTCACCGATCTGAACCAAAATGTGTATACTTACCCTTTGGAACCCTGCGAGTAACACTGTCTGCTTGAAATTGCGGACAGACCACTCCAGTCCCTGCATTTAGGCCCTTTGGCCCAAATCTACACCGTTCCACCGATCTCAACCAAAATTTGTATATTTACCCTTTGGAACACTGCGACTAACACTGTCTGCTTGAAATTGCGGAGAGGCTACTCCATCCCCTGCATTTAGGCCCTTTGGCACAAATCTCACCGTTTCACCGATCTGAACCAAACTTTGTATACTTACCCTTTGTAACCCTGCGAGTAACACTGTCCACTTAAAATTTCGGACAGACCACCCCATTCCCTGCATTTAGGCACTTTGGCACAAATCTACACCGTTTCACTGATAAGAACCAATATTCGGAAACTTACCGTTTGGTACCCAGCGAGTAACACTGTCTGCTTGAAATTGCGGACAGACCACTCCATTCCCTGCATTTAGGCCCTTTGTTCCAAATCTACACCGTTTCACCGATCTCAACCAAAATTTGTATATTTACCCTTTGGAACACTGCGACTAACACTGTCTGCTTGAAATTGCGGTGAGGCCACTCCATCCCTTGCATTTAGGCTGTTTGGCACAAATCTACACCGTTTCACCGATCTGACCCCAATTTTATATACTTACCCGTAGAACCCGACAAGTAACACTGTTCACTTTAAATTTCGGACAGACCACACTATTCCCTGCTTTTTGGCCCTTTGGCAGAAAACTACACCGTTTCACCGATCTCAACCAGATTTTACATAATTACCCTTTGGAACTCGACGAGTAACACTGTCCACTCGAAATTTCGGACAGACCACTCCATTTCACGCATTTAGGCCCTTCGGCACAAATCTACATCGTTCACCGATCGAAAACAAAATGTGTATACTTACCCTTTGGATTCCGATGAATAACCCGATGTTCCAAACAGACCCAGCCTGGGGCTGGAAACTGTACAAGATGATGATGATGATGAGTAACACTGTCCACTTTAAAATTTGGACAGGCCACTCCATTCCCTGCATTTTGGCCCTTGGCACAAAACTACACAGTTTCACCGATCTCAACCAGATTTTACATAATTACCGTTTGGAACTCGACGAGTAACACTGCTCACTCGAAATTTCGGATAGACCACTCCATTTCCCGCATTAAGGCCCTTTGTTACAAATCTACATCGTTCACCGATCGAAAACAAAGTGTGTATACTTACTTACCCTTTGGAACCCGATGCGTAACACTGTCCACTTGAAATTTCTGACATAGGCCTACCACTCCATTCCCTGCATGTAGCTCAGGAATTCCTCGGGGTTGCCAGCTTCCTAACTCACCAGTCATGAGCCCTTGAGGGTGTACCAGAAGTGGTGGGTCTACACACACCCTGCCTCTTTGAGGGCCTTGAGCAGAAGACAGGAGATATTATGAAAAGGAAAAGAAGGCAGACCCCTCGAAGAATGAGGGTATCAGGAAAGATGAGACAAAGCCAATTAAGGCGGGAAATTGAAAGACTCCCTAGCCCTCGGATCCTAATACAGTCTGGGTCGGAAGAGAACAAGAGTTGACCAAGGGAGGCCGACAGGAAAGAGAACTGAAATGAGCCCGGCACCAGGAAGTAGAAGCGATGCCAGACTCAGCTGGGGTTCCGTGGTCGCCAACCCACGTCCCACAAGTTGTGAGACCCTGGGGGGGGGGGGGGGTCAGTTGTGAGAATAGCTTGCTGATTCATCGCGAGGTGACTTGAGTGTACTTTCCAGAGACCGGCGTGTTATCTCCTGCTGTCTATGCTGATGCCAGCACAGGGCCGTTGCGAAACAGTGAGTGATTCCCGGTCAATCTGTATAGGACGGGGAACCCCGAACGTGTGTCATCATATTTCGTCATCATCTGCGATCATCTCAGGTTCGTGCAGCTCGGACCTATACTCTTTGTCTTTGCCGAGCAGTACGCTCTTTCACTAGACGCATCCAGTACAGGCCTAAGCCAGAAAATAAGGTTGAGACTTTGGAATTCATCGAAGCTAGACACCTGAATTACCTATATCAGTTTTAAAATAACACCATGTTCGTTTAGTAGTCATTTTTTCATTACCTTATTATTATCATCATAAGTGCAAATGACCTAGATGTTACGCGCATCATACCAATAATCACCGCCGCATAAAGTCTTTCTCGACTGTGATTTTTAAAATATTTATTTTTAGTAGGTTGGTTCTTAAGTTTAGGGGCTGCGACAACGCGGTCATGTAGCCCCGTGTACTTTGGGTGTGTGTAGAATCTGTCTGATAACTGGTGTTAATTGTGATGACTGTATTAGTGTGTGTTATCTGTTTTTTAATTTAAGTACAAACTGCAACTTAGAATTCTTCAAATAGTTCGTACTTTTGCCGCCAAGCGCCACCGTCAACGACTACTAGGCCAAGTTCGGAACTTAGCTACTAGACGCCACTGCAGTCGGCTCTTGGCAACGGACGTAGACATCTATGCGCGTTGTTTACCTATCCAATTTAGCTTCACACAGGTGTAATTAGTGGAAGGTTCTTTAACATGCCATAAATCTGACATGGGACCGCCGGCATTACTTCCCCTCCGAAGAAAGGCATACTGACGGATTTTTAACGCTCTTAAAATATCCGACGGCTTCGGCCGGGTTTGAACCCGCTATCTTGGGCATAGAAGCTCAGCATGCTACCAAATACGCCACCGAAGCCGCCATATAGTTATTTTTATTACAGTACATTGTGTACATTATACGTTGAAGTGTCAATTCAATACCGGTAGTAGTTTCCCTTATCATCCTCATCATAAGAGCAAATGACCTACAGTAGATGTTACGCCCATTACACCATTAATCACCACACACAATAAGTCTTCCTCGCCTGTGAATTTTGAAATATGTATTTCTATTACGGTAGTTTGTAAGTTTGACGTGTCAATTCAACAGTAGTTTTTATTATCATCCTTATCAAAAGGGCAAATGACCTAGATATTACTCCCTCATTGTCTTTGGGGGCAAATGACTTAGATTTTAAGTCCATTATATTTCTAAGGAGACCTTAAAACATTATCATCATTCCACCGGGCGAAGCCGGGTACTACTGCTAGTCTATTATAAATCAACAACCATACAGACACGCACTCAAACATCCTATCTCAAGCATTCATTCATACAATCCCTTTGTACAAGGAACATTGAAATAATTATTACAGATAAAACAAAACTATCTACAGTAAACGGAAAAAGGCAAAAACATAAAATAAAAGATAACAAGAAAAAGTTCAGAAACTTGGAAAAAAGTAATACAAGAGCGACATTCGAGGATCTGGATAACAATACATTACTTCAGTCGCTCGTTCATTCAATCAAAAAATCAATCAATCAATAAACGCAAATAGAAAATAACACAAAATGTACACACTATTTTACAGCCCCCTTGAGATGTTTCTCATAACAGTTGACAGAGAGTTCAAGTGAATATCAGTAGCACTTTTCCTCTCCATCAAGCTGTATGTTGACTGCAACCTGATCAGACATGAATTTTTATGTACATTAATTCTCGATCTGCCCCCTTTGAACGTGTGCTTCCGTCTGGTGGTTCTCTGAGGGACGTGAAAACCCAAGTCAGCTAGCAACTGATTAGAGTCAATTCCGCCATTTATCAGTTTCCACAGGAATCTCACGTCACCCACTGTGCGCCGACTGCTCAGTGGAGGAAGACCGTACACGTTGCAATAACTCTCATACTCAGCTCTTTGGTACGATCGTCCACCCCTGTAACAGAGCCATTTGACAAATCTCTTTTGCACACGTTCGATGGCGTCAATTTTATTACTGTGAAAAGGATTCCAGATCACACTACAGTACTCCAATTTAGGCCGAATGAGTGACTTGAATAATTTGGATAGAATTATGTCCGAAAAATAATTTAAACAATTTCTTTTTAAAAATCCCAGGATGCGGAAACTTTCACGACATATTTTTGAAATATGTTCATCGAACGAGAAATTATTTGTGATTGTCACCCCTAAATCCTTAACGGTTGACACTCTACCTAGCGTTTCTTCTTCTTCTTCTTCGTCTTTTGAGACCACAAAGGATCACTTTACCCAACCATTAGTTCGTCGACTTGTAGGAACTGTACGAGCCTCGCGGTCCTCCCAGTACTTCTTCTTCGTCTTTTGAGACCACATAGGATCACTTTAACCAACCATTAGTTCGTCGACTTGTAGGAACTGTACGAGCCTTGCGGTGCTCCCAGTACTTCTTCTTCGTCTTTTGAGACCACAAAGGATCACTTTAGCCAACCATTAGTTCGTCGACTTGTAGGAACTGTACGAGCCTTGCGGTCCTCCCAGTACTTCTTCTTCTTCTTTTGAGACCACAAAGGATCACTTTACCCAACCATTAGTTCGTCGACTTGTAGGAACTGTACGAGCCTCGCGGTCCTCCCAGTACTTCTTCTTCGTCTTTTGAGACCACATAGGATCACTTTAACCAACCATTAGTTCGTCGACTTGTAGGAACTGTACGAGCCTTGCGGTCCTCCCAGTACTTCTTCTTCGTCTTTTGAGACCACAAAGGATCACTTTAGCCAACCATTAGTTCGTCGACTTGTAGGAACTGTACGAGCCTTGCGGTCCTCCCAGTACTTCTTCATGCGTTTTGATCGTCTTGCCCGTTCTTCGGCGGAAAATATTCTTGTAGGAATTTTCTTCTTTGTGAGTGGAAAATAAAACGTCATATTTTTAAGTCCTGTAGTTAAACTTTTCTTATTTGCAGCATCTTCTGTTGTTAGGCCAATTTGTTTTAAGTCCTCTCTGATTTCTTTTAACCATCGACATCCAGTTGTTGTGTTTTTTGAAGCAAGATTGTACTGCACTAGTTGTTTTAGAAGACGTGAATCTGGCATTCTCATGATGTGCCCAAAGAATCCTAGTCTTTTCTTTCGCATGGTATCTGTAATGGGTTCTAGGTTGTTATAGACCATATTGTTAGGTATTATTCGCCATTGCCCATCTTTTTTATATCCTTTATTGATACAAGTTCTTCCAATTCGCCTTTCGATCTTCTGTAATCTGTCGGTTTTAGAATGTTCATTTAGATGGAATAATGTTTCTGCTGCATATGTGGCTTCCGGTTTTATGACTGTATTGTAATGTTTAATTTTTGCATTAATTGATAAGCATTTCTTTTTGTAAGTTTCCCATGTTAATTTTTGTGCCCTAGATAACTTGTTGGTTCTTATTTGAATTGATGCTTTCTCATTTAAATTGTTTGTTATTGCTCTCCTAGATATTTGAATCGTGTTACAATTTTAATTTTTATATCATTAATTTGTATTTTCTTTAATGGTGTTGGTTTTTGTGGCATTATTTCTGTTTTTTCGAATGATATCTTAAGGCCAATTTTATTTGCAATTGTCTGAAGCTCTGATATCTGTGTTTTGGCTTCCTCTAAATCTTTCGCCAATAATGCCATGTCGTCTGCAAAACCAAGACAGTTTGTTTGAATTTTTCTCCCTATTTTTATATTTGGAGGGCATTTCTTAGACCATTCTCGCATTACCATTTCCAATGCACAATCAAATAGTAATGGTGATAAGCCATCACCCTGTCGTAAACCGGTTGTGAACTCAAATGGGTCAGAGAATTCACCTCTGAATTTAACTTTTGATTTGGTGCCTGTAAGAGTTAGTTTTATGAGATTTGTCAATTTGGGGTGTAATCCCATGTGTCTTAGAATTTTTAATAAAGATTCTCTATGAATACAATCATATGCTTTTTTAAAGTCGATAAATGTTATCACCATATCTCTATTCCTTTTTCTATTATAATCCATTATCAATTTTAGGCTCATAATTTGATCTGGGCAACTTCTCCAGGGCCTGAAACCTCCTTGATATTCTCCTAATTCATTTTCAAGTTGTACTTTAATTCTATTGAGAAGAATTCGAGAAAAAAATTTATAGGTAACATCCAGGAGTGAAATCCCTCGGTAATTGTTAGAGTTCATTATTAATACAATAATTAAACCTGGGTAGGAGGTTACGTTTCGATGAAACTGACAAAACTTTACACTTTTCAGTATTCAGTTTCAGTTTCCATGTTTCACACCATTCACTGAGTTGGTGTAGGTCTTCTTGCTACAACTCACAGTCATTTATAGTACTGATGGGCATATACAGTTTAAGGTCGTCAGCGTACATCAGGCACCTAGAATTATGAATTATACGAGGAATATCATTCACAAAAAGTATAAAGAGGAGAGGGCCTAATACAGAACCCTGAGGGACACCGGAAGTAACGTTAACAGATTTAGACTTATTATTATTAATTATAACTGATTGGGTTCTATTTGAGAGGTAGCTTTTGAAGAAACATAAAAGATTACCAGTTATACCAAAATTTGAAATTTTATGAAGCAGTAGGTTGTGATGTACGCTGTCGAAAGCCCTAGAGAAATGAGTAGAGATAACATCAGCACTACCACGGTTATTCATAAATGTGGATACATCATGAGTGAAGACTGCTAGGTTGGTAGCAGTGGATCGCCTAGGAAGGAAGCCGTGCTGAAATTCAGTGATGAATGGTGACACGTGGGCGTACACTTCGTCCCGAACAATTGATTCAAAGACTCGTGCGAAAATAGACATTAGTGATACTGGTCTGTAATTTACTACTTTCTGCCTGAAGCCTTTCTTTAACACTGGGGTGATATGGACTGATTTCCAGTAATCCGGAAACACTCCTTCACTAATGGCTTGGTTGAAAAGAATATAAAGTGGATGAGATAACTGGTGGCATAAAGATTTAATTATTTCTATAGGAATGGCATCAGGACCGGGAGACTTGCCAGAGGATAGATTATGTAATTTATTCTTGATGCAGTCTTCGGAAATATGGAAGTAAGAAATGCTGTCGTTACTGGAGGGTGGCATATCAGGTAGGGGTGGCGATATAGAATTTACAGGAAGGAATATGGTTTCGAAATAATCAGAAAACATCTCACAGGCAGAGTTTGCATCAGTACTGGTACGTCCGTCGTACTCGAGCGAGACCGGTAATCTGGTGTTCCTAGATCTTTGCTTAATGAAGGACCATAGTCTGTTCGGATTAGATTTCACACTGGAGTCTATGTCTTCCAGGTAGGCGTCATACTTTCGGCGCTGAATTTCTTTGAATTCGGTCCTCCTGACCACAAATTCAATTCTATGGCATTCCAAAGAAGAGCGTTTCCATTGACGATGAACCCTATTTTTCGAGTGTAGCGCGCTGATTACATCTGAATCAAACCAAGGTGGATAACGGTAGGGATTAACCTTCATACGAGGAACTGCTTCTCGAACTGAGGACATTAAGAGATCATAAAATATCTCACAATTCACATTAATGTCGTTCCTGATATCAAGGAGGGACCAGGGACAATAATCCAGCAGAAGTTTCAGGTGGTTCATGTCTGCCTTCTTCCAGTTAAAAATTTCCCTGCGAGGTGGCTTTTTAAATAGACTAGTGCCATGAAAATCTATGTTCCATATTAGAGCACTATGATCGGATGGAATCCACCCCGGTTTTTCTAACTCTACAGACTGAGAGATTTTAGGAATATTAGTGAACAGTAGATCGAGGTAGTTTTGTCCGCGGGTGAGATGTGGATTCAATTGATGCAGAGAGAATTCCTCAATTATCTCGCAGAAGATAGAGTTCACTGCACTTTCAGTTAATTTTGAAGGTACGAGAGAAGGCCCTTCCTGCTGTCCCCATGAGATGTCCGGCACGTTAAAATCCCCACACAATATAACTGTATCCTTGTCCTTCAACTGGGCGTGCACCCTGCTGGGAGAGGTATGTAGCTGCTCCAGGCGGTTTAACGAGGCAGGCGGGGGTAGGTACACACAGCCCACGAACACACTGGACCTTCCTTGGATTTCCAACCAAATAATCTCGCATTCACTTTCTAAGTCCGCTCTTCTGGCACGCAACTGAGACTGCGTAGCAATGACAACACCACCCCCACGCCCAGCCCTGTCTCTCCAAAATATGTCATGAGTCCTAGAAAAGGCGAGTTCAGAGTCAAGAAAACTGTCAAACAGCCAAGACTCATTTAAGGCTATTATTGACATGTTATTAAACTCACTGCTGCTCAAATCTATTTTGTCCAGCTTGTTTGCCACACTCTGAGTGTTCTGAAAATATATGGACATAGAACTGTTCGAACACGGCCCAGGATTAATTTCTAAATCACCTGACAGTAGAAGAAGCATGAAGACTGTGGTCACCGTTGATGTTTATGTGACCGTACCTTTCCTAGTTAAAGTGCTGGCTCCTTTTAGCAGCATGGCAGGCGACATTCCAGCAGCAGAGAAACAACAAAAATTAAAACTCCGATTGGAGCACTTCCAGTTTACTGAAGCTTCATAATTCTTTTCGCAAATCATGGACACCCCCACATCACTACCACTCACAAGAAAAGGACTAGTTACGTGAAAGAATAACATAATAAAACAGCACAAAACAGGAAACCGAAACACACGCACGTCATTCACCGACGGCATCTTGTGTGAATGCTTCATTATAATTTGAACATGCTTGCGTTTAATCTCCGCTGTGCGTCTTCCGAAAGTCTTGAGTGCACCCGTTGAGAATTCCTTGCCTCCTTTGTTACACGGAAGCTGTCTCTATCTCCTATGACGTTCGCCAGTTGAGAATGCCATGCCTCTCGTGTTACACGTAAGCTGTATCTGCCTCCTATGGTTTTCGCTCGTTTAAGCCTAGTTCCGCCAGGTAGCGTTTTCGTCGCGGGTCTCGCTCTCTTAGTGGGCAGATTGCAGTACACTTGTTCAACCTCGCTGTGATATCTTAACCAACTCAACAATTTACATTTGACTTATCTTACCCTCTTTCAGGTCGATTTGCCACTTGCCTTCATGTTCCTTTGTAGTTCGAAACTTCCTCTGCCTTCCAGTGTTCTTTACTACATTCCTATGTGTGTCGATCCCAACTAAATTAGACTCCGGTGCATTACAATGTGTATAAACATTTGCTGCACCAAGTGTCATTACGTTTGGTTGGTTAAATCGCGAGAAAAGTCTATTTAAAATTCTCAATTTCGCTTGGCCGCCATGTTGGTTTTGTGGTCACCAGGTTTTTGAAGTTTCACAGGTGAACTTTTAGTAGAGCCCTTTAACACCGTTCACAATTTCAGGGCGATATCGGTAATAGTTTCGGAGATACTGAATGCTGGTGAAATATTTCGCACAGCAGCCATGTTGGATTGGTGAGACACAATAACATTTGAAGGGCACGGTCGGGGTCGGCCAGAATAGTGCTATGATCTTACCGAGTTTCATTGCAATCGCTCCGGCCGTTTAGAAGTTATTAGGGGGACACACACACCCCTCACACACACACACACACACACGGACAAAAGGTGATCTGATAAGCCTATTTTTAGCCTATTTTCAATTTTGAAAAAATCGGCTTATGAGATCACCTTTTGTCCGTGTGTGTGCGCGCGTGTGTGTGTGTGTGTGTGTGAGGTGTGTGTGTGTGTTCCCCTAATAAAATCTAAACGGCTGGAGCGATTTCAATGAAACTCGGTAAGTTCATAGCACTATTCCCGGCGACCTCGACCGTGCCCTTGAAATTTCGTTACGTCTCACCAATCCAACATGGCGGCTGTGCGAAATATTTAACTAGAATTCAATATCTCCGAAACTGTTACCGATATCGCCCTGAAATTGTGTACGGTGATAAAGGGCACTACTAAAAGTTCACCTATGAGGCTTTCAAAAACCTGATGACTACAAAACCAACATGGCGGCCAAGCGAAATTGAGACTTTTAAATAGACTTTTCCCGCGATTTAACTATCCAAACGTAATGAAACTTGGTACAGCAAATGTTTATACACATTTTAATACACTGAAGTCTAATTTAGTTCAATTGTTTACATAACCTCAAAATGGCAGCTGTGCGAAATATTTCACTGACATTCTATATCTCCGAAACTATTACAGATATCGCCCTGGAATTTTGTACGGTGATAAAGGGTACTGATACAAGTTTACCTACGTACATTTCATAAACCTGTTAAATACAAAACGAACATGGCGACCAAGCGAATTTGAAATATTTTAATATACTTTTCTCGTGATTTTACTCCCTGAGCGCAGTGAAATGTGGTACAGTAAATGATTTTGCAGATTGTAATGCACTGCCATCTAATTTAATTCAATTGTTTGCATAACCTCAAGATGGCGGCTGTGTGAAATTTAAAAAGTAAGTTTTTATTTCTTGTGTCGTAATCATGCGATCGATGTGAAAGTTTGAATACTGAATCTAGGCAATAATTGTCCTTGAATGGTACATAACTCTATGGCCTATACATATAACAATCCTAAATGGCGAGCTTCCAAAATATTCAGACGGTTCCCAATATCTATGAATCTTTTACAGCAACCAAACTGTTTTTTTAATGTTCATAGAGCCTATGATCATATTTTCACCTATAGGACTTTCAGTAACCTGGTGACCACAAATCCAACATGGCGGCGATGCAAAGTATAAATGTTTAAATGGACGTTTCTCGCGAATTAACTATCCGAGTGCCGTGAAACGTAGCACGTTAAATGCTTATACAAATGTTGATCCACTGGCATCTAATTTATTTCAATTGTTTGCATAATCACAAGATGGCTGCTGTGCGTAATTTTAAAATCTCGTTTTTACTTCTTGTGTTCTAATCATGCGATTGAAGTTTGAATACCACACGTACACAATAATCTTATTGTAATAGTACAAAAATAAAAATCCAACCTGGCGACCATCTGAAATATTTAGACGGTTCTCAATATCTACGAATCTGTTACAGCAATTAAACTGAAATTTTGTATGTTGATAGAGGCAATTAACATGAGCAGTATGTATGAAAATAGGCTGTATAGTTCTTCATGGAACTACTTGTTTTTTTTCATAAGATGAAAATAGGCTAATAATTGATATTAACTTGCAAAAAGGACTGAAACGTATCAGATATTAAAATCTGTGATAGACTCTAGGAGTCCGAATAGAAAGTACGACTTTAAGAACACGAAATAACAAAAACATTTCAAAACAATAGGAAATGCACTTAGAAAGGCAAAGGAGAAAAATATGATGCATTGTGTGAAAATAACCGAAATATTCAAAAATATGCATAAATATGATTTTGCATGAACTTCCGGGCCTTAATAATATCGAACATCCACGGGAAGGGAGGCTTCCTGTAAAACTTCTACAACTAAAGTAATCCAGGACACTTAAAATTCTCGTGGCCACTTTTGTTTCTCAAACACCGTGTGTCAAGGAATGTACAAGTAGGAGTTAGGCCAGCTCATTATCGTGTCGAGGGCCCCGCACTCCATCTAGAAGGCGGAGGTCTTGTTGAAATTTCCGTCACGAAATGATCATCTAGTAAGCTGTTTATCATCATTAAGCGTGGGGGCAAGTTCGCGTGACTTACCGAGCGCAGCGCCACTGAGCCTTGGCAATTTACAAGGTGACGCGGCCGAGCGGTGAATTAATATGAGACCACCTCATCTGTTACTGTATAAAGGGCCTAACACTAGGCTTTCCTCCTGATATTCTTGTATCAGAAATTAGCATCAGTAGAGTCAATCGACTGACCGTTATCGTGATTAATCGGATAACTCCACTGGCTAATACTAATATTGAAAAGCAAGGCTCTCCTGGGTAACGGGGATATGACGTCATGAAGTGACTTCCTACATCGCACGAGTCAGAGTGGAATCAAGAGGTGGACACTGTACCATTTACCCACCGAGAATCGAGTTTCTACTTAGGTCATCAGAAATATGCATTCTCAAAGTAATGAAGTAGTCTATTATATGAGCAGTCTACTTCCGACAATTAACAAGAACAAAGCAGCTCATGTCGGCCTACAGATTGCAGGGACAACGCGTCAGATCTCCTCGGTCTTAAGTCTTGTTTACAGTGATCGGGGTGCTGCCAGATAGCTGCTCAATTGCCCTCACGAGGCTGAGTGCGCCCCATTCCAACTCTCACGTCACTTTTTAGATCCTTGACGGAGCCTGGAGTCGAATCCTGGGCCTCCCGGTGAGAGGCAGGCGCGCTGCCCTAACAATCACTGCTGGCGAACCTTCTTAGATGAATTGAGGATTTCCGTGAGAATCGAATTTGATCGCTTTGAAATGCAAGCCCGTTTGCATCCTCATGTTGCTAGAGAGATTTATTCTGGATATTGTTGCCGTTTGATAAGTTGAAGTGAAGAAATGTAGTGATGTAAACACCACAGCATAACACACTGTTCATATGAACACTATTAGGAGCAGATTACCTCGCTAAACTCTTTCGTTAGAGAGTTATTATCATGCATGCGACCCTTCATTCAGCGCAGTACTCTATCTTACTTCACTTTAATAATTCGCCGGTTTCTTGACAATCAGTCTCTGATAAGATAGAGCCAAATTGGGAGCACACTTGGATCACCAGAAATTATACAGGACGTAATGGTCAAACTATTTACCAGACCCCCAAACTGAACTGTTTAAAATTTTAGAAAAAGTATGAAGTGATTGCATTGTTCTCTAGCATTTTCTGTTTTAAATTCCAGATTGAGAATGTTGTCCACCACGAGGGTTTTGTTTCTTTAGTTCCTTTATGGATAGAAAGCTGTGGATTCAAAACTGAAATGGTACTGTAATTAGGAGGAAATGATATACCAAATATTGTATAGGCAGTAGTTTTAATAATAAAATAAAGCCTGTGGAAACCTCAGAAAAAAACCAGACTAGATTGGTCCTCGGGGATCCATTCAATGACCGCCGAATCACCAGACTTGAATCCAATGGAGTTTTACCTCTCGACACATTGGTGCATTCCACAATGGATTTGATCAAATACGAAACACACCTGGACTTTCCAACAGAGTATGGTAAAGCAGGTCACCCCGTAGCTAAAGTTATTAGCCCCTGATCATGTACTTCAGCTCAAGCAATGTCTCCACCATGAGCATGTAACTTTCTAACAAAGGGTTGTCGGATCAAGTTTAGCATTTGGTATGAGAAATGATGATGATGATAATTGTTGTTTTAAGGGACCTAACATATAGATTATCGGCCCCTAATGATCTGGGTGATAGCGAAAATGTTAATGAAATGGAAACCAGAACGAAAATTAAGTGAGACGGAAAATACTTACAAAAAGGAACTCAGATTGAAACAACTCACAAAAAGTTCTTACAAAACGGAATTTAGAACGAAAATATTCACAAAAAAAAAATAATAGATTGAAAAATACCCACAAAATGAAGGCTAGGTTCAAAATACGTACAAAATGCAATGTAGCGTCGAAATACTTACAAAATGCAATTGAAATTCAAAATACTTACAAAATGCAAATGAGACCGAAAATACGTACAAAATGCAATTGAGGTTCAAAATATTTACAAAATGCAATTGAAATTGAAAATACACAATGCAATTCAGGTTGAAATATGCCAGTTCCAATCCAAATTATTCACAAAGTGCAATTGAAATTCAAAATACTTACAAAACGCAATTTAGATTGAAAATACTTGACAAAATGTAATTTAGATTCAAAATACCCACAAAATGCAATCGAGAATCAAAATATTTGCAAAATGCCCACCAAACAAAATGCAATTGAGATTTAAAATTCTTGCGAAATACGGTTTTGGTTGAAAATACTTACAAAATGCAATTGAAATTCAAAATACTCACTAAAATGCCCGGAACCTATATTGAAAGACTTACTAAAAAGCAATTTAGGTCGTCAATTTTTACAAAATGCAATTGAGGTTGAAAACAATCACGAAAATAATTTAGATCGAAAAAACTTACAAAATGCAACGTAGATTAAAAATGCCTACAAAAAATCCCTCTATGAAGGAGGGATCAGGAAAGATGAGACAAGGGTCAATTAAGGCGGGATAGTGAAAGACTCCCTAGGCCTCGGATACCCTAATACCGTTGGGGTCGGAAAAGAACAAGAGTTGACCAAGGGAGGTCGACAGGAAAGAAGACAGAGAGGAGCCCGGCACAAGTAAGTGGAAGCAATGCCTGATTCAGCTGAGGTCCCGTGGTCGCCAACCCACGTCCCACTAGATGTGAGCCCCTGGGGGAGGTGTGAGAAACACCTCCCTGCTGTGGATGTAGTTTGAATGCAACAGAAGTGTAGCAATATGACTCTTATTGATCTATTTTAGTTACATGTTATTAAGGGCACCCAGAAGGAGTCAAGAGTGAGTCTCTTCTTTCGAACCCTTATTATTTCACACTTCTATGACGTTCCGAACTATTTTATTTTACGCCATATCCGGAAGACTGCAAATGTAGGGCGTGGCATGACCACAAACAGCTGTCTAATTTCACACTTTTAGAGCTTTCCGTCTATTTTTGTATTGTTAGAAGAAAGATCCATAGACAGTTTTTGATCCATATAATTTATTTACTTTTCATATTTTGCAAAAATGAGGAAAAAGTAGACTTATGAGATCGGGCAAATGTGTGTCTGTCTGTCTATCTGTCTGTCTGGCTGTGTGTGTGTCCCCCCCTATCAACTCCTAAACGGCTGCAGCAATCGAATCAAAATTTTGTATGAGTAAAGATCTATACCTGAATATCTCACGGCCATATTTGAAAATGATCTCAGTGCTACCAACTGCTGAAAAATCGCAATTGAAATTTGAGCTCCATGTTGGATATCTTGGAAGGTATCAATGGGAGCTATTTCGAAATTGGCACACGTATAGATAATAATATTGCAGTTTAAATTACTGGAGGCCATACATGGCAGTGTTGCCAAAATGATTATAAGCCTGCTGATAGGTCCAAATTTAAAATGCATATAACTTCTACACTATCAATTGGATTTCAACCAAATCTTGTATGTGCTATGTGTACATAAGCAGATATGACTGAGCGTATTCTTAAGAGCCACCAGGGCTGCCAACTGTTAATAAATGCTCTCAATTTTTTTAAATCCAAATACCCATATATCAGAAAGTATGCAAGCCGACAGCCTTAAACTATGCACACGTATAGTACCTGACATTGTATAATAATTTGGAGTAACTTATATACGTCAGTGCTGCCAACATGATTCTAAGCCTGCTGATAAGTCCAATTTTAAAATGCATGTAACTTCTATACTAACTAATGGATTTCATTCAAAATTGACACAACAATAGATCATATTATTTCAGATTATTTCTCACCAATTCATGTATGTCATTGTTGCCAACATGATTCTACGCGCGCTTTTAGATCCAATGTTTAACTGCATGTAACGTCCATGCTATCCATTTGACTTCAACCAAATTTTGTATTCTGTACCTTAAGAGATGGAACTAAGAATATATTCAGTCACCAGGGCTGCCAACTATAGTTCTCTATTAGGCTACATTATGCCAGGTATACAGTATTTCGAACTACTTAGAAATTTCGATATTACCAACTTAATTTCGTCATTATTCTAGTCAGATCCATATTGATTAATCATTGACATGAATCTAAAATTTTAAGAAAAGTAGGCTCTTTAGTTCGTCACGGAACTTCTAGTTGTATTGTTAGAAGAAAGTTCCATAGACAGTTTTTGATCCATATCATTTATTTACTTTTTATTATTTATTTATTATTATAAAGCCTCCGTGGCTTAGGCGGCAGCACGCCGGCCTCTCACCGCTGGGTCCGTGGTTCAAATCCCGGTCACTCCATGTGAGATCTGTGCTGGACAAAACGGAGGCAGACAGGTTTTTCTCCGGGTACTCCGGTTTTCCCTGTCAAAATTGCATTCCAGCAACACTCTCCACTATCATTTCATTTCATCTGTCATTCATTTAATCATTGCCCCCGAGGAGTGCGTCAGGCCTCGGCAGCCGGCACAGTTCATATCCTCGCCGCTAGATGGGGGCTTCATTCATTCCATTCCTGACCCGGTCGGAGACTGGAAGCAGGCTGTGGATTTTCATTTTCATTTATTATTATAATGGATATCCATTACAGTAAATGGAACCCTATTACACATAGTACATTAGGGTTATAGTTTGTTACAAAATTAAAAAATAAATTATGGGATTAATTTTTGAATAATAATAATAATAATAATAATAATATAATTTCGTATGGCCTCGGGTGCCGGGTGCAAGCTTTGTAATTTGACACCCAGAGGGTAGCTTGCATGTCGAATTTCTTTGTTCCTTGAATCACTATCAAAGTCAAGGAGGTTAGATATATAAGCTCCTTGAACACTATTGCGCTTTCTAGGAGAGAAATGAGGAACTTTGTGTTGGCGGAAACTCCGGAGATTAATTTTGCCATTATGAACACGGCCTACTGAATTCAAATGGGTTCTTTCACATGTCATCATCGTATGACATGCGTGTCGTATTTTTGTCGCCTTTCAAAAAAAATCACTTACCACGGCCAGGAGCGAACCTGCAATCTTGGGGTTAGTACACCGACACGCTATCCACTCACCCACAGTGGCAAGTGGATAAAAGCTAAAAATTGGTTATAACAACATTTTTTCGTGAATATATGATAATGTGGTTTTGAAAATTTCAAGTTGCAGATTTGTAAGTTAGAGTTCAAGTTGTATCTGGCTTTACCAAACACAGAGCATACAAAAACAACAGGTGATCTATTGTTGGAGGAGAATCACAAAGACAGGAATAACCATCTACAGTATTAATTTTGAAACGTTCGAAATTGGGTTTAAAACGCCCGAGACCAGTTAAGAATTGACTAAGTTCAAAATTCGGCACACACATCTTACACTGGAGCCTTTTGTACAACGGGTCCAGTAGTTGTTCCACTGACTTGTTATGTGACTTCTAATTTGTCTCTTTGCATAACATATTGGGGACTTGTCGTATGAAGCTTGCGTATTAGATGCTGCTGCTGTTTTTTTGCGAGTTGATCCGCTGTGTCGTTTCCAGGAGTTCCGGCATGTCCTTGAATCCAGGTGAAACAAATGTGAGGGTTTTGATGAGCTATTGCTCTGATAGTAACAGCAACTGGGTTCATATTGTACTTGTCATTTGTTGACCTTAGGGCAGCTTGGGGATCACTGAAAATCCGAGCATTCTTTTTGTTCTTTTTGCACCATTGGACTGCAGAAATTATGGCCCAAAGTTCTGCCTGATAAACGGAACAATTTGAAGACAGTTTATACTGTGATGACAATACCTCAATATTATTCTCATAAACTACAAATGCACATCCAACTTTATCAGTTACGTTGCCATTCGAAAAGAGAGAATTGTTTATTTACCAGGTGAGCTAGCCGTGGTCGTTACGGCGTGGCTGCAGGCAGTCATTCACATCCGGGAGGCGAGGAGGATCAAATCTCCCCGACAGCAACCTTGAAGATGGTCTTCTGTGGTTTCTCATCTTCCTTCCAGGCAAATGCCAGGGTTGGTCCCTAACTATAGGCCACAGCCGCTACCTTCCAACTCCTCGTCCTTACACTCAAACTTTCCTCCCCAGACAACACTCCACACGCGACGTTACTTGTAGCTTACCCCATGGGTGTCCGCATAGGAGCAGCTACAAACTGGTGAGCCGAACATGCCCTCGGACACTCCCGGCAATAAAAGCCATATTCTAAACAAATGTTTATTTATACATTATTTATTTACATAACTTGTTACAAACAGGTCATAAACAAAATTGTATTAATGCACTGGCAAACATTCAAGCTCACTTTTCAAAAGTTAACATCTTGTCTATCTATGGAACATGGCCCAAACTTAAGGTTCACGTTAAAATCTCCCAATTAACAGAATCTCTTTGGGGTGCCCTTAAGCATTCTTCTTCTTTCTCATTAATATCAGTCCAAGTTTGGTGGCTTCGGTGGCGTAGTTGGTAGCATTGTGAGATTCTATGCCCAAGGTCGCGGGTTCAAAACCGGCCGAAGTCATCGGATTTTTAAGAGCATTAAAATCCCTCAGTATGCCTTCCTTCGGAGGGGAAGAAAATCCAGTGGTCCTATGTCATAGATTTAGGGCATATAAAAGAACCTTCCACGAAATACACTTGTGTGAAGCTAAATTATAGGTTAGATTTGACTAACGCTCTTAGGTTCCAACGTTCGTCACCGGGAGCCGATTGCGGTGGCATCTAGTAACCAAGTTCAGAACTAGTTGTGGTTGACGGTGGCGTTCGGTAGCAAAAGTAGGAACTACTTGGAAATTTATGTATGCAGTCCTTACATGAATTAAAAACAGATAGCACACACTAATACAGCCATTACAATTAACACCGGTTATCAGACAGATTCTTCACACACCCAAACTGCACGGGACAGCCCCTAAACTAAGGAACCAACCAACCATGAGCCCCGTGTGATCTGTGAATTGTAATTACGAGGTGTAAAGGCCCTGTTGCCACACGACTATTGGCAGATGCTATCAGCAGCACACGCGTGGCGCCCCCCGGGGCATTCAGCAGCAACAAGCTGCCAAGTTATTTGAATTGCAGAACAAGTTCAATCATAAATCAACACGTGTACACTTGTGGAATTAGCTCTGCTGCCAAATGTTGGCTACTCTGCTTCGTAAATTTGCATTTTAATTGTCCGTATGTTTAGCGGAACAGCGAGATAATCTGCCTCTGTTGGTTAGGAAGCAAAATAACTAGTGATGGACGAAGCAAAGAGGATATAAAAGTAGATTAGCACAGACAAGGAAAGTGTTTATACAGAAAAGGAATATGTTGACATCGAATATTGATTTAGGTATTAGGAAGCCATTTTTGAACGCCTCTGTCTGGAGCGTGGCGCTCTTTGGAAGTGAAACTTGGACTGTTGGAGCAGCAGAAAAGAGGAGAATTGAAGCGTTTGAAATGCGGTGTTACGGGAGAATGATGAAGATCAGAAGGGTAGATAGGGTTACAAACGAAGAGCTATTAAGACGAGTGGGAGAGAAGAGATGTTTCTGGCGACTGCTAATGAAGAGAAGAGATAGATTGGTAGGACACATACTAAGACACCCAGGAATAGCAAGCTTAGTTATGGAAGGGAGGGTCGAGGAATAGAACTGTAGGGGTTGACCAAGGTTAGAATATGTTAAACAGGTTGCCTCGGATTTAGTGTGTGATAGCAATGTAGAGATGAAGTGATGAGCTTAGGACAGGGAGGCGTGGAAAGCTGCATCAGTCAATAGACTGAAGACTCAAACAACAACGACGACAGCAACATCTGCCTCTAGCAACACATTCTTTATTTATAGGTGGACTAGCAGGTGTACTCGCAATGTAGTTGGTTTATTACCTGGCCGATTCTCTTAGTGCAATCGTTTTGATATTAGTCTCACCAAAACCAAACTCCGTGACACCACAGACCACTGCCCCGCTATTCGGCCAACAGATAGCAGAATGTAGTCTACCCTCGACCGATAATCTTGGTCTCCGTAGTCCGGATATCTTTCTTTCTCGTTTAGGCTTACTTTAGACCACGGGGCTCGTATCTACTCTTCGATAAAATTGTTGCTTTCTTCTTCTTCCAATAGTCCCAATAGACTATGAGTCAGACTTCTTTCTTTTGTTAGCTCCTGTTGAGGATTGCTTCTTGTGGGAGCGGTGTTTTGCCAGGCCGCACGTCGGTGGCGCTGGATTGGAGACTGGACGTCAGCTAAGCCCGCCTGCGGCTATATGGTCAACTAATTAACAGCTGTGCACTATCTGGTAGCCAATCTATTTTTGAACTCCTTGTTTCCTTTGTGGTATGTATATGATTCTGAGTGCTATTGTACAATACCCAAGGGGTATGCACCCCTTAGAGATCATCCCCCCCATCATCTGTCTAAATCTCATAAAAGGCAACCCTTTAAAAGCCTACCCAATATCCATCAATACTATAAGGGCAGCTGGCTACTCCATAAAGCAGCTCAACCCTTGCGTAATTATGACACACAGCGACATACTACAAACTGGTTCAACTATGCCACAACGCGCTGACAGAACAGAGGCTAAAGGTATAAAAGGTGCCTTAAGTGGGTCACGAGGATCTCTCCATCATCAGTGCTTCGACGAGACAGCCGGAGGCTAACGACAGTGTCAACCGAGGTGAGTCAGTCAGTCAGTGTTCAGAATCCTACTTTTGTAACCTAACACCCACAGTTTGTACTCACATTATAACATCACAAGATCCCTTAAAAGGGACTAACAGTTACTCATTGCTGACCAATAAACACTTGGTCAGTCTCTTACACTTGCATTACTGATCTACACTCTTCTTCACGTCCCAACGTCCTTCCTTACTCCCGTCACAGTCAGACGTGACACACCGTAGTAATAACGCCAACTCAGACGTCATTGTATTCCTCACAGCGGCTCGCGTGCTCAAGTGAGGCGCGTGCCGAACCGCTGACACTAGCAAGGTGATTATATAATAAGTAGCCGGCTGGGCGACTAGTACATCGACCCGCGTGCTAAGGCTACATCCCTTAAACCACATTTACAGTCTTTATAGGAGCGCCCCCTAGTTCCTAACGCTAAACAACACTCCACACTGGTCAGCTTGCCCCTCCAAAGGCAGCTACCCCCTTTTAGACACTCCATTCAAAATCAATACAGTAACTCTTCCGTTTTAGGTCCTACCACCCCTAAATAAGGGATCTAAAACAGATGGTGGAGGCGGGGTACTACGCGCAGTAACAGGACTCAACCAACGAGCCCTCGTAGTCAAAACGACCCCCTCTGAACCGCAAAAAGCCAAGCAGATAGTTAAAAATTTTTTCCCCCAGACAGAAAGCACCATATTTTTTTTTGGTGCTCTAAACTAGCTACACAAGGGAAAGGCTTGATAAACCAACCCCCTAGCCCCATACAGAACCAGAGAGATATAGGAATACACTGGCAAACACGCACAGATTTTTTTTTCTCTCTATTGTTACTTTAGGCCCATACACTTCAGGCAGAATGGCACCTCATGAAGAGATTGCAAGCCATGAAGGTAATAGGGGTATGCCAATATTAGTAGCATTATTGGCTAGATGCCAAAGGCACATACAGATCAGGCAAACACAAATACGGACACTCAAAACAGAAAATCGGGACAATACAGGGCAAACAGCCATACACTCCGTCAGAGGGTAGGACAGCGCGATTAAGATGCGCACATAAGCACTTGCAAACAGGCCATATGCCTCAATAGGCAGTACACCCAAATTTGGGACGAATACCGTGAACTCCAAACCAACAAGGCCATTTTTGAGTTCATGGTAGGGCCACCAGCCCAGCCGAGAGAGGACATAAGCGTAGATACGCTAACTCGACAATTTGCGAGGATGTCCCTCTCGACAAGTACTGCCACGCAGTGGCAGGAGTTCGCCGTGGCCACAGTCCAGGAGACGGCCAGGTTAGGCTCCAACATACTAAAGAATACATCCTACACAGACACACGTCCTCCAGCTCCGGATCGGAAGGCAATTTTGCCAAGCCGAGGGGAAGAGCCTGGAACAATCCCCTCGGACCGGATGAACGAGAGGGAGTTGAAGCCAGGACCTTCAATCACACATAATACGACAGAGGGACAACGGGACGTAACCACGTCATGGGCAGACGACATAGAGCCCGCCCTACAGTATATAAAGCCTACATACACGTACACAGATAGGCTAACACAGTGGCAGGAGTCTGCCGTGGCCACGGGCCAGAAAGCGGACAGGCTACACGACACCACATTGGCAGGACAAAAACAGGCACTTAAGCGGCCCTCACCGCCAGTTCAAAGGGCAAATTTGCCAGAACGGAGGCGAACACCGGCATTAGTCCCTCAGGATGCACGGTACACGCACATACAGATTAAACAGGCATTACCATACAATACACGGGGATTAGGAAAGGTATTATTACCCACCCCACAAAACCTCGCAGTCAAACATACATACACTCCCGCAAAATCTGCTAAGATAGCGCCAAGCGCAATAACGCCCTTAAATACAGGTACACTTAGACCTAGAAACACGCGCTACGGTGGAAGTAGGGCAAGGCTTACTTTGCTAGAAATTCCGCCGGAAAACAGCAAAGAAACACCTCAATGGATTTCAGAGGCCTATAATATCGTAACAGGGCAAAACCCTTCACCTTTCTGAGCACTGAAGCTCGAAAGACGATAACGACTTCCACCAAGGCCAAAGAAATAAAATAACATCACTTCCCCCATCATAAATGGCCACACAAGTTCTTTCACGCGGGAGATATCAGAAAATAGACCGACAATTACATAGTAAACATAAACTGCGCATTTTTTTTTTCTTTCTCGTATTTTATGTATATACAGGGCAACATGGCCAAATTAGAAGTGAGTAATTTTAAATCCTTCTGTGTTTTTTTTTTGGGAACCATGGCATCTTTCTATTAGGCCATCACTAAGCCAAGTGAAAGCCCATCAGGCTTAAGGCCGGAAAGAGATATTTTGAACACAACTTAGGCATAAAATCACAGCATAGAGCTTAAGGGAGTCTTTCTAAGTAGAAATGACTAGACGTTCTACGTTATGGTTCCACAGTTTGACAGATTCTCTTGTTGCGGGCGAAAACCGTAAGCATGGCAAGAATTAAGAATCTCAAACTAGTTTCAAAAAAAAAAAAAAATTTTGGGAGGTGTGCTTTAACCAACTAAAAAGCCCAATTGCACACCGGGATGAGACACTGTCATTTTGGTGAAGTACAATTACTTTGATAGGCAGGTTTGACTCCCACAGTGCACTGGCTTTGCTCGTGACGTGGATACAAGGGTATCAGTTACGTCTGGCAATGGCCTTTCTAAGGTGTACTAGACAGTGTCGGTAGATTCCCCTGAGACGTAACCAGATTACGGTAGTACTCACGTTACCAAAATGGTAAATACTACACTCAGGTCCCAATCACCATTTTTTTTCAAAAACATAGTGCTCACGACATAATTTTTAGAGACTAACGCCACCTACTATTATTTTCTTTCAATGTGCTCTCTTAATTCAGAGCGGGGCATAAATATTTTTTTTTTGTTTCACACATTTAGCCCAAGAAAGAAAAATGGCCAAATAAACTATATATATATATTTTATACATAGGTATACATAACACAACACTCGGGGACACAAGTGTAGTCAATGGAAGGTTCTTTTACAGACGGCCAATGCATATGAGATTTCCGAAGTGAAATGCCATGGCCTGTGGTTTGGATTCCAAGTAAAACGGAAATCCCGTGGCACATGATCTCCAGAAATGGTCACGTTAAACCACAAAATTCCCCTCTTGCCTTTTTATAATGCGAAGAGCACTAACAGAAAGCAGGCTGATTAAGAACACATGTTCGGATACACAGCGTTATCGAAACAAGTAAACAAGCGAGCGCGCAAGACATTGCAACCCGACACCACCATACTCAGCAGTAAAGCAGACCTCAGTGATAAACTGCGAGCCTTACAGACGACAGTTCCCAAAGCACACTGCACGGAATCATTCATAGCCAACCCAAGAACCCTATATCTTCAAAATTTACACTACGAGGAGAGGGCAAAAATAAGCAAACTCCTCGCAGGAAGGTATACTAGGGGTTGCGCATAGAAAAACACACAGCCCATTTGCCATAGTGTAGGCGGCACAGAAATGGCCACCAAATCTTTACAGACAACCGGCTTCGAACCCATGTCCACACACAAAAACCTCGTACCGAAAACTAACTAAACAACGGTATTTTCGGTACGAGAAACACAAACAAAATACAGACAGAATGCCCGCAGAACATGAACAACGCAGACATATAACACAGAGAATTACATAGAACACGGGTTCGAACCCCAGAGAAAATTGCACGCCAGGGAAAAACAAGCAGACGGCCTTCCAATCACACCAAAATTGGCCCATATAACGGCTTAGACAGATAATACTACATTCCTGCGGCCAAATGACAGGCATAAAATTCCAGAAATACACTTGACAGGGAAAATGGACTTTCCAGACAGAGACATATAAATTTCGTAAGACAACGGTCTTACGGAATAATGGCCACACAACGGCAATAGTAGCAGGGCGGATTACCACATCGGGCCGCCAGGAATTTAACACAATGACCACACTGGCATACGTGCAGAAAAACACGCAACAGTGGTTAACCTACATAAAATCCCGGCCTGAAGTTACACACACAAACTGATGACTTGCAGACTTAGCCACTTTGCAACACTGTCGATGACAAAACGCGATTGTGTAGTGGCAGTGACCATGAATAAACAAATGCAGAACAATCATAACACTATACATTTTTCAACACTGCGAAAGCATTTATCAACAAGCAGACGTCACAGACCAAAACTTGTCGCAGGCCCAGAGTAGCACGTTCGTAAAGACGTTGGCAGGCCACGGGCGCTTCCTACCCATACACAATATACACAGTAGGACTTAGCCCTACAGCAGACCAGGCGTCCGCGTGGTGTAGCGGAGCGTAGTCACACACACACACACAAACGCGCTCACCAATCAGGGGCGAACATAGGGACTTTGAGGAAACGGGACCTCCCCTTAACAACTTCTTTTTGCGACCCTAGTCCCGAAACAAATCATTCCAGGCGACTAGGACTTAGCCCTATAACGGACCAGAGTAGGTCGTGAAGCTTCGCTATCCCAAAGCGCGGATAGAAAACCAACATGGACCAAGGGAGGATGACAAGAGAACATGCTAACAGCGTCCCACTCTACTCCCTTCCCATAACCTTTTCACGTCCAAACATAAACAACGCAGACACATGAACACGACCAGAACAGCTACACTACACTACAAAGTATACATAAGGGTTGGTAAACTTCATGTGTTTACAGAAAGGGCATGCTACGCCTTGAGCCCCACCGCTATCACCTGAATGAGAGGGGTGCATCGGCAAACACCAACTAAGCGTAATGCACATCTCCATATGAGAGATGAGGCCATAAGTAATAAATACTAACCATTTTTTTTTAAATTTAAATCATCCCGCATGAGAGGGAAATATATTAGTATTATGCCTCAACCTACACCTATCCATACATGAGTGCAAACGCCTCATATCCAGACGCATGCATGTATATCCCATCCATTCACCAGGGGATATTGATATCAGACCGGCATGGATTTTTATTTTATTTTTTGCAACCCCGGGAATTACCTGCCCCGTTCCACTCACTGTAGGAGCATCCCAGCACAAAAACCGGTTCCAGGCCGCCACTAACGCGGAATTCGGAAGTGCGCAACCTCCTCCTACCCTGCTTTAACCCACTCTACAGATAACTACCCCCAGATCACAATAACAGGGTACCTGACGCCACAGACCCTACTAACACCTCCATCAAGGTTAAAAAAGAGCATTATCGCTGGAGAAGCTGATATAGCACAGGTAGCCTAAAGTAGTCTACGTATGTAGAGGTTTTACCAGCCCACCACACTGGAAGTATTTTACATTTGACACTTTTTACACAGGTTACAACTATATTTAAAAAAAAAAAAAAAAAGGGAACCTGAAACACCCTGGCTGATGATACCGGCGTTAGCCAAAGGTCAAAAGCACAACACTAGGAGCAGAGCTGGGGAAGGCGATGTGGACCCTTACCCCAGTTGGCTCATCAAATTACTGACGACTAGACCAAATAGACGAACCACGTAAGGTCAAAGCATTCGCGGCCTGGTCGGGCAAGCTCTGGAATCCTAGGTGCGCATAAACCGCCCCTGGGAGGAAGGGATGCTAAACCCACTTTGAGCCACGGTCGTCGAAGCCAAAACCTGCAGGGAGACTTTCTGAGAATGGCGGGAGAAATAGCTCACTCCGCGCCGGCCTCGGGAGCTATCCCTAGAGACGACCATATTATGACTAGACTGTTAGTTAAATTTACGTAAGTAGGACTTCCATGGCGGGGAGTCAGACTCCTATTCGTCAGGAGTGAAGCAGGATCCAAGGGTTCAGCAGGACCAATCCTAGATCCGACAAGTCCTTACCCCGCGAGGTGAAGGTGAAGACCACGACGGTAATCAATAATGCAGAATGAAATATGAATATATATATATGGAATGTACGCGCTCATTCGGTCCTGCGCCCACGTAAATGGACGACAACGGGTCGCCAGAGTTCTTAAATGAGTAGCATAGCGGGCACTCAAAAGGGTTCAGTGGGCCAACCCAGCAATGCCGATTAAGGCGAAGAGGACTCCCCGGACGCTCACTTCCCGGAGGACACATGAATACAAATATTGCGGCCGACACAGGCGAAGAGGACTCCCCGGACGCTTTCTTCCCGGAGGATATTATGCCATTGGACCACACTGTCCAATGCCCACATAAATGACGACGCATCGGGCAGTCAGAGGGCATTAAGAGATGGGGCATTGCGCGCCCCTCACAGGAGCCAAGTGGGCGGCTCACCTACGACTAATCGGAACGGCAAAACGGGCACGACAAGGAAGTTACAGCGGGCGGAACGGTTAGCTTAGTGGCACCGTAAGCCGCCCGCGGATAGATTAATCCTAGTAATAGACGTCGACACTAGACTTAAGGGGACGGAATCCAGCGAACCTGGAGACAACCGGTGTTTCCAGGGCTCGTGCGGGTGGTGATCTGGGGATTTAATTGCCCCAGGCGATCGTCCTAGGCCAAATTTAGTTATAGACGGTTGCATTTGACACGCAACCTAGGATTAAGCAAATTTAATGAACACTGTTGCAATTCAGCACAGCATCTTTCGGCAATAGATTAAGGCAACCCTCTCGGCTTAGATGTAGTTTTTTTTTATATATACCATAAGTAGAATAAGTAGTATAAGAGAACGCCGTTCGGCGCCTGATGACCCACAAATCCGTCATCAGGGTAAGTCCGATAACTCATGATAAGTTATTATAATGTAGCATAGTCTTACATTTAAGACAATTTTTTTTAATACATATATTGAGGTAAAATTTCGGCGCCTGGCGGCCCAAATTCGTTGCCAGGGTAAGCCCAATACTACAACACATTAGGAAATGACGTCACGGCACCATATAGGGTAAGCCCGGCCATATATCGAGTAATAATAACCATGCCATTCTTTTCACAGGTAAAAAGGGGCTTCAGACTGTGGCAACGCTGCCACAGGAAGCGGCATATGGAATAGGGAATTTCAATGTTTTGTTAACCTCTCCATTTTTTTTTGCAGGCATTGTCACCTAGAATATGACACGTGTAATTATGATTTTGCTGCCAGATAGCAGCAACATGCTATTTAATGCCCCCTTATTGTAGTATTATACCTGTGCATACTAACCTCCATTTAACATTCATTCTCACTTACACACTCACTACATTTTTTTTTACAGCTACACGTCAATAATCTGCACAGCAGGAATGATGCCTGTGGGGCATCAGGCTTGCTGGCAGATCTGCATAAAACAAAAACACTTGAAGCGTCAAAATGCGACGCAGCTTACGGCGATGAGGGCGCAACCGGCATGTGGCGGCGACCCTCATGGCCAAGTGTGCAAGCATTCACCCACAGAGGATGCTTCACAGACTAGGTATTAAGAATACACTGCAAGCGGTACGACCACTCAACCGTGCCAAGAGGTGGCCGTATAGGATCAGCCGTGATACGGCAAGCGTACGTACAAACAGGTAGCGTGCACGCGAGGATCCAAACAAAAACTAGAATTATAAGGGTTTAGCGCGCTTAAGTAGACATAAGGTCATTGTAATTCATAATTTTAAAAGGTAAACTTAATGCACAGTCATGCGCCCACGGGCAATTATTTTACTAGACATAAGGTCATTGTATTTTACTAGACATAAGGTCATTGTAGTTCATAATTTTAAAGAGTAAACTACATACATATTCATGCGCCCACGGGCAATTATTTTACTAGACATAAGGTCATTGTATTTTACTAGACATAAGGTCATTGTAGTTCATAATTTTAAAGAGTAAACTACATACATATTCATGCGCCCACGGGCAATTATTTTACTAAACATAAGGTCATTGTATTTTACTAGACATAAGGTCATTGTAGTTCATAATTTTAAAGAGTAAACTACATACATATTCATGCGCCCACGGGCAATTATTCCAATGGAAATTCCTAAATGTCAGCATCGCAACATAATACATTAAACACTATATATATTTTTGTCTGTTTATCAAGTTCACGTGTACACGATGTCTATATTTTTGTTTTGTTTTGTTTCGTTTGCTAAGGTAACACGTAACCAATGTCTGTGAATTGTTTTCTTTCATTTTTCTCTCTTCTAACTTCCCCATTTGTCAGGGTGTTCCGTTTTATCCCACACCAATAAATACATTTTAAAAATTTCCTTTAAATTATACCCTGGAACACCCATTTTTTTCTATTCTCTCCTATCTTCTTTATTGCAGGGAGCACTTTTTCCCCAAGATAGGGCGGACGACGCAATCATCCGTTCGGCCCTGGGTTTTTCCTCCCTGCACAACTATGTAACCATGTATAACCATGTTTTTTTTCTTTTTTATGCCGACAACGGCAATGGCGATTGTGCCTCAATAGCAATTATTTTCTTTATTCAACAATGTTAATGCACATTTCACCATGCAATGTAAAATTTATATACATATATATCTATGTACACCCCATAACCCTCCCCTCTGAACACGGGCTGACCGCACACCTACACTTCTGCACGACGACACCCGTTCCATACGACGACGCTTACGACGCCACCACCAGAAGAGACGAGGGGGATTCAAAAACTACTACGACAACATCCCAACCCCAAGTGCCCTTCCCGGTCGCGAGGACGCGACCAAATGGAGGAAGAGGCTTGTACAATACCCAAGGGGTATGCACCCCTTAGAGATCATCCCCCCCATCATCTGTCTAAATCTCATAAAAGGCAACCCTTTAAAAGCCTACCCAATATCCATCAATACTATAAGGGCAGCTGGCTACTCCATAAAGCAGCTCAACCCTTGCGTAATTATGACACACAGCGACATACTACAAACTGGTTCAACTATGCCACAACGCGCTGACAGAACAGAGGCTAAAGGTATAAAAGGTGCCTTAAGTGGGTCACGAGGATCTCTCCATCATCAGTGCTTCGACGAGACAGCCGGAGGCTAACGACAGTGTCAACCGAGGTGAGTCAGTCAGTCAGTGTTCAGAATCCTACTTTTGTAACCTAACACCCACAGTTTGTACTCACATTATAACATCACAAGATCCCTTAAAAGGGACTAACAGTTACTCATTGCTGACCAATAAACACTTGGTCAGTCTCTTACACTTGCATTACTGATCTACACTCTTCTTCACGTCCCAACGTCCTTCCTTACTCCCGTCACAGTCAGACGTGACACACCGTAGTAATAACGCCAACTCAGACGTCATTGTATTCCTCACAGCGGCTCGCGTGCTCAAGTGAGGCGCGTGCCGAACCGCTGACACTAGCAAGGTGATTATATAATAAGTAGCCGGCTGGGCGACTAGTACATCGACCCGCGTGCTAAGGCTACATCCCTTAAACCACATTTACAGTCTTTATAGGAGCGCCCCCTAGTTCCTAACGCTAAACAACACTCCACACTGGTCAGCTTGCCCCTCCAAAGGCAGCTACCCCCTTTTAGACACTCCATTCAAAATCAATACAGTAACTCTTCCGTTTTAGGTCCTACCACCCCTAAATAAGGGATCTAAAACACTATGTTGTCGTCATTTGGCTTTTGGTCAGTTAACTATAATAAAATCATTAATACAACTCTGTGCATTCGTGATATGACTCAGTCCTAATAAGATTTTCAGTCCATTCCATTTGCTTTATCATCATTCATCAATCTTCTTTCTTCTGTCCACTTAGCTCCTGTAGTCTTCTTACTTGTAAGGGACGTTGGGGCCCTGTCGGATGACCTGACGGAACATCAGACGCTGACGAGTTTGTTCCAGTGGGATATCTAGTTGTTCCATATCTCACTTAACAGACGCAATCCATTTGTTCTTAGAAGCCTTGCCTCTTCCTGTCACTGTGAATATCCCTTTGGTGAGTTTTTCAGAATCCAGACGTGCCAAGTGTCCATAAAGGGACAGGCGTCTTTTCTTTATGCTGTCCTCCTGGTGTTCATACAATATTAATGTTTAGGAGTAGGCTAATGGACCTCCAAAGATCACCAATGTTTTAAGTTGAGTCTGCAATTTTGTATTTTGTCGAACACTAAATATTTAAATTTTGGGGAATTTTTCCATCGGGTACAGACTGAAAGCCGCAAGTTTCTAGCCCATCTGGAGGTTCACATGCCACTGTGTAGATATAAGATACGAAGATTTGTACATTTTTTACCTATTTGACACGCGTAAGGGACAGTTTGATTCTTGAAATTTAGCACTCTAGTGGTACTTGGAAGCACCAACATGCCTGTTAAATTTGACGATTCTTGCAGCTCTGCAAGTATGTAAAAATGTAAGGTACAGTAGTTTTTTTTTTTTCGTGTAGCCTCCTGAGAGGCCGAGTGCCGGTCTTTCTAGGCGACGCCCGTGGGCGACCTGCGCGTCGGGATGAGAGATGGAATGGATGAAGATGAATGAAACTGGGCAAGGATGTGGAAGGAAGCGGCCGTGGCCTGTCAGAAGGTACTGTCCCAGCATTTGCCTGGTGTTGAAAATGGGAAACCACGGAAAACCATTTCAAGGACAGCCGACGGTGGGGCTCGAACCCACGCGTCTACCGAGTCAGCAGAGAGCTTGGCCCCTTGACCTAACGCAGCGCTTTAGCCCGCGTAGCCACTACTGTCGGTAGGTACAGTAGGTGAACTTATAGTAATATTCTCTATCACTATAGGGAATTTTAGGGCAATATCTGTGATAGCTTCGGAGATTAGAATGCTGGAGAAATATTTAGAGTGGCCGCCATGTTGGATTGTTATACATGCACGACAGGGAGTTATGTACCATTAAATGAAGACTACTGCGAAGACTCATTATTTAAACATTCACTTCGATCATATAATTAGGACATAAGGAATAAAAAAATAGTTTTAAAATTTCGCACAGCCGCCATCTTCACGTTATGAAAAGAATTGAACAAATTAAATGCCAATTGATTAAAATTTGTATAAACATTTACCGTAGCAAGTTGCAATGCGCTAGGATGGTTAAATCGCGAGAAATGTCAATTAAATGTTTCAACTTCGCATGGCCGCCATTTTAGTTTCGTACTTAACACGCTGTTAAAAGTCACATCGGTGAACTTATAGTAGTGACCTATATTGCCGTACACAATTTGAGGGTGATATCGGTAACTGCTACGGAGATAAAACATGCCAGTATTTCGCGTGGCTGCCATGTCGGACTGGTTAAACATATTAATATCTGAAAGGCACGGTCGATATCCCAAGAGGTAAGTTAGTAGTATGCAATTACCAAGTTTCATTGAAATCGCTTTGGTCGTTTAGATTTTATTAGACACACACACACACACATGGACAAAAGGTGATCACATGAGACTACTTTTAGCCTATTTTCATTTATGAAAATATAGACTTATGGGATCACCTTTTGTCCGTGTGTGTGTGTGTCCGTGTGCCCCTAATAACTTCTAAACGCCCGGAGCGAATTCACTGAAACTCAGTAAGGTCATAGTACTGTTTTGGCCGACCCCAAACTTGTCCTTCAAATTTTATTACGTCTCACCAATACAACATGGCGACTGTGCGAAATATTTCACCGGCACTCTATATCTCCAAAACTATTACTGATATCACCATGACATTTTGTATGGTGATTAAGGGAACTACTAGAAGTTCACTTATGTGACCTTTGAAAACCTGCTATCTACAAAACCAACATGGTGGCCAAGCGAATTTGCGACTTTCAAATAGACGTTTCTCGAGATTTAACCGACCAAACGCAATGAAACTTGTTACAGTATATGTTCATACACATTGTAATGCACCGAAATTTAACTTCGATCAATTGTTTATATAACATCAATATGGCGGCTGAGCAAAATATTTCACCGGCATTCTATATCTCTGAAACTATTACCGGTATCACCCTGAAATTTTGCACGAAGATAAAGGGCACTACTGGAAGTTCATCAATGAGACCTTAAAAAACCGGTTAACTACAAAACAAACATGGCAGCCAAGCGAAATTGAAAGTTTTAAATATACTTTTCTTGCGATTTAATGATCCAAACGCAATGAAACTTGGTACAGCAAATGTTTATACACATTGTAATGCACTGGTATCTAATTTAGTTCAATTGTTTACATACCCTCAAGATGGCGGCTGTGCGTTTTTTTTTGTTTCTTGTGTCGTAATCATGCGATCGAACTGAATGTTTGAATAATGAACCTACGCAATAATTTTCCTTTAAAGGTACATGACTCTATGACCTATACATACGTATAGCAATCCATCATGGCGACCATCCGGAATGTTTAGACGGTTCTCAATATCTACGAATCTACTACAGCAATCAAACTGTTTTTTTTAATGTTCATAGGGGATATGAACTTCCAATAACCTGGTGATCACAAATCCAACATGGCGGCGACGCGAATTATACATATTCACATGGTTGTTTCTCGCAATTTAACAATTCAAGTGCAGTGAAACTTGGTACAGTAAATTCTTATACAAATGTCAATCCACTGGCATCTAATTTATTTCAATTGTTTTCATAACCACAAGATGGCATCTGTGCGAAATTTTAAAATCTCATTTTTACTTCCTGTGTCCTAATCATGTGATTGAAGTTTGAATGCTACACGTACACAATAATCTTCATGTAACAGTACATAACTCTAAGCCCCACATAATATAAAAGTCCAACATGGCAACCATCCGAAATATTTAGACGGTTCTCAATGTCCACGAATCTATTACAGCAATCAAACTGAAATTGTGTATGTTGATAGTGGCAATTAACATGAGCAGGATGAATGGAAATAGGCTTTAGTTCTTCACGGAACTGCTTGTTTTTATCTTATTTTCCACCATGGCGAAATGTAAATATTATATGTCAGAATAATGAGGCTCATTATAGTACAAGTTGTCATTATGATACAGTTTCTCCCACCAATCAGAGCTGAAGAAACAGTCGTGTGACCAATTAAGGTGAGGATAGCATCGCGCTCACTTCCATGGCTCCCTATTTTAAATTTCACTACGTGTCGAGTGTCATAGTGAGGTATTCCAGGAGGCCATGGACAAATACAAGGCATTGTCTGCGTCCCATGCGCTCTGTTCAGTACATAAAACTGGTGAAATCTCGACAGGTATTTATGAATATTTATGTTTGAACATAAAATAGTTATAATTATCGTCGAACATAAACCGTCGTATGCAACTCGCCTATAATTGTAATTAAGACACTCGTATGGAAATTATAAAACTTGCTTTGCTTGTTTTATAAACTTACTCGTGTCTTAATTATTGTCATTATAGGCTCGTTGCATAATGTACTATATTTTCCTTCCTAAATTCGTAAAGTACTGAAATCTGCAATTCCGTAATACTTGTTCAATCATGTTCCTTAGTATTCGGTAATATTCAAAGTTAGTGGCTTTGGTGGTGTAGTCGGTAGCATGCTGAGCTTCTATGCCCAAGGATGTGGGTTCAAACCCAGCCGAAGACGTCGCATTTTCTTAAGAGCGTTAAAATCCATCAGTATGCCTTCCTTCGGAGGGGCAATAAAGCCGGCGGGCGCAAGTGATAGATTTATGGCATGTAAAAGAACCTTCCACTAATTACACTTGTGTGAAGCTAAAATTTGTATGTTAGATTTGATAACGCTCTATTAGTTCCAACGTTCGTCGCCAAGTGCCGGTTGTGTTGGCATCTAGTAGCCAAGTTCGCAGCTATGTGTCTTTGACGGTAGCATTTGGTAGCAAAAGTAGGAACTACTTGAAATTGATCGTCTGCAGTCCTTACCTGAATTACAGTTAACACACACTAATACAGCCATCACAATTAACACCGGTTATACACACACCCAAAGTACACGGGGCTGCATGACAACGTTATCGCAGCCCCTAAACTGAGGAACCAACCAACCAATATTCAAAGTCATTCTCATCATGATTACTTTTGTAAAGTCTGGCAAGTGCATCCAGGTTGGGAATCATGGGTTTAATCTCATTCGTAAGCCATGGGCAACAAGGGCGTGTCATATACATTGTTTACAAACCGGTTTGAACAAAACATGACACTGATGTGTACCAAATTTGATTCAATTCGGTAGCATCGTTTGGAAGTTTGTAGGAGCGGATAGACACCCGTGCACTTGAGTGTGACTGACAGGTGGGCATGGCCAAGTATCGTTCACGGGAAAGCGCATCTAGGATGACTGACGCAGGAATAGAACTGTCCTCTTCTCACCACGCTGAGTGAAGTCTCAGAAATCGAACCCCGACCACGAAAAGGACCGCAGCACAGGTGTTTGCTCGAGGTGAATGCTCGCTGCATCGACCGCGTGACGTCAGAGGGCTCATTCATAGCTGCACTCTGCTATTTATAGCCGTACCAACCTTAATCTAGATCAATAACAAATAGCTTCACTTACGAGTGGCTGGCGACACCATGCCTCACTTTGATTATTGCGATCCTGCTGCCATCCGGTGAGTTGGTCCCTTAAATAATATTATTGTACTATATCAATGGTTGTGCAATAATACGAAGGTGGATCAAAAAGTTAGTTGCACTAACGCGCTGAACCAGCGCGAAGTGTGTCGCAAACGTGGGCACAGCGGAGAAAGGGACAGACACTGCCCACACGTCTGTTAGGCAGGTTGTTGTGGTGTCTCGTCTTGTATGGTGTGAATAGCGGCCAAATGCAATGGCGCGTCGACTGGACGTTCACTCCAAATATGAGGTGCGTACGACAATCCCATTCCTATGGGCCAAAAGGAAGAATTGCACGGACATTCATCGTGGAATTAGTGCTGTGTATGGGGAGTGGGCCATTTCCCGGCAAGGGATCGTAAAGTGATGTCAGCAATTCGAAGCCGGACGCACGGATATCACGGACGAATATCGCGAGGGCAGGCCCGCAACGTCCAGGACCCGTGCAAATGTCAACAGTGTGAATGCGATCATTAAACAGAACCGGCGCATTCACCTGAGAGAAATCGCGACGCAGCACGTGGAATTCATGCCGAAAGGAACGACGATCAACGCGTCGCCGTATTGTCAAACGTTGCACGGGTTGCGTCAAGGGATTAAAGAGAAGCGCAGGGGGAAATTGAGCGCCGGTGTGATTTTGTTGCACGATAACGCAACACCTCACAAGGCCCGCAAAACGAGCGAACTGCTGCAGCGTTTCAAGTGGGAGGTCTGGCAACATCCACCCTACAGTCCCGACCTAGCACCATGTGACTTTCATCTGTTCGGTAAGCTCAAAACGAAGCTCGGTGGTCGACGTTTCCAGACCGATGAGGAGGTGAAGGCCGCTGTCTCCATGTGGTTGCAGAACGCTGGAAGAACTTTCTATGGATCCGGCATCGACAAGTTGGTTGTGCGTTCGCAGAAATGTTTGGAGTCTCTTGGAAACTATGTGGAAAAGTGACGTTACATTGTATGTTGTTATAGGCTTGTTGATGTTGTATAGGTGGTGTAATAAATGGCCATAACTGGGAAGTGCAACTTACTTTTTATTTGCCCTCGTATTGACTGTCTGTAGGTAGTATTAAAATGTTGTGCAATATAGTGAGCGAATCAACGAAGGTTTGATTATTATTGCACAAGATTGTGTCGTGTGTGGACAATATTGTGCAATATCTGATCAGTTGCTCTTGAGTATTATAAGTACTAGTCAGGACCGTCGCGAGGGTGCGCGGGGCCTAGTAGGCATGAGTTCGCGGGGGAGGGGGTAGTAAATGCAAATTTTAGACTGTAAGTGGCTGTGTTGTACGGAGAGTGATGTTTTAAAAGTAATTACAATTTTAGGCTAGTTAAAACTCATTTTATTACATTTATAGTGTCTAAACAAACCTCAACAAATAGGAAAAGCATAAACTTGGATACAGGAAGCACCTGATCAGATAAAAGCAAAAAGCAATATCAATGGATACCTGATATAATGAGCTAACACAGGTGATTTATTTTTGGCATAAATAATATATTATGGAAAACGAAGCATGTGCTCGACGTACTTTCTTACCCAAACGCACATAATTATTAATAATACGCAATCACGTTTACATATTTCAACATTTCTACGGCTATACAGTTTTTCATAAACTAAGATACAAAAGTGCTGTAAGTCCACTTTCACCGATAAATGTGAGCAGATCGGCCCCTTTGTTCGATAAATAACATGGTTTACAAGGCAGGATTTTTTTTTCTGTTTTTTGTTTAGAATTTAGAGCTTTTTATTTATGTAAAAGGCACTTTGCGGGTCTTTGCCAGGGCAAAAGTGCTGATTAAATCGCTCATTTCTAATTTTTTGGCCGTTTCACATTCGAGTAGCCAAACCGTTCAGACGCTCCTGCGCCATCGTTGATCGCAAATAGTTTTTGATTAGTTTCAAAATGGAAAAACTCCTCTACCTCGACGCAACCGTTATATGAATTGTAAGAATAATTCGATAGGCCGTCGTTAAATTAGGATAGGACTCCTTTATCAGGGTTAAGTACTGTAGTGCACCTAAAGCACTTTTACAGATGACGGAACAGCGTACCTAAGTAATTGTAGTTCCAGAAAAAGATCTTCTGCCTCCAAGAAGGATCGAAAAGAAATCCAAAGTATTCCGAAAAAAAAAATTCGTTAAATTTATTTTCTACCCAGCTCAGTGCAGTATCTACGACAGACAAAAAGTAATTTACCCGAAATTTATTTTCAGCTTCTTTTTGAAGTTCCTCTTCGTTTTTTTATCCACCTGTTGATCATTTTGCTGATTTATTTTATCAAAGAACCTTTTGCGATTGCCTTGACGGTAAATAGAAAATTTCTTTGCATAACCCAAATTTTCCATCAGTTCTCTAGCGGTGGACATTGCACTGTTAAAGCCAGTGTTGCGATAATTTTGAAAAAATGACTTTGGGCCCTGAAGTTCGGTTAAAGCCGTATCTAACGAAGTCTTCTCAGATTGGAGAGTTTTACTTGTTGAGTTCAGAGAAAATAAAATATCGTACCAGATAACGAGGCTTATAACAAACGCTTACGAACTTTTATGAAGCAACAAAGATTGGGCCTGTGACCGAGTAACAGGATCTTTGGTAGTTTCTGCCACTTTTTCTAGAGCTTCGTTTACTTTGCCTAACTGGTACCTGATGGGTTTGACACTGTCAATTCTACATTCCCATCTCGTGCTAGATAA
This sequence comes from Meconema thalassinum, assembly GCA_946902985.2. Taxonomy (NCBI): domain Eukaryota; kingdom Metazoa; phylum Arthropoda; class Insecta; order Orthoptera; family Tettigoniidae; genus Meconema; species Meconema thalassinum. The sequence goes on from OX336391.1 coordinate 693,195,058, forward strand.
AGATTTTAGTGTGAGGAGGCCAGGGCATAGTTCGCACTAAATGTCCCACCTTTCCGTGGAAGCTATAAACAAAGTATACAGACGCTGAACTGTACCAAAAAATGTCATAGCGTCCTTATTGCAATTAACCATGTCACCCAAAAGTAAGTTAAGATTATGTGCAACACATGCCATGGACATTGCTCGTTTATTAATATGTTTTACTCGCGTCTGCACTCCCTTATACTTGGCCTTCATATTAGCACCATTGTCATACATACCCTTGTCCCCTACAGTCCATGATATCAAGATCATTATCATCCAATACTCTGTCTAAAATCCTCAGCTAACCCCTTTCCCATAGTGTCGTGTACCTCGAAAAACTCGATAAACGATTCGACGATCCTTGGAGTTTCTGCTATCATATCAACATAGCGGAGGACCAAGGTCATTTGCTCCGTGTGGCTCACATCGGGCGTACAGTCGAGGATAACCGCGTAATATTTGGCGACACGAACAACATTCAGTAGTTTTTCCTTCGTAGCAGCGCCTTAAGACAAGGAAAAAAAAAAAGAAAATTATTAACATTTTCGCTAATTCCATTTAAAGAACTAACCTAATGTTTAAATTTAGTTTAACTTTAACTTACCTAACGTCGAAATTATATCGTTTTGTATTTCGGGACCGAGATAATTCACGTGGGTTTCGTCGTCACGCACCCGCCGAAGATGTTCCCCATACAAACACAGCATATTTTATATTGTTGGCTTAGTTTAATTTGGGCTGGACTGAATTAAACCTTAGCCTCCATGGAGGATAAGATCAAACACACTATCTTTATTTTTTCATTTATGAAAAAAAAAATGGCGTGAAGTGCGGGGCCTTTCTGAGCGCGGGGCCTTTCTGAGCGGGCCCGTGCGAGAAATCACACTTTCCCCAATAGGTTTATAATGAGAGACTTGATGACATTTATGAAATTATACGATTTGAGTAGGCTACTCATTCCTTTGATTTACTGTTTCTGAAATCTGTGCAAAATGATAACGGAAAGACCTAAGAAAGTTAAAATGACATGAAACAGGCGTCACAGTGGCCAAAATAAGAAGTGAACAGCAATTATGGAGCGTATTTTCCTGTAGCAACAGTATTTGCAAATCCACACTTCGTACATTTTTTAAAAGTCTTTTTTTTAAATTATTGTAACTTGTAGTTACAAAGTTCATTTTCTTCGAATTATCACAGTACATTTTCTTAGGTGACTTTTAGGTTAGGATCATGGCTACTCTTTGCTGGTGAGATATTTTATAGCAGGCCTTAGCGCTGATCATAGAGATTCCTTCAAATAGTACATCAGTGAGGTGGAAGAGGGCCACAATCAATTAAGTTTCATATCTATTTATACTTTTTACGGGGGTGTTTTTTTTATAGGAATGTAGCTTCTTGACTGTAAGTGAATTATCTGTGGAGTTTTCTATGGAGATTGTAGGAAGATTGTATTTTTTTGTGATATAAAAAAGTTAGGATTTTAATAAGATAGTGTAAGGTCTGATTAATGTTTGGCAAGAGGTAAATGCTATTAGCTTAGGAGTTAGTTGTTGAATGGAGAAAAAAGAAGATTAGGTAGGGAATGAAGTACTGATTTGGATAAAGAAGAATGGAATTGGTTATATGTTTTAGATTATCCGAGTGGCTGTTAGTTGTGATATAAAATAAATTGAGAAGAGAAGAACATAAATGTTCATAGGAAAAATTCCCTTATGGTGTTAATTACCACTACCCCCGAATAAAAAACTCGTAATGATACAATTATAGATATTTTTTAAATTAAGAGTGTGATTCGTCACTGCTAATGTCTGTTCTCTTTTATTTGAATGCTCATTTGTCACGATCGGTCGCTTGTGAGCGCCGCAGGAGGGATCTATACTACTGAAATAATATATATGATGATTGTTTTTCCATACCTGTATATACTTCTTCAGACTGTATATCAAAGCTGTACAGGTGTCCAGAATAATCTCACTTATTGACTGCGGTGATACAGCACTTGTACATTTCAAGTCTTCAAGGCTACCGGTATTTCCTGTTGCAAGCTGGTGTGGAGGAATAGCTTCTCGCATTAAGGTATCATTTTTTAAAAAATTGAGGAGTAACCATTGCAAGAAACTCATCAAATGAATTAGGCCTACCATCCAAACGCCAATAGTTTCGAAAATCAGTTGGCTCACTCAGCCTCAGTTCGTTTAATACGTTTTATGAGAGTATTAAATCCGCTTCTGAAACCAATCTATCGCCCATTTGCCCCTCTTTGATTTTATTTTCTGTTTCACAGCCTCAGCCAATGCAATACCGATGATACAAAGTTCCGCTTCCGACAACATGTTCACCTCGCACGATGTAAACTGCAACTAATTATTGGACACATACATTGCACTGTCTTGGTGGTCACGGTCATGCAGCCCCGTGTACTTTGGGTGTGTGTAGAATCTGATAACCGTGTTAATTGTGATGACTGTATTAGTGTGTGTTATCTGTGATTCAGGTAAGGACTGCAGACGATCAATTTTTAGTATTTCCATCTTTTGCTACTAAATCCTACCGTCAACGACACCTAGCAGTGAAATTAGCTACTATATGCTACCGCTACCAGCACCTGGAGACGATCGTTGGAACTTAATAGAGTGTTAATGAAATCTAAACTTCAAAGTTAGCTTCACACAATTGTAGTTAGTGGAAGGTTCTTTTACATGCCATAAATCTATGACATGGGCCGCTGGCTTCACTTCCCCTCCGAATCAAGGCATACTGAGGGATTTTTAACCGACGTCTTCGGCTGGGTTTGAACCCGTGATCTTTGGTATAGAAGCTCAGCATGCTACCAACTACGCCGACACAAAATGTTCTAAATTGGAGTCATATCATTAAAAGCAGAAAGTGGTTAGATTCAGCGACGAACCTGGAACGAGACTTTGTAGCTGCTGCTATGCGCACACCCATGGGGTGAGCTACAAGTGTTGTATGAGGAGCATAGTGTGAATGTAAGGACGAGGAGTTGGAAGGTACCGGCTGTGGCCTATAGTTATGGACCACCCCGGCATTTGCCTGGAAGGAAGATGGGAAACCACAGAAGACCATCTTCAAGGCGGCGGCCGGCGGTGGGATTCGAACCTCCTCGCCTTCCGGATGTGAGCGACTGCCTGCAGCCATGGCAACGAGATGAAGACGTTGCAATCACTGAAGTATCAACAACTACAAAAGAAACGCAATCCTCGCCAACAGAAGACGATGGGAACGCTACTTGTTACACCTGCGGTGCTCGGCTCAGCCGCTGATAAATGTCCTCCCAGCGGAGGCGTTAGTCTTTCTCTGTACGAGATTTCCCATGATGCACCGCACTTCACTCCCCTCATCCTCCCCATTTATTACACATGCGTCATAAGTCAAGGTCTTGTTGTGCTATAATTAGGGTGGTAATGAGTTGTCCTCACCAATCTGAGTATTCTCTCAGACCAGAATTCACATCGTACACGGGTTGGTCACGGAAAACCTGGATATCCGCTACGATATTGTGAAGATTTAACTTTTAGTCTTGGAGTTCATCGAATGAGTGACTGGGATGACCCTTGTTGTTATAGATTCCTTTAGGGGCTTCTAGCACCGTATGCTTGGGCGTGCGTGCATTTGTGATGGGCGGTAGGAGGCACCCGTGGCGTCAATTAAAGTTGTTTAGTTATGATGACTGTGTTGTCTGCACGCGGCTAGGAGAGGAATACCCATCAACATTTATAACACGGAATGTAGATTGGTATTAAATGATGTCAGTAGCGCCGGAGGTGGGTTTTCATCAAACTGAATCCAAGAATTCATAAATCTGGCCACACTGAGCCACATAAAGGATCGCAAACTACTCCAAATGTTCTATAAAATCCTCAACACTCAGTGCCACTTATTGCAAAACATGATTCTCTCATGATGTTACTGGTTTTACGTCACTTTTAACTACTGTGGCATATATAGACACCGGGGTGCCGGAATTTTGCCCCGAAGGGGATTTTAAGCGTGCCAGTAAATATACACACACGGACGCACACACACACGGACAATAGGTGGTCTCATAAGCCTATTTTTTCACAAATAAAAATAGGCTAAACATATCTTCATGATCAATTAATCAACGCACAAATAACCAAGGAAAAGGGTGATTTTATTTGTCTTCCTTTAGGCGTTTTGGTTGTTTTTCTACTTACTGTATCTCCAAACTCGAGCGCAAATCATTTGTGCGGCGACAGTTGGCGGTAAGTCGCAGCCAATGCGATCCAAGCAACTATGCTCCAGCGAAGCTTGCCACTCCTGGCTGGAACTGTGCTAATTGAGAGCTGCTGGAACACGGAGACCCTGAACATCCTCTTTGATCTGAACAGGAGCTCAACCGTATATTAATCCTTGCGGTTTTGGTTCTGTTTTGTACAACTATTCTCTCTTGTTTACTCGAATCTGATGATGCTGAATGGCGAGCGAAACATCCCCCACTTTTCCTCCATAACAAATATACATTTTAAACACATGTAACTTTTCTCAGGGCTATTTATTTATTTATTTATTTATTTATTTATTTATTTATTTATTTATTTATTTATTTACCGTATGGCTTTTAGTGCCGGGAGTGTCCGAGGACATGTTCGGCTCGCCAGAGGCTGTATCTGCTTCCAGAGGACACCCATGGGGTGAGCTACAAGTTCCGTTCAATTCCGTGTAATTCCAACATTCACTACCAGATGTCACTGATATCTAGTGGTGAACGTTGTAAGTTTATCAGAGCGATTCAACGAAATCTAACCTAGAAATTTAGTTTCACACAAGTTTAGTTAGTGGAAGGATCATTTTCATGCCATAAATCTATGACATGGGACCACTGGCTCTACTTCCCCTCCGAAGAAAGGCGCACTGAAGGATTTAAACCCAGAATTGGTCAACGGCATGAGAATGTGGAAGGCAACGGGAAACCACCACATTATCTTCCCCAGGATAATCTTTAGCATGACTGGACAATCTAAAGCCAAGGCCCCTAGTCCCGGCAGCCCTTAAGAGGGCAGAGGGTGCTAAGAATCTCCGGGGCAGTCATGAAAAAGATAGACACTTGGAATGTCCGCAGTTTATTTCAAAATGGAAAGACTCACAATGCCATCAGAGAAATGCAAAGACTAAAAGTTGACATCCTTGGAATTAGTGAGATGCGCTGGCCTAATTCTGGAAAATGTAACGTCAATGGTTACCAGGCATATTATGCAGGTAATGACAATCCCCACCATTATCATGGCGTAGCATTCATATTGCACCCAGATATTACTGCGACAGTGAAGACCTTTGTACCTGTGTCCGATCGGGTAATCGGGTAATGTTTCTACAATTCAATGCAAAACCGATATTACTGAATATTATCCAGGTGTTTGCTCCAACTTGTGATGCATCAAATGAAGACATCGAAGCGTTCTACACCCAAGCCAAAACGGCCTTGTCTTTCACCAAAACGCATGAAATTACCATTGTGATGGGCGATTTCAATGCCAAGGTAGGTCATGGTCGACGCGCTGATATAGTGGGTAATTTTGGATTAGGGAGTGGCAATGATCGAGGTGATCGATTGGTCCAGCTATGCCAAGAGGAGGAGTTCATCATAGCAAACACTCATTTTCAGCTTCCTCCACGTCGTCCTTACACATGGACCTCAAACATCGACAATAATGTCAGGAATCAAATTGACTATATCCTTGTCAATAAGCGATTCAGAAATTCCCTAAAAACTGTGAAGACATATTCTGGGGCTGATATTAACTCCGATCATAATGTTTTGTTAGCCACAATGAATTTGAACTAGAAAAAAATATCACCCAGTGAGGCTCAGTAATCATTTTGCGATCCTTAATCTCCAAGACCCTGTATTGAGAAATGATGTCCAAAAAGCCTTGAGTACAAAACTGCATTATATCCAGTCGAATAAGGATACCCATAATATTAAAGACACTTGGAACCAATTCAAATCCGCAGTGAATGAAGTGTGTTGAGAAAAACTACAGGCCACGGAGAGTAGGAAAAGCAAACCTTGGATGACAGATAAAATTCTACAATTGATCGATTGCAGAAGACCTTTTAAGAATAATCTTTCTTTCTCTTTCTTGGTCGTTTACCCTCCAGGTTGGTGGAACCCACGGACTCAGCGAGGGAACTCACCACTACCGCCTCTACGGGCAGTGTCCTAGAGCTGGGAACATCTAATCGGAGTGGATACAACTGGTGAGGTGTGATTGGCACCTCGCCCAGGCGTCCTCACCTGCAAAGCAAACAGGGGCCTCATGAGGGAAGGTAATGGATGGTCAGGATGGATAGGCAGGAAGAGGGAAGGAGGCGGCCATGGCCTTGAAGAAGGTACCATCCCGGCATTAGCTCGAAGACGAAGTGGGAAACCACGGAAAACCACTTCGAGGATGGCTGAGGTGGGAATCGAACCCCCTCTACTCATTTGGAACACCCGATGCTGAGTAGACCCCGTTCTAGTCCTCATACCACTTTTCAAATTTCGTGGCAGAGCCGGGAATCGAACCCAGGACCTCCCGGGCGGCAGCTAACCATGCTGACCGCTACGCTACGGAGGCGACTTTAAGAATAATAACCCGATAGATTACAGTGAATTGCAGAAATTAATACGGAAGGAAATCTGTACAGCCAAAGAACAACACCTTTCAATGGAATGTAGCGGAAAAAAAATTACGAGCCTTACAGTAGTTGCATATGATGTGTAACGTCTGACATAGAAGAAACCTCACGTCAAATTGTTGATACACCGGTATTTTATAATATTATTGGCACAAATATATTAATCTATTGTAAAAGGGAGTGTCTTACAGATAATGTAGTTTATAATACGGAACTCATTTTATTAGATGATTTGTAGCTTCCAACAGAACTAGCCTAAATAAAGAATATGATATGGATCAACTAGATTAATAGACGCGACACCGCTCATAACCTTCATAAACAGGTCCTCTTCATTCACAGACCAACACGTAATTTCATATGGATTCTGTTAAAATGAGTCATATTGATATGATAAATATCGTTTAAAATGATAATCTGGTAGCAAAATTATCTACCCCGTCCGGGATTCGAACCCAAGAGCTATAGATTTACAGTCATAAGCACTAACCCCACGGCTATTTCGACTACGCAAATTTTGTGCACAAGATGGTGACTTATTTCCAAGTTCCAATAATGCTGCATTACAGAATTAAGTTTCATTTATATTTTGCTTGTTTCGATAATGTTCCTGCGTGAAATTGAGTTTAAAATGCCTTATGAATAGGCCCTCTTGTGAGTAAATAGAATGTATTCATTAATAGTTCATGAAGGCTTGTTCGATTCTCGTATTACCACAACGATTATATTATATTGATGACTGCATTGCCGTTATGTGGGTTAATATTTGAATAGCCATTGTGCAGAAACATAATACCGGCAATGCCGACAACTTACAATGTTTGATATTAAGGCATTTTACCATTTAAATACTGATACGAAGACTTCGAACATATAGCCTACCATGTCATTTGTTTCAATCACTTGACACCAGAGTTCGCATGAGCGTTTACCGTTCAGTATGTCATATACATTCCACATGGCCGAGAGTACGTCATGGTATCAATTTCCGACACCGCGCGCTCATTGTTTCTCGTACCACTGCCAGCTGGGTCTTACCACTGCCCGCTGGATCGATCGATCGAATTGGCAGTGCATCTTATACTTCCGTCCGTTCCACCACTGCCAGCTAGTACACTTCCGTTCGATCGATCGAGCGGGCAGTGCATACCCCCGTTCGATCCACCACTGCCAGCTCAATCGTTCCGATCCACTTCCGTCCCCAATTTTCAAAATCACTCCCACAAAACTATCCAGCAACCGAGCGGAAAGATGGTACACATCAATAGAAGAACTGTGTGCAAAGCATGACTCGTTCAACATGTATAAAAAAGTTAAGCAAGCAGCTGGGATTTATAAGAGCAGAGGGATTGGGATTCGCATAAATAGATATGGCATCATTCTCCCCAGTACTGAAGAGAAGTTGACAGAATGGAAGGACTACATTGAAACTCTATTCGAAGACAACATGAGTGTTGATCATGGTATACGAATGGGCGATGGCATAGACATTACAAGAGCTGAAATTGAACATGCCATAGCAATATCGAAGAGTGGAAAGGCTCCAGGTCCAGATGAATTGCACTTTGAAATACTAAAGCTTCTCAAGGATGAACGATCTCTTTCCTTGCTGGTGGGTTTGTTCAATAACATCTATCGAAGTGGATACATACCACATGATTGGCGCAAATCAACATTTATACCGATTCCCAAAAAGACCAATGTAAAGTGCTGCAATGAATATAGAATGCCCAGAAGTTATTCCTTAATATCCTGCACTTATGGTTATATCATAAATGTGAGGAGAACATTGGTGGCACACAGTTTGGATTCAGGAGTGGTTTTGGAACTCGGGAGGCATTGCTCTGTCTTCAGGTGTTGATTCAGCGATGTCGTGATGTTCGTGTCGATGTTTACATGTGTTTCATCGATTATGAAAAAGCCTTTGACACTGTTCAACGCGATAAACTGATGAACATTTCATGTGACCTGGGACTAGATGGACTTGACATCCGATTAATTGGAAATCTGTACTGGAATCAACGTGCTGCTGTACGTGTTGATGGTCAGCTGTCTGAAGAAGTATCGATTGTGAAGGGAGTTCGCCAAGGTTGCATTCTTTCTCCACTCCTCTTCAACATCTATTCTGAGAAGATTTTCCAAGACACTCTTGATGTAAAGTCTCAAGGATTAGTGGTAAATGGATCTATCATTAATGACATCCGATATGCTGATGACACTCATCCTTGCAACAAGTATGGATGATCTACAAACACTACTTGATTATATTTCTGAAGAGAGTAATGCCATGGGATTACATTTAAATGTACAAAAACAAAACAAAGTGGATGGTTGTTAGTAGAAACAAAGATAAAATTCAGGGCATTCTCACTCTTGGTAATGGAAGAATTGAAAGGGTTTCGTCATATAAATATTTAGGATGTCAAATCAATGATAACTGGAACTTAAGTCAAAAAATTCGCTGTAGAACTGAGCAGGCCAGAAGTTCTTTCGTGGAAAAGAAGGTTTGACCAGTCGTGATTTAAGTCTGTCATTACGCACCCGACTGCTTCGATGCTACGTTTTTAGTGTCCTGCTCTGTGGAGTTGAATCATGGACACTTACCGAGGTTTTAAATAAGAAACTAACAGCATTTGAAATGTGGACGTATCGCAGGGTTTTAAGGATATCATGGACAGCTAAAGTCACAAATGTGGAAGTTCTGCGGCGTATGAATAAAGACTCGGAAATTTTCAGTATCATCAAAAGGAGAAAACTAGAATACTTTGGTCATTTCATGCGCAACAACAAATACCACCTCTTGCAATTAATTATCCAAGGGAAGATTGATGGCTTTAGGCGTCCAGGACGCAGACGAATAAGTGGTTTGGACTCTCTAATACAGTGCCACTGTTTAGAACAGCTATGGACAAACAGCAGATCGCCAATGTTCTTGGAGGACGAGGCACTTGAAGAAGGAGAAGTACGAGGTCGGGAAGTACAGGGCGCCCGAGAATGTTCTCCGCAGTGGGTACGTGCAGCTACGAATGGTTGAGTCATCAGTTTAGTTGGCTGCACTGCACTGTGTCCTTGAAAGCGGGACTCCCCCGTGTGGTCTGTCAGTGTGTATTGCGATAAGCGAGCGTTCAAATAGATTATTGGAAGATTGCAACAGTATACAGGCGGTAATGTTTGCTACTGAAGAGAGAGTTTTTTTGGTGGAATATGTTTTTCGCGAAGGTGATCGGTTTACAGAAAATGTAAAATTAAGATTTCAGGCGCGGTTTCCTAAATCAAAGTGTCTAAACCGTGATACCGTTCAGGATTCGATAAGTAAATTTCGTGGGACTGGCTCAGTTCACGATGTACCGGGAACAGGCAGGCCTGCGCTTTTAACGGACGAAAAACTTGATGAAATCTCCGATATAATGCTGCGTAGTCCAAGTAAATCAACACGAAAAATAGCCCAAGAAACAGGAATCTCTAAGTCGACAGCACATAAAGCTCAGTTGTTCCCTTATAACGTTACCGTGGTTCATGAATTAAAACAAACTGATTACGGAAAAAGAGTGTTGTACTGTGAATGGTTCCAGCATCTGTTATGAATGGCTGTGGTGAGTACAAAGTTTACTGTTTATTTGTTATGATGCAAGCGGCAGCCGTGCTACCAACGTAACTGCTGTAGCTAGCTCACGCAGACGCATGTAGGCGCTACGGAGAACATTCCCGGACTCACTGTACATTTGAATTTTGATTCTTATTTTGATGTGTGCATGTGGCCTTATATTACATAGACTCACTTTGCTCCGTCCCCAGTGTGTTTCACAAACAGGGTGATTTTACGAGATTTATCAATAGACACCGCAATTAAACTCCTTCAAGCAAAAATCACAGCGATAATCGTATGGCTTAGAAATCATTCGGCAAAACTTCTCTTAAAGGAACCTCCAAGATGTACGAAAAGTTGATTCCCAGCTCCATCAGGGATTTTAGAAACTGACGCGGGGGCTGGAACGGGGTGCACTCAGCCTCATGAGGACAATTGAAGTATGGTTGTGTTGCATACCCAACCCTTCCAGAAGGGTTGTGTCTTCAAATATACCTAATTATTTGGAGGTACAAAGAAGGGCTATAGCTCTACGAACAGCCGGGTGAAGCAAGTTGGGTACGCCCTACATTCGCGAGTACGGTAAACGCTAGCTTGCAATATTATGCAACAGTAACGAAAGTTAGCGTACAGCTGCACATACTGCTGACATGCTATGACTTACTTGAGAATATACAAATACGGGGGGCACTCCACGCCTGCCCTCGCTTGATCCTGGGTACCTACGCTGAATGTGAGTGCTACGTGAGCTGGCGCCCTCCAGGCGACCGAGCCCAACGCCACATCACGGACGACTGGTAACAACGGTGGGGTGAGTAGTGTGTCGGTCTAATTCCTTTTTCATCCCCTTATTTTATTTCCCCCCTCTATCCCACATCAGTAGTAATAAACCCTTCTTTCACAGCCAAGGGCTTTATCTTTTCATTTCACTTAGTTATTTATAAAACCCTTCCCCCTTAGCTTGTAGTTAGGTTAAGATCCGGTATTTCCCGCTGCTGCATGCTGTCAAGCAGTACGGTGAAGACGACTAGCAGGCGCTTGGCTTGCTAAGGCCCTCCAGGTAAGTCTGGTGAGTATAGCCCCGCAGCTCTTCGCAAACCACCATGATTGTACATCCTAGTAAATCTCCGAAAATGCTAAGGATGCCAACTAATCAACACCCCTTTCAAATGGTGGTTGGGCACCATTCCAATCCTCGACAATTGGGTGTAAGGCACCTGGTAAACTTACGTAAATACCGGAGAAGCCGACACTTGCCCCATTCACATCCCCAACAATTGGAGAGACGTGGGGTACCTTTTATTCACATCCCCAACAGTTGGTTGGTTCCTCAGTTTAGGAGCTGCGACAAAGCGGTCATGTAGCCCCGCGTAGGCTACTTTGGGTGTGTGTAGAATCTGTCTGATAACCGGTGATAATTGTGATGGCTGTATTAGTGTGTGTATCTGTTTTTAATTCAAGTAAGGACTGCAGACATTCGATTTTTAAGTAGTTCCTACAGTGAGGCAGCCCCCCGATCACGAAAACCAAGAATAATGGCCGAGGGGAACCGATGCACTGATCACGTGTCACCCCAATATCTGCAGACCGATTGGCTGGGCAGCGGACGCTTGCTAGGCCTAGGCTCTTCATGGGCTGAAGTGCCAGGGTGTTTTTATTTCATTTTTTATAAATATACTATTTGAAAGCCCGGGTTGACGTCTTTTACAAGGATGGATGAATATGGACATTTGTCGTTATAGTACCCTTCAACATAATAAATATAAGAGTTTAGTGCTTTTCAGTCGGTCAACACGAATGTACCCAAAATAGATGGGTTATGCCCTAATCCTGAAATAAATTACATGAGATTAATAAAACACAAGGATGACCAGTTTCGATCGTCAAGCGATCATCATCAGATCCAATACACTTAGGCTATAAAATCTATGTTTGAAATACAGGTGAAAATATTTAAAATATGTACAATTATTTAGTTGCAGTATTGGTACTGCAACTGTCAGTGTATGCTAAATGCATAACAGGTAAATGTTAGCTGGATCAGGTGTACGATGTACTTTTCTTCTGCAATAAACCAAGGCCCATATTAGAGGCAGTATTAAAGGTGCCGGGACGTCCTCATAAGACCGTCAACGCTTAGTTCGAATGGGTTATGCTCCACGCGTGGCGAGGACTAATCCACGGTCTTTAATAGTTGTAGATCCACCTCATTCAATAACATTCATCTTATCTAGGTTGGCAACACCTCACATAAACACATCGCGATCACTCCCCACAGCACGTAGGGACAGGGGGGGAAGGCAGGGAAAAACCTGTCGTTAAGATAACCACCGCAGTCGACCGCACAGCGAGTTCAAGTGAGCACGGAAACTGCGAGTAGTACGGAAGACAATCAGATAAGTAGTTAGCCTAAAATTTTATAGTTTAACCATAGTTTACAACCAAATAATCTCTCTAAAGTACAATCTCCGGATAGCCATCACCATTTAGCATTTCACCCAACATATATACTGCATTTAGCATACACTGACAGTTGCAGTACCAATACTGCAACTAAATAATTGTACATATTGTAAATATTTTCACCTGTATTTCAAACATAGATTTTATAGCCTAAGTGTATTGGATCTGATGATGATCGCTTGACGATCGAAACTGGTCATCCTAGTGTTTTATTAATCTCATGTAATTTATTTCAGGATTAGAGCATAACCCATCTCTTTTGGGTACATTCGTGTTGACCGACTGAAAAGCACTAAACTCTTGTTTACTAAGGCAACACTGAAAATATGGCTTCAAACACCACAATAATAAATATATACATGCATACACTATGGTTGCAATTTCACATAATCTTAGCACTCCAGGTTCATATCCCGATTGCGAACTGCGTCTGCGATTTGCGTAAAAAAAGGTGTGATTGATATCACGCAGGCTACTAACTTGCCCTGAAAGACTTGAATCACTATCAAATCACTGTACTCATCTGTAATTGTGCACGTTTCTGTAGTTCTTTCGGATAAGTAAAGGGAATTAATATTTTAGCTTTCAGTTGGTCAATACTAATATCATTGCAATTCTACCAAACGCCACCGACAACGACAACTTTTTCTGAAATTGGTTACTAGATGCCACCGAAGTAGGCTCCTGTCGACGAACGTTGGAACCTAAGAGCGTTAGTCAAATCTAACCTATAATTTAGCTCCACACAAGTGTAATTACTGGAAGGTTCTTTATCATGCCATAAATCTATGACAAGGACTGCTGGCCTTACTTCCCCTCTGAAGGAAGGCATACATGAAGTAATGGGGTGATGTGTTTAAAACATATCTTTTTGAATTTTAGGTTTACTTTTGCTATGAATTTTTGATTAAAAAAAAGATGAATAAGCTGTATTCACATTTTCCATTGATGTAAATTTCTAGCCAAATGGAGGATGTAACCTATCAAACTAAATTGTGCTAATGGACCGAATGATATCTTAATTTGGTTTTGTAATAATTTTTGCAGAAGTTTATAGTGTCTTCAAGTGTACAAAGTCCTACACATGTGTTGCCAGTCTAATTTAGGGACTTTCCTCACTTGGCCTTAAGTCATAAAATTCAATACTTACTAACTGATAATTTCTGATGGCGAGTCCGAATTTATTATTTTATCATTTAAAATGGTTTTGTCGACTTCGTCGTTATGGTTGGGGTCCATCGTTATGCATTACGGACACGGACACGGACACAGTGACGGACGTGACGTCATGCAGCCGCGTGGGAAGTGACGTCATGCAGCTGCGCGGGAACGTGACGTCATGCTCACGCGGGGAGCGAGAACCAGACGCTAATGATTATTGGAGTCTGTTGAAAGAGGCCTGGCGTCGAGCGATCTTTTAAAAATCATTTTCATTTTCATTTCAAACTCACTCCACAAATCTGTAAATCAGTATTCTTCCCTTATTTCAGATACACTATTCATTAAACAAACATATATGGCATAGTCATGACCCCTTCATGGAGTAGGCTATTGTCTAAATCTGGACACTCATACTACATCCTTTCTCTAATTCAAATTTACGGCCAAATGATCCTTCTGACAGGGAGGCAAAGGTTTCCGCCGGCTTGCCTGGGATGATGGGCCACAAAACCGCTATAAAAAGTACACAATTTACGCTTTATTCAACCAAACACATCTTATATTGACTGACTCACTCACTCATCAAACTCAGGGGGAAATACTGCTTCAAAGTAAGTAAATAGCTTTTCGACAGTTTTTATGATCAATCATATTGAAGGGGTTTATCGGGAGGGGTGAAATGCAGAAGAAAATAAATAAATGAAAGAAAATGTCCTGACTCATTCACTCACTCATCATCGCCCAGCCAAAAATATTGAAGTTGGAAACATGGCATTTCGGGGATATGTTCGTTGTATGTCAAAACCGTACACTAAGGGAGGATTTTAGGATATTCAGGTTCTAAAGGGGTCTTAAGGGGGTTAAACCTGCATTTCATTGAATAACAATATCTCACGAGTGGTTTCATTTGTGGATGTGATACTCGGCATATAAACTAATCATTAAAATTAAGCAGACATGTGTCTAAGGGTTTTTCGATGTGGTGTATATTATGAGGTGAAAAGGGTGAAAAGTGGGGGTGGAAGGATTCCTAACGGAGCGTGTAGGCCTATCTCTTAAACGACATAGGCGAGAAATTTGAAACTCAAGGAAAAAAATCAGCTTAAAAAGTAAGTAAATCGGTGTTCGACCGTTTTTTCATAAATTAATTTAAGGGGCCAATGGGGTGGGGTGAAATTCTGGGGGGAAAAGGAGAGAAAGTGTCCTAACTGACTAACTCACTCATCAAACTCAGGGGAAAAAGACAGCTTTAAAATAAGTTAATAGGTGTTCAAGCGTTTTTTAATCAATCCAATTTAAGGGGCCTATGGGGAGGGGTGAAATTCTGGTAAAAATAATTGAAAGAAAATGTCCTGTCTGACTCACTCATCACGCCCAACGAAAACTATTAAAGTTGGAAACATGAAATTTTGGGAATATGTTCGCTGTATGTCGAAAACGTCAACTAAGGAATGATTTTTGGATATTCAGGTTCTAAAGAGGTGTTAAGGGGATAAACGTGCATTTCATTGAATAACAATAACTCACGAGTGGTTTCATTTGATGATGTGATACTTGGCACATATACTAATCATTAAAAATAAGCTGACACATGTCTAATGGTTTTTCGATGTAGTGTATATTATGAGGTGAAAGGGATGAAAAGTGGGGGTTGACAGATTTCTAACGGAGCGTGTATCTCTTAAACGGCATAGGCGAGGAGTTTGAAACTCGGAGGAAATCAATCAGCTTATAAATAAATAAAATAAATTGGTGTTCGACCGGTTTTTCATAAATGCAATTTAAGGGGCCTATGGGGAGGGGTGAAATTCTGGAAGAAAAACGTCCACTAAGGATGGATATTTGGATGTTCACTCTCATCGACCAACCAAAACTATTAAAGTTCGAAGAATGATATTTTGGGGATATGTTTGTTGTGTCTCGAAAACGTCTACTAAGCAGGGATTTTTGGGTATTCTGGTTCTAAAGGGGTGTTAACGGGGTTAAACCTGCATTTCATTGAATACCAATATGACACGACTATGACGCGAGCGAAGCGAGGCTAAAAATGGGATGGTGTGTGTCTGTGTATTACTCAATCACGCAAGTACCGGTCGAACACCAATTTTATTTATTTATTTATTTATTTATAAGCTGATTGATTTACATGAATTTTACATGGAAGTAGCTGATTTACCTGGTTAACATATAGGTTACTTTTGATTTCAATACTTTGCTCTATTTAAAGATGGCGACCATTTTAGTGACGTCACTACACCCTTTGGTTTCAAACTTTCATATTTCCATTTCAAATAAAAAGAGAACGCTAAGTAATAGCAAACTTTTGATGGCATATACAGTACGAGGTTTAAAATTACATTTTCTATCCGAAAGGTATCTCCAACGGTTAGCGAGTAAAAACTAAATTTGTGCTATAAAACACGGTCAACGCTGAGCGGTGTAGTTGGACAAAATGGTCCATCCTTAATCTCCCTCTGCGCAGCACCTCGCCTATCCCCTGTTTTAACTGTCACCTTCACATTTTAATTTATTTATGACGCGTAGCGAAGCACGGGTACTTCAGCTAGTCTCTAATACAAGTACAAGAAACACATTTCTTCCCGTGACCCTTAAAGTGGTGCCCGCGCGGGAAGCCTAAGTTAATGGGTAATGCAGTCTGTTGAAAGAGTCCTGGGGCTTCGAGCAAAGCGAGAAGCCCTCCTGAGCCTTTCTAACATGTGTAGCATTTGTAGCATGCGTCATTTGAAATGATACAACGTCTAGTCTTTCAGACTGACTGTGATTTTTTCATTACTGTCGACCAAATTATTATGTGTACTCGAGTTTGAAGGTTGTTTGTGACGTAACCAATAGACCTATATAAAATCCAATAACATCATCATTTTCGTCGTTCTATTTTACGTGAGTTCATGTAGGTTTGGAATTTTTAGTTTATATTTTAATATTTTTTATCGCAGTTGGAACACAAAAAGTGCCCGTTTTTAAGCGTGTTTCAACCATGCGTCACATTTGAGAATAATTATCTCAAAAACCCGTCATCAGATTGAATCCAAATTTTAACACAGTATACACTGGAATGTTATACAACAGGATTATTAATTTTACAATTTTGCGTGTCCAAGAAACAAAGTTGTTATCATTTTTGTAAGGTAACGTTTTCTCGGCTCGGAGTGGTTGGAATATGTAGTTCTTGGTCGCGTTGTAATCCTTATACATCAAAACGTTATGCTGTATGACTTTAAAATACGTAAATTAATTCACTTTTTTATATCGGTTTGTATTTGAACGGGGAAATAAGACCTCGCCTCGCTCGGCAGTGATGGGCTCCATCTCAGCAACGCTGTACAGCTTACCCCGGAGCGGCTACCCGGTGAATCATGCCTTATTTCCACGAACAAATACAAACCGATATAAAATAAGTGAAATAATTTACGTATTTTACAGTCATACAGCATAACTTCTTGATTTATAAGGATTACAACGCGACCAAGAACTATGTTTTCCAACCACCCCGAGCCGAGAAAAGGTTACCTTACAAAAATGATAACAACTTTGTTTCTTGGACACACAAAATGTTGAAATTAATAAACCAGTTATATAACAATCCAGTGTATATTGTGTTAAAATTTGGATTCGATATGATGACGGGTTTGTGAGATAATAATTCATAAATGTGACGCATGGTTGAAACACGCTTAAAAACGGGCACATTTTGTGTTCCAACTGCGAAAAAAAATATTAAAATATAAATTAAAAATTCCAAACCTACATGAACTAACGTAAAATAGAACGACGAAAATGATGATGTTATTGGATTTTATGTAGGTCTATTAGTTACTTCACAAACAACCTTCAAACTCAAGTGCACATAATACTTTGGTCGACAGTAGTGTTATTGTCTATTCTTTTTGACGAATGAGTTCTCTCGCTATCTAATAATTTACGATCGAGAACGCAATGGCTCGCTGCTCTGTTGCAATTCTGTGAGGACAGAGCTGGTCTTCCAGTCTAGTGCCTGTTAAATCATTAAATATTATCTTCTAGGGGGTAAAATGTACATAACCTTTCTTCAACATTGAGTACCACAAAATATACCCCTCGTTTAATGTTCCAATACGATAGCCTATTTGAGAATCAATAATAGTATGCTAATAATACCTCACACGGTGTACCCATTGTCATATCCGCAGTAAATATTATTAAGGAAACTACGTAAAATGTATCATGTCATCGCTGAATAACAATGACAGGACCAAATCAAATCATTCCAACTAATAATAACAAACAAAATATAAAAATATAAGGTGCGTTCAAAAAGTAACGAGCCGGAGGCATAATTACAGAAACCAGTACCGGTATGTTAGAAGTATTGGCCCTGGCTGTTGAGGCACTTGTCCCACTGACACGAGGCAGTGAATGGCTGTCTCATAAGATTCCCTGGGCTGCGATGTGAACCAGTTCCGCACGTACAGCTGGACGTCGGCCTCCGAGGTGAATCGTTGGCCCCGCAGAGCCCTTTCCAGGCGAAAAAACATGGCGTAATCACAGGGAGAGAGATCTGGACTGTATGGAGGGTGGCCGAGAACCACCCATTTGAATTTCTGCAGGAGTGCCGCGACTGTGTTGGCCGTATGAGGTCGTGCATTGTCGTGGAGCGACCACGGCGGCTAGGGCGTTCACTGTCACTCGGCGGTCCTGGGTAATGAGTGCATCAACCAGCTGGACGTTGTCATCGGTAAGGCAGGGGGGGGGGGGGGGGGTGCCCCAGACTGGGCATCATCGGCTAACGACACCCGTCCTTCCCTGAAGCGCTTGTGCCATGCCTTGACCCTTGCAAGGGACATGCAGTGTTCGCCGTAATCTTGTGACATTCGGCGATGAATGTCCGTCCTTTCCCCCTACTCCTTCCGCTGTCAGAAGCCGAACAACACCTCTTTGCTCTTCGGTTGACGCCTCCATATCACTGTTTGCAATGCGACTGGCAGCGTTGGACGATTGATGCATCCTGCTGCTCGCTTTGTATCGTCACGTGACGTGCACACGTGCCCTCTAGCGACGGGCTGTGACCTTTCACGCTCTGGTCGGAACCACACCTCCTTACACACGCCACGATTAGCCGATGTAGTCACCGGTTTGCGCATTCCAGCGACCGGCTCGTAACTTTTTGAACGCACCTTATACGTTTGCGCAATTCACAAGTCAACCTCTCAGCTGTAAATTTCATGACGTTTAATAATAACCAAGTGAAGCTAATAGAATTCTATTTTAATAAGGTGCAAGGCACGTCTATTTTCCCTCAGATTTAATCCCTCGCTATTTTATTGCGGAAATTATAATTATTTATTTATTTATTTATTTATTTATTTATTCATCGTATGGCTTTTAGTGCCGGGAGTGTCCGAGTACATGTTCGGCTCGCCAGAGGCTGTAGCTACTTCAAGCGGACACCCCTAGGGTGAGCTACAAGTTCCGTTCAATTCAAGTAGTTCCAACTTTCGCTTCCAGATAACAATGCTATCTAGTCGTGAACGTTGGAACTTTGATAGAGCGTTACAGCGAAATCTGACCTAGAAATTTAGCTCCACACAAGTTTAGTCTGCGGAAGGATCTTTTTCATGCCATAAATCTATGACATGGGACCGCCGGCTTTACTTTCTCTCCGAAGGAAAGCATACTGATGGATCTTAACGCTCTTAAAAACCCGTCGTCTTCGGCCGGGTTTGAACCCGCGATCTTGGGAACAGCAGTTCATCATGCTACCAACTACGCCACCGAAGCCGCTTCGGAAATTATAATAATAATAATATTAATATAATATCGTATGGCCTCGGGTGCCTGGTGCAAGCTTTGTTAACTGACACCCAGAGGGCAGCTTGCATGTCGAATTTCGTCGTTCCTTTGAACGCTATGAAACTCAATGAGGTTAGATATCTAAACTCCTTGACACTACAGCGCTTTCAAGTAGAGAATGGAGGAACTTTGTGTTGGCGGAAAATCCCGAGATTAATTTTGCCATTGAATACGGCCTACTGAATTCAAATGGGTTCTTTAACATGCCAACAACGTATAACATGAGTATCGTGATTTTGTCGCCTTGAAAAGAAAATATCACTTACCATGGCCAGGAGCGAACCTGCAATCTTGGGGTTGGTAGTCCGACACGATAACCACTCACCCACCGTGGCAAGCTGGAAATTATAATGACAAATAGTGTCTGAAGTCTTTGTCATGCAGCGCTGTGTGAGCAGTAGAGTAACTAACGGGATTTCTTGGCCGGCGATGGCAACTAACTTAAATAAACGAATGCGAGAGTCGAGGGAACTGAACAGAAGTTACTGATTAAGGAAACAAAAGCAAGACACAGTAAGATAATGGCAAAGGGAAAAGTTCAATTAACGCAAAATTATATTTATAAACAGTTAAAAAACAAACAAGCAATGTATTATGCATTATAACTTTTAAAAGAGGCCTACAGAGCACAAACACACATACAATAGGCGGCAAAAATAGTATAAATTAATGTACGATACGGAATATCATAAATTAGAAGCCAAATTCTAACTCTGTACTAGGGTAAGGTCTATTACACCCTCAAGGAAGTAAATAACATTTGGTCCACTCAGTATGGCGATTATTATACTTACTCAATTTCTAATGCAAGCTATACATTCTATAACTCTGTAGATTTGTACAGTACTCGTCAAGTTTGCTTAAAATGAAGTTATGTGTTGAATAAAATATATGGTTTCAAGGGTAACACAACAACCATTTGTTGACACATGATTGAACCAGATGTTGACCTGATATTACCAATTGACATCTACTGAGCAAGGAAACTGATACCGCCTTCCTGAATGTGATGCAAAAATCAACAGTGGAGGTAATATCTCAATGATTTCATTCACCAAAATTGTCCTGATGTCGTTTTCATTTAGAACAAAAACCTTTCCTAAGCGGCTGAGAGGTTTGAGTGTAACTGCGGTAACACGTTCTGGGTCAAGCACTGTGGTTACACGCACAACGTGTTTCATTGTTTTTTGGGATTCGTCTTGCTCATGCGGCACAATGCAAAGTCTATTCCTTAAGATGCAGTTCAGTTTCCTTTAGTCCTAGATTAGAATCGCTTTCTACTTAAAGCGTTCCTGAACTTCTAAAAGGCTTGTCTTAAGTCATCTGACTTGAGCTGTTCATTTTCCTGCAGATCAATACAGTTATCTTCAGTGCCTTCCTGATCTTTGTTACAATTGTCTGTATCATAAATATTTGATCTAGACTTTCTAATCATTCCAAATGAGACATTCATGTTTTCGGTGTCGGGATCACTTGACAAATGGAGGCTAGCATCGTCCACACTGTCAGCTGAAGGAACCCACTCTTCCTCTTCTTCCTCAGAAGAAACTATTTCGGGTTACTTCTTCTTTGTTTTTCTTCTTTCATCTTTCTTCTTCATCTTTTCTTCATGTCCAGTTCCTTCATGAGCTCTTTCTTCCTCTGTATCTCTGCAGCTCATTCTTTCTTTTTTTTTAGCTTTCTTCTAATTCAAGTTTCTTCTTTGCTTTAATTTTGTGATAATCTTGCCATGATTTTGATGTCACAACCGAGGGAAGAGTTTCTATTTTCCGTTTCCTTTGGGTAATAGAAACTTCCCGCCAAAGGGGGTTGGTATGCTACTACCAGGAATATTCTTACCCGTGATCACTCCACTTGTAGAAGGCATACCATCCAGTTGGTTTACAGCTGTGTTCACTCCACTTGTAGAAGGCATGCCATCCAGTTAGTTTACAGCTGTGTTCACTCCACTTGTAGAAGGTATACCATCCAGTTGGTTTACAGCTGTGTTCACTCCACTTGTAGAAGGCATACCATCCAGTTGGTTTACAGCTGTGTTCACTCCACTTGTAGAAGGTATACCATCCAGTTGGTTTACAGCTGTGTTCACTCCACTTGTAGAAGGCATACCATCCAGTTGGTTTACAGCTGTGTTCACTCCACTTGTAGAAGGCATACCATCCAGTTGGTTTACAGCTGTGTTCACTCCACTTGTAGAAGGCATGCCATCCAGTTAGTTTACAGCTGTGTTCACTCCACTTGTAGAAGGTATACCATCCAGTTGGTTTACAGGTGTGTTCACTCCACTTGTAGAAGGCATACCATCCAGTTGGTTTACAGGTGTGTTCACTCCTCGTGTAGAATGCATACCATCCAGTTGGTTTAAAGCTGTGTTCACTCCACTTGTAGAAGGCATACCATCCAGTTGGTTTACAGCTGTGTTCACTCCACTTGTAGAAGGTATACCATCCAATTGGTTTACAGGTGTGTTCACTCCTCGTGTAGAATGCATACCATCCAGTTGGTTTACAGCTGTGTTCAATCCACTTGTAGAAGGCATACCATCCAGTTGGTTTACAGCTGTGTTCACTCCACTTGTAGAAGGCATACCATCCAGTTAGTTCACAGCTGTGCTCACTCCACTTGTAGAAGGTATACCATCCAGTTGGTTTACAGCTGTGTTCACTCCACTTGTAGAAGGCATACCATCCAGTTGGTTTACAGCTGTGTTCACTCCACTTGTAGAAGGCATACCATCCAGTTGGTTTACAGCTGTGTTCACTCCACTTGTAGAAAGCATACCATCCAGTTGGTTTACAGCTGTGTTCACTCCACTTGTAGAAGGCATACCATCCAGTTGGTTTACAGCTGTGTTCACTCCACTTGTAGAAGGCATACCATCCAGTTGGTTTACAGCTGTGTTCACTCCACTCGTAGAAGGCATACCATCCAGTTGGTTTACAGCTGTGTTCACTCCACTTGTAGAAGGCATACCATCCAGTTAGTTTACAGCTGTGTTCACTCAATTTTTAGAAGGCATACCATCCAGTAGGTTTACAGCTGTGTTCACTCAATTTGTAGAAGGCATATCTTCCAGTTGGTATCCAGGTGTGTTCACTCCACTCGTAGAAGGCATACCATCCAGTTGGTATACAGGTGTGCCCACTCCTCGTGTAGAAGGCATACCATACATTTGGTATACAGCTGTATTCACTCCTCGTGTAGAAGGCATATCTTCCAGTTGGTACAAAGGTGTGTTCACTCCACTTGTAGAAGGCATACCATCCGGTTGGTATACAGGTGTGTTCACTCCACTTGTAGAAGGCATACCATCCAGTAGGTTTACAGCTGTGTTCACTCCTCGTGTAGAAGGCATATCTTCCAGTTGGTATACAGGGGCGTTCACTCTACTTGTAGAAGGCATACCATCCAGTTGGTATACAGCTGTGTTCACTCCTCGTGTAGAAGGCATATCATCCAGTTGGTTTATAGCCGTTTTCACTCCACTTGAAGAAGGCACACCATCTAGTTGGTTTACAGCTGTGTTCACTCCACCTGTAGAAGGCATGTTATCCAGTAGGTTTACAGCGGTGTTCACTCCACTTGTAGAAGGCATACCATCCAGTTGGTTTACAGCTGTGTTCACTCCACTTGTAGAATGCATACCATCCAGTTGGTTTACAGCTGTGTTCACTCCACTTGTAGAAGGCATACCATCCAGTTGGTTTACAGCTGTGTTCACTCCACTTGTAGAAGGCATACCATCCAGTTGGTTTACAGCTGTGTTCACTCCACCTGTAGAAGGCATGTTATCCAGTAGGTTTACAGCTGTGTTCACTCCACTTGAAGAAGGCATACCATCCAGTTGGTTTACAGCTGTGTTCACTCCACTTGTAGAAAGCATACCATCCAGTTGGTTTACAGCTGTGATCACTCCACTTGTAGAAGGCATACCATCCAGTTGGTTTACAGCTGTGTTCACTCCACTTGTAGAAGGCATACCATCCAGTTGGTTTACAGCTGTGTTCACTCCACTTGTAGAAGGCATACCATCCAGTTAGTTTACAGCTGTGTTCACTCAATTTTTAGAAGGCATACCATCCAGTAGGTTTACAGCTGTGTTCACTCAATTTGTAGAAGGCATATCTTCCAGTTGGTATCCAGGTGTGTTCACTCCACTCGTAGAAGGCATACCATCCAGTTGGTATACAGGTGTGCCCACTCCTCGTGTAGAAGGCATACCATACATTTGGTATACAGCTGTATTCACTCCTCGTGTAGAAGGCATATCTTCCAGTTGGTACAAAGGTGTGTTCACTCCACTTGTAGAAGGCATACCATCCGGTTGGTATACAGGTGTGTTCACTCCACATGTAGAAGGCATACCATCCAGTAGGTTTACAGCTGTGTTCACTCCTCGTGTAGAAGGCATATCTTCCAGTTGGTATACAGGGGCGTTCACTCTACTTGTAGAAGGCATACCATCCAGTTGGTATACAGCTGTGTTCACTCCTCGTGTAGAAGGCATATCATCCAGTTGGTTTATAGCCGTTTTCACTCCACTTGAAGAAGGCACACCATCTAGTTGGTTTACTGCTGTGTTCACTCCACCTGTAGAAGGCATGTTATCCAGTAGGTTTACAGCCGTGTTCACTCCACTTGTAGAATGCATATCATCCAGTTGGTTTACAGCTGTGATCACTCCACTTGTAGAAGGCATACCATCCAGTTGGTTTACAGCTGTGTTCACTCCACTTGTAGAAGGCATACCATCCAGTTGATTTACAGCGGTGTTCCCTCCACTTGTAGAAGGCATACCATCCAGTTGGTTTACAGCTGTGTTCCCTCCACTTGTAGAAGGCATACCACACAGTTGGTATACAGCTGTGTTCACTCCACTTGCAGAAGGCTTACGATCCATTTGGTTTGCTGCTGTGTTCACTCCACTTGTAGAAGGCTTACCATCCAGTTGGTTTACAGCTGTATTCACTCCACTTGTAGAAGGCATATCATCCAGCTGGTTTACAGGTGTCTTCACTCCACTTGTAGAAGGCATATCATCCAGTTGGTTGACAGGTGTCTTCACTCCACTTCTAGAAGGCATATCATCCAGTTGGTTTACAGGTGTGTTCACTCCAGTTGTAGAAGGCATACCTTCCAGTTGGTTTAAAGCTGTGTTCACTCCACTTGCAGAAGGCATATCTTCCAGTTGGTTTACAACTGAGTTCACTTCACTTGTAGAATGCACATCAACCAGTTGGTTTATAGGTGTGTTCACTCCATTTGTAGAAGGCATACCATCCAGTTGGTTTACAGCAGTGTTCACTGCACTTATAGAAGGCATATCATCCAGTAGGTTTACAGCAGTGTTCACTACACTTGTAGAAGGCATATCCTGTAGTTGGTTTACAGGTGTGTTCACTCCACTTGCAGAAGGCATATCTTCCAGTTGGTTTACAGCTGTAATCACTCCACTTGTAGAAGGCATACCCTCTGATTGGTTTACAGGTGTGTTCACTCCACTTGTAGAAGGCATACCATCCAGTTGGTTTACAGGTGTGTTCACTCCACTTGTAGAAGGCATACCATCCAGTTGGTTTACAGGTGTGTTCACTCCACTTGTAGAAGGCATATCTTCCAGTTGGTTTACAGCAGTGTTCACTACACTTGTAGAAGGCATACCTTCCAGTTGGTATACAGGTGTGTTCACTCCACTTGTAGAAGGCATACATTCCAGTTGGTATACAGGTGTGTCCACTCCTCGTGTAGAAGGCATATCATCCAGTTGGTTTACAGCCGTTTTCACGCCACTTGTAGAAGGCTCACCATCTAGTTGGTTTACAGCTGTGTACCCTCCACTTGTAGAAGGCATACCATCCTGTAGGTTTACAGCTGTGTTCACTCCACTTGTAGAAGGCATACCATCCTGTAGGTTTACAGCTGTGTTCACTCCACTTGTTGAAGGCATACCATCCAGTTGGTTTACAGCTGTGTTCACTCAATTTGTAGAAGGCATACCATCCAGTAGGTTTACAGCTGTGTTCACTCCACTTGTTGAAGGCATACCATCCAGTTGGTTTACAGCTGTGTTCACTCAATTTGTTGAAGTCATTCCATCCAGTAGGTTTACAGCTGTGTTCACTCCACTTGTTGAAGGCATACCATCCAGTTGGTTTACAGCTGTGTTCACTCAATTTGTAGAAGGCATACCATCCAGTAGGTTTACAGCCGTGTTCACTCCACTTGCAGAAGGCATACCATCCAGTAGGTTTACAGCCGTGTTCACTCCACTTGTAGAAGGAATACCTTCCAGTTGGTTTACAGGTGTGTTCACTCCACTTGTAGAAGGCATACCATCCAGTTGGTTTACAGCTGTGTTCACTGCACTTGCAGAAGGCATACCACCCAATTAGTTTACAGCTGTGTTCACTCCACTTGTAAAAGGCATACCATCCAGTTGGTTTACAGCTGTGTTCACTCCACTTGTAGAAGGCATACCATCCAGTTGGTTTACAGCTGTGTTCCCTCCACTTGTAGAAGGCATACCATTTAGTAGGTTTACAGCTGTGTTCCCTCCACTCGTAGAAGGCATACCATCCAGTTGGTTTACAGCTGTGTTCCCTCCACTTGTAGAAGGCATACCATCCAGTAGGTTTATAGCGGTGTTCCCTCCACTTGCAGAAGGCATACCATCCAGTTGGTTTACAGCTGTGTTCACTCCACTTGTAGAAGGCATACCGTCCAGTTGGTTTACAGCTGTGTTCCCTCCACTTGTAGAAGGCATACCATCCAGTTGGTTTACAGCTGTGTTGACTCGACTTGTAGAAGGCATACCATCCAGTAGGTTTACAGCTGTGTTCCCTCCACTTGTAGAAGGCATACCATCCAGTTGGTTTACAGCCGTGTTCACTCCACTTGTAGAAGGCATACCGTCCAGTAGGTTTACAGCTGTGTTCCCTCCACTTGTAGAAGGCACACCATCCAGTTGGTTTACAGCGGTGTTCACTCCACTTGTAGAGGGCATACCGTCCAGTAGGTTTACAGCTTTGTTTACTCCACTTGTAGAAATCACACCATCCAGTTGGTTTACAGCCGTGTTCACTCCACTTGTAGAAGGCACACCATCCAGTTGGTTTACAGCTGTGTTCACTCCACTTGTAGAAGGCATATCATCGGGTTGGTTTACAGCCGTGTTCACTCCACTTGTAGATGGCATACCTTCCAGTTGGTTTATAGCGGTGTTCCCTCCACTTGTTGAAGGCATACCATCCAGTAGGTTTACAGCGGTGTTCCCTCCACTTGTAGAAGGCATACCGTCCAGTAGGTTTACAGCCGTGTTCACTCCACTTGTAGAAGGCATACCTTCCAGTTAATTTACAGGTGTGTTCACTCCACTTGTAGAAGGCATACCATCCAGTTGGTTTACAGCTCTGTTCCCTCCACTTGTAGAAGGCACACCATCCAGTTGGTTTACAGCTGTGTTCACTCCACTTGTAGAAGGCATATCATCTAGTTGGTTAACAGCCGTGTTCATTCCACTTGTAGAAGGCATACATTCCAGTTGGTTTATAGCGGTGTTCCCTCCACTTGTAGAAGGCATACCATCCAGTACGTTAACAGCGGTGTTCCCTCCACTTGTAGAAGGCATACCATCCAGTAGGTTTACAGCGGTGTTCCCTCCACTTGTAGAAGGCATACCATCCAGTAGGTTTTCAGCGGTGTTCCCTCCACTTGTAGGAGGCATACCATCCAGTAGGTTTACAGCCGTGTTCACTCCACTTGTAGAAGGCATACCTTCCAGTTGGTTTACAGGTGTGTTCACTCCACTTGTAGAAGGCATACCATCCAGTTGGTTTACAGCAGTGTTCCCTCCACTTGTAGAAGGCATACCATCCAGTTAGTTTACAGCTGTGTTCACTCCACTTGTAGAAGGCATACCATCCAGTAGGTTTACAGCGGTGTTCCCTCCACTTGTAGAAGGCATACATTCCAGCTGGTTTACAGCAGTGTTCATTCCACTTGTAGAAGGCATACCATCCAGTAGGTTTACAGCGGTGTTCACTCCACTTGTAGAAGGCATACCTTCCAGTTGGATTACAGCGGTGTTCCCTCCACTTGTAGAAGGCATACCATACAGTAGGTTTACAGCTGTGTTCCCTCCACTTGTAGAAGGCATACTTTCCAGTTAGTTTAGAGCGGTGTTCACTCCACTTGTAGAAGGCATACCATACAGTAGGTTTACATCGGTGTTCCCTCCACTTTTAGAAGGCATACCATCTAGTAGGTTTACAGCGGTGTTCCCTCCACTTGTAGAAGGCATACATTCCAGTTGGTTTACAGCGGTGTTCACTCCACTTGTAGAAGGCATACCATCCAGTAGGTTTACAATGGTGTTCCCTCCACTTGTAGAAGGCATACCTTCCAGTTGGTTTACAGCGGTGTTCCCTCCACTTGTAGAAGGCATACCATCCAGTAGGTTTACAGCGGTGTTCCCTCCACTAGTAGTAGGCATACCTTCCAGTTGGTTTACAGCGGTGCTCACTCCACTTGTAGAAGGCATACCATCCAGAAGGCTTACAGCGGTGTTCCCTCCACTTGTAGAAGGCATACCATCCAGTAGGTTTACAGCGGTGTTCCCTCCACTTGTAGAAGGCATACCTTCCAGTTGGATTACAGCGGTGTTCCCTCCACTTGTAGAAGGCATACCATCCAGTAGGTTTACAGCGGTGTTCACTCCACTTGTAGAAGGCATACCTTCCAGTAGGTTTACAGCGGTGTTCCCTCCACTTGTAGAAGGCATACCATCCAGTTGATTTACAGCGGTGTTCACTCCACTTTAGAAGGCATACCATCCAGTTGGTTTACAGCGGTTTTCACTCCACTTGTAGAAGGCATACCATCCAGTAGGTTTACAGCGGTGTTCACTCAACTTGTAGAAGGCATACCTTCCAGTAGGTTTACAGCGGTGTTCCCTCCACTTGTAGAAGGCATACCTTCCAGTTGGATTACAGCGGTGTTCCCTCCACTTGTAGAAGTCATACCATCCAGTAGGTTTACAGCGGTGTTCACTCCACTTGTAGAAGGCATACCTTCCAGTAGGTTTACAGCGGTGTTCACTCCACTTGTAGAAGGCATACCATCCAGTTGGTTTACAGCGGTGTTCACTCCACTTGTAGAAGGCATACCATCCAGTAGGTTTACAGCGGTGTTCACTCCACGTGTAGAAGGCATACCATCCAGTAGGTTTACCGCGGTGTTCACTCCACTTGTAGAAGGCATACCATACATTTGGTTTACAGCGCTGTTCACTCCACTTGTAGAAGGCATACCTTCCAGTAGGTTTACAGCGGTGTTCCTTCCACTTGTTGAAGGCATACCATCCAGAAGGTTTACAGCGGTGTTCACTCCACTTGTAGAATGCATACCTTCCAGTAGGTTTACAGCAGTGTTCACTCCACTTGTAGAAGGCATACCATCCAGTTGGTTTACAGCGGTTTTCACTCCACTTGTAGAAGGCATACCATCCAGTTGGTTTACAGCGGTGTTCACTCCACTTGTAGAAGGCATACCTTCCAGTTGGTTTAGAGCCGTGTTCATTCCACTTGTAGAAGGCATACCATCCAGTTGGTTTACAGCGGTGTTCACTCCACTTGTAGAAGGCATACCATCCAGTAGGTTTACAGCGGTGTTCCCTCCACTTGTAGAAGGCATACCATCCAGTAGGTTTACAGCGGTGTTCACTCCACTTGTAGAAGGCATACCTTCCAGTTGGATTACAGCGGTGTTCACTCCACTTGTAGAAGGCATACCATCCAGTAGGTTTACAGCGGTGTTCCCTCCACTTGTAGAAGGCATACCATCCAGTTGGTTTACATCGGGTTTCACTCCACTTGTAGAAGGCATACCATCCATTTGGTTTACAGCCGTGTTCACTCCACTTGTAGAAGGCATACCTTCCAGTTGGATTACAGCGGTGTTCACTCCACTTGTAGAAGGCATACCATCCAGTAGGTTTACAGCGGTGTTCCCTCCACTTGTAGAAGGCATACCATCCAGTAGGTTAACAGCGGTGTTCACTCCACTTGTAGAAGGCATACCTTCCATTTGGTTTACAGCCGTGTTCACTCCACTTGTAGAAGGCATACCTTCCAGTAGGTTTACAGCGGTGTTCCTTCCACTTGTTGAAGGCATACCATCCAGAAGGTTTACAGCGGTGTTCACTCCACTTGTAGAAGGCATACCTTCCAGTTGGATTACAGCGGTGATCACTCCACTTGTAGAAGGCATACCATCCAGTTGGTTTACAGCGGTGTTCACTCCACTTGTAGAAGGCATACCTTCCAGTTGGTTTACAGCGTTGTTCACTCCACTTGTAGAAGGCATACCTTCCAGTTGGTTTACAGCCGTGTTCACTCCACTTGTAGAAGGCTTACCATCCAGTTGGTTTACAGCGGTGTTCACTCCACTTGTAGAAGGCATACCATCCAGTAGGTTTACAGCGGTGTTCCCTCCACTTGTAGAAGGCATACCATCCAGTAGGTTTACAGCGCTGTTCACTCCACTTGTAGAAGGCATACCTTCCAGTTGGATTACAGCGGTGTTCCCTCCACTTGTAGAAGGAATACCATCCAGTAGGTTTACAGCGGTGTTCACTCCACTTGTAGAAGGCATACCATCCAGTAGGTTTACAGCGGTGTTCCCTCCACTTGTAGAAGGCATACCATCCAGTAGGTTTACAGCGGTGTTCACTCCACTTGTAGAAGGCATACCTTCCAGTTGGATTACAGCGGCGTTCCCTCCACTTGTAGAAGGCATACCGTCCAGTAGGTTTACAGCGGTGTTCCCTCCACTTGTAGAAGGCATATCATCCAGTAGGTTTACAGCGGTGTTCACTCCACTTGTAGAAGGCGTACCTTCCAGTTGGATTACAGCGGTGTTCCCTCCACTTGTAGAAGGCATACCGTCCACTAGGTTTACAGCGGTGTTCCCTCCACTTGTAGAAGGCATACCATCCATTTGGTTTACAGCGCTGTTCACTCCACTTGTAGAAGGCATACCATCCAGTAGGTTTACAGCGGTGTTCACTCCACTTGTAGAAGGCATACCATCCAGTAGGTTTACAGCGGTGTTCACTCCACTTGTAGAAGGCATACCATCCAGTAGGATTACAGCGGTGTTCACTCCACTTGTAGAAGGCATACCATCCAGTAGGTTTACAGCGGTGTTCACTCCACTTGTAGAAGGCATACCATCCAGTAGGATTACAGCGGTGTTCACTCCACTTGTAGAAGGCATACCATCCAGTAGGTTTACAGGGGTGTTCCCTCCACTTGTAGAAGGCATACCATCCAGTAGGTTTACAGCGGTGTTCACTTCACTTGTAGAAGGCATACCATCCAGTAGGTTTACAGCGGTGTTCCCTCCACTTGTAGAAGGCATACCATCCAATAGGTTTACAGCGGTGTTCCCTCCACTTGTAGAAGGCATACCATCCAGTAGGTTTACAGCGGTGTTCCCTCCACTTGTAGAAGGCATACCATCCAGTAGGTTTACAGCGGTTTTCACTCCACTTGTAGAAGGCATACCATCCAGTTGGTATACAGCGGTGTTCACTCCACTTGTAGAAGGCATACCATCCAGTAGGTTTACAGCGGTGTTCCCTCCACTTGTAGAAGGCATACCATCCAGTTGGTTTACAGCGGTGTTCACTCCACTTGTAGAAGGCATACCATCCATTAGGTTTACAGCGGTGTTCACTCCACTTGTAGAAGGCATACCATCCAGTAGGTTTACAGCGTTGTTCACTCCACTTGTAGAAGGCATACCATCCATTAGGTTTACAGCGGTGTTCACTCCACTTGTAGAAGGCATACCATCCAGTAGGTTTACAGCCGTGTTCACTCCACTTGTAGAAGGCATACCATCCAGTAGGTTTACAGCGGTGTTCACTCCACTTGTTGAAGACATACCATCCAGTAGGTTTACAGCGGTGTTCACTCCACTTGTAGAAGGCATACCATCCAGTTGGTTTACAGCGGTGTTCACTCCACTTGTAGAAGGCATACCATCCAGTTGGTTTACAGCGGTGTTCACTCCACTTGTAGAAGGCATACCATCCATTTGTTTTACAGCGGTGTTCACTCCACTTGTAGAAGGCATACCATCCTGTAGGTTTACAGCGGTGTTCCCTCCACTTGTAGAAGGCATACCATCCAGTAGGTTTACAGCGGTGTTCACTCCACTTGTAGAAGGCATACCATCCAGTAGGTTTACAGCGGTGTTCCCTCCACTTGTAGAAGGCATACCATCCAGTAGGTTTACAGCGGTGTTCACTCCACTTGTAGAAGGCATACCATCCAATAGGTTTACAGCCGTGTTCACTCCACATGTAGAAGGCATACCATCCTGTAGGTTTACAGCTGTCTTCCCTCCACTTGTAGAAGGCATATCAACCTGTAGGTTTACAGCTGTGTTCCCTCCACTTGTAGAAGGCATATCATCCTGTAGGTTTACAGCTGTGTTCCATCCACTTGTAGAAGGCATACCATCCAGTTGGTTTAAGGCGGTGTTCAATCCACTTGTAGATGGCATACTATCCAGTAGGTTTACAGCGGTGTTCCCTCCACTTGTAGAAGGCATACCATCCAGTAGGTTTACAGCAGTGTTCCCTCCGCTTGTAGAAGGCATACCATCCAGTAGGTTTACAGCGGTGTTCCCTCCACTTGTAGAAGGCATACCATCCAGTTGGTTTACAGCGGTGTTCACTCCACTTGTAGAAGGCATACCATCCAGTAGGTTTAAAGCGGTGTTCACTCCACTTGTAGACGGCATACCATCCAGTAGCTTTACAGCGGTGTTCACTCCACTTGTAGAAGGCATACCATCCAGTAGGATTACAGCGGTGTTCACTCCACTTGTAGAAGTCATACCATCCAGTAGGTTTACAGCGGTGTTCCCTCCACTTGTAGAAGGCATACCTTCCAGTAGTTTTACAGCGGTGTTCACTCCACTTGTTGAAGGCATACCATCCAGTAGGTTTACAGCGGTGTACACTCCACTTGTAGAAGGCATACCATCCAGTAGGTTTACAGCGTTGTTCCCTCCACTTGGAGAAGGCATACCATCCAGTAGGTTAACTGCGGTGTTCACTCCACTTGTAGAAGGCATACCATCCAGTAGGTTTACAGCGGTGTTCACTCCTCTTGTAGAAGGCATACCATCCAGTAGGTTTACAGCGGTGTTCACTCCACTTGTAGAAGGCATACCATCCAGTAGGTTTACAGCGGTGTTCACTCCACTTGTAGAAGGCATACCATCCAGTAGGTTTACAGCGGTGTTCACTCCACTTGTAGAAGGCATACCATCCAGTAGGTTTACAGCGGTGTTCACTCCACTTGTAGAAGGCATACCATCCAGTTGGTTTACAGCGGTGTTCACTCCACTTGTAGAAGGCATACCATCCAGTAGGTTTACAGCGGTGTTCACTCCACTTGTAGAAGGCATACCATCCAGTAGGTTTACAGCGGTGTTCACACCACTTGTAAAAGGCATACCATCCAGTAGATTTACAGCGGTGTTCATTCCACTTGTAGAAGGCATACCATCCTGTAGGTTTACAGCGGTGTTCACTCCTCTTGTAGAAGGCATACCATCCAGTAGATTTACAGCTGTGTTCACTCCACTTGTAGAAGGCATACCATCCAGTAGGTTTACAGCCGTGTTCACTCCATTTGTAGAAGGCATACCATCCAATAGG
Organism: Meconema thalassinum; assembly: GCA_946902985.2. Taxonomy (NCBI): domain Eukaryota; kingdom Metazoa; phylum Arthropoda; class Insecta; order Orthoptera; family Tettigoniidae; genus Meconema; species Meconema thalassinum. The sequence continues at coordinate 693,228,540 of OX336391.1, forward strand.
TTTACAGCCGTGTTCACTCCACTTGTAGAAGGCATACCATCCAGTTGTTTTACAGCGGTGTTCCCCCCACTTGTAGAAGGCATACCATCCTCTAGGTTTACAGCTGTGTTCCCTCCACTTGTAGAAGGCATATCAACCTGTAGGCTTACAGCTGTGTTCCCTCCACTTGTAGAAGGCATATCATCCTGTAGGTTTACAGCGGTGTTCCCTCCACTTGTAGAAGGCATACCATCCAGTAGGTTTACAGCGGTGTTCCCTCCACTTGTAGAAGGCATACCATCCAGTAGGTTTACAGCGGTGTTCCCTCCACTTGAAGAAGGCATACCATCCAGTTGGTTTCAGCCGTGTTCACTCCACTTGCAGAAGGCATACCAACCATTTGGTTTACAGCGCTGTTCACTCCACTTGTAGAAGGCATACCATCCTGTAGGTTTACAGCTGTATTCCCTCCACTTGTAGAAGGCATATCAACCTGTAGGTTTACAGCTGTGTTCCCTCCACTTGTAGAAGGCATATCATCCTGTAGGTTTACAGCTGTGTTCCATCCACTTGTAGAAGGCATACCATCCAGTTGGTTTACAGCGGTGTTCACTCCACTTGCAGAAGGCATACCTTCCAGTAGGTTTACAGCGGTGTTCACTCCACTTGTAGAAGGCATACCATACAGTAGGTTTACAGCGTTGTTCACTCCACTTGTAGAAGGCATACCATCCAGTAGGTTTACAGCGGTGTTCATTCCACTTGTAGAAGGCATACCATCCAGTAGGTTTACAGCGGTGTTCACTCCACTTGTAGAAGGCATACCATCCAGTAGGTTTACAGCGGTGTTCACTCCACTTGTAGAAGGCATACCATCCAGTTGGTTTAGAGCGGTGTTCACTCCACTTGTAGAAGGCATACCATCCAGTAGGTTTACAGCGGTGATCCCTCCACTTGTAGAAGGCATACCTTCCAGTTGGTTTACAGCGGTGTTCACTCCACTTGTAGAAGGCATACCATCCAGTTGGTTTACAGCGGTGTTCACTCCACTTGTAGAAGGCATACCATCCAGTTGGTTTACAGCGGTGTTCACTCCACTTGTAGAAGGCATACCATCCATTTGTTTTACAGCGGTGTTCACTCCACTTGTAGAAGGCATACCATCCTGTAGGTTTACAGCTGTGTTCCATCCACTTGTAGAAGGCATACCATCCAGTTGGTTTACAGCGGTGTTCACTCCACTTGTAGAAGGCATACCATCCATTAGGTTTACAGCGGTGTTCACTCCACTTGTAGAAGGCATACCATCCAGTAGGTTTACAGCGTTGTTCACTCCACTTGTAGAAGGCATACCATCCATTAGGTTTACAGCGGTGTTCACTCCACTTGTAGAAGGCATACCATCCAGTAGGTTTACAGCCGTGTTCACTCCACTTGTAGAAGGCATACCATCCAGTAGGTTTACAGCGGTGTTCACTCCACTTGTTGAAGACATACCATCCAGTAGGTTTACAGCGGTGTTCACTCCACTTGTAGAAGGCATACCATCCAGTTGGTTTACAGCGGTGTTCACTCCACTTGTAGAAGGCATACCATCCAGTTGGTTTACAGCGGTGTTCACTCCACTTGTAGAAGGCATACCATCCATTTGTTTTACAGCGGTGTTCACTCCACTTGTAGAAGGCATACCATCCTGTAGGTTTACAGCGGTGTTCCCTCCACTTGTAGAAGGCATACCATCCAGTAGGTTTACAGCGGTGTTCACTCCACTTGTAGAAGGCATACCATCCAGTAGGTTTACAGCGGTGTTCCCTCCACTTGTAGAAGGCATACCATCCAGTAGGTTTACAGCGGTGTTCACTCCACTTGTAGAAGGCATACCATCCAATAGGTTTACAGCCGTGTTCACTCCACATGTAGAAGGCATACCATCCTGTAGGTTTACAGCTGTCTTCCCTCCACTTGTAGAAGGCATATCAACCTGTAGGTTTACAGCTGTGTTCCCTCCACTTGTAGAAGGCATATCATCCTGTAGGTTTACAGCTGTGTTCCATCCACTTGTAGAAGGCATACCATCCAGTTGGTTTAAGGCGGTGTTCAATCCACTTGTAGATGGCATACTATCCAGTAGGTTTACAGCGGTGTTCCCTCCACTTGTAGAAGGCATACCATCCAGTAGGTTTACAGCAGTGTTCCCTCCGCTTGTAGAAGGCATACCATCCAGTAGGTTTACAGCGGTGTTCCCTCCACTTGTAGAAGGCATACCATCCAGTTGGTTTACAGCGGTGTTCACTCCACTTGTAGAAGGCATACCATCCAGTAGGTTTAAAGCGGTGTTCACTCCACTTGTAGACGGCATACCATCCAGTAGCTTTACAGCGGTGTTCACTCCACTTGTAGAAGGCATACCATCCAGTAGGATTACAGCGGTGTTCACTCCACTTGTAGAAGTCATACCATCCAGTAGGTTTACAGCGGTGTTCCCTCCACTTGTAGAAGGCATACCTTCCAGTAGTTTTACAGCGGTGTTCACTCCACTTGTTGAAGGCATACCATCCAGTAGGTTTACAGCGGTGTACACTCCACTTGTAGAAGGCATACCATCCAGTAGGTTTACAGCGTTGTTCCCTCCACTTGGAGAAGGCATACCATCCAGTAGGTTAACTGCGGTGTTCACTCCACTTGTAGAAGGCATACCATCCAGTAGGTTTACAGCGGTGTTCACTCCTCTTGTAGAAGGCATACCATCCAGTAGGTTTACAGCGGTGTTCACTCCACTTGTAGAAGGCATACCATCCAGTAGGTTTACAGCGGTGTTCACTCCACTTGTAGAAGGCATACCATCCAGTAGGTTTACAGCGGTGTTCACTCCACTTGTAGAAGGCATACCATCCAGTAGGTTTACAGCGGTGTTCACTCCACTTGTAGAAGGCATACCATCCAGTTGGTTTACAGCGGTGTTCACTCCACTTGTAGAAGGCATACCATCCAGTAGGTTTACAGCGGTGTTCACTCCACTTGTAGAAGGCATACCATCCAGTAGGTTTACAGCGGTGTTCACACCACTTGTAAAAGGCATACCATCCAGTAGATTTACAGCGGTGTTCATTCCACTTGTAGAAGGCATACCATCCTGTAGGTTTACAGCGGTGTTCACTCCTCTTGTAGAAGGCATACCATCCAGTAGATTTACAGCTGTGTTCACTCCACTTGTAGAAGGCATACCATCCAGTAGGTTTACAGCCGTGTTCACTCCATTTGTAGAAGGCATACCATCCAATAGGTTTACAGCCGTGTTCACTCCACTTGTAGAAGGCATACCATCCAGTTGTTTTACAGCGGTGTTCCCCCCACTTGTAGAAGGCATACCATCCTCTAGGTTTACAGCTGTGTTCCCTCCACTTGTAGAAGGCATATCAACCTGTAGGCTTACAGCTGTGTTCCCTCCACTTGTAGAAGGCATATCATCCTGTAGGTTTACAGCGGTGTTCCCTCCACTTGTAGAAGGCATACCATCCAGTAGGTTTACAGCGGTGTTCCCTCCACTTGTAGAAGGCATACCATCCAGTAGGTTTACAGCGGTGTTCCCTCCACTTGAAGAAGGCATACCATCCAGTTGGTTTCAGCCGTGTTCACTCCACTTGCAGAAGGCATACCAACCATTTGGTTTACAGCGCTGTTCACTCCACTTGTAGAAGGCATACCATCCTGTAGGTTTACAGCTGTATTCCCTCCACTTGTAGAAGGCATATCAACCTGTAGGTTTACAGCTGTGTTCCCTCCACTTGTAGAAGGCATATCATCCTGTAGGTTTACAGCTGTGTTCCATCCACTTGTAGAAGGCATACCATCCAGTTGGTTTACAGCGGTGTTCACTCCACTTGCAGAAGGCATACCTTCCAGTAGGTTTACAGCGGTGTTCACTCCACTTGTAGAAGGCATACCATACAGTAGGTTTACAGCGTTGTTCACTCCACTTGTAGAAGGCATACCATCCAGTAGGTTTACAGCGGTGTTCATTCCACTTGTAGAAGGCATACCATCCAGTAGGTTTACAGCGGTGTTCACTCCACTTGTAGAAGGCATACCATCCAGTAGGTTTACAGCGGTGTTCACTCCACTTGTAGAAGGCATACCATCCAGTTGGTTTAGAGCGGTGTTCACTCCACTTGTAGAAGGCATACCATCCAGTAGGTTTACAGCGGTGATCCCTCCACTTGTAGAAGGCATACCTTCCAGTTGGTTTACAGCGGTGTTCACTCCACTTGTAGAAGGCATACCATCCAGTTGGTTTACAGCGGTGTTCCCTCCACTTGTAGAAGGCATACCATCCAGTAGATTTACAGCGGTGTTCACTCCACTTGTAGAAATAATACCATCCATTTGGTTTACAGCGTTGTTCACTCCACTTGTAGAAGGCATACCATCCAGTAGGTTTACAGCGGTGTTCACTCCACTTGTAGAAGGCATTCCATCCAGTAGTTTTACAGCGGTGTTCACTCCACTTGTAGAAGGCATACCATCCAGTAGGTTTACAGCGGTGTTCACTCCACTTGTAGAAGGCATACCATCCAGTAGGTTTACAGCGGTGTTCACTCCACTTGTAGAAGGCATACCATCCAGTTGGTTTACAGCGGTGTTCACTCCACTTGTAGAAGGCATACCATCCAGTAGTTTTACTGCGGTGTTCACTCCACTTGTAGAAGGCATACCATCCAGTAGGTTTACAGCGGTGTTCACTCCACTTGTAGAAGGCATACCATCCAGTAGGTTTACAGCGGTGTTCCCTCCACTTGTAGAAGGCATACCATCCAGTAGGTTTACAGCGGTGTTCACTCCACTTGTAGAAGGCATACCATCCAGTAGGTTTACAGCGGTGTTCCCTCCACTTGTAGAAGGCATACCATCCAGTTGGTTTACAGCGTTGTTCACTCCACTTGTAGAAGGCATACCATCCAGTAGGTTTACAGCGGTGTTCACTCCACTTGTAGAAGGCATACCATCCAGTAGTTTTACAGCGGTGTTCACTCCACTTGTAGAGGGCATACCATCCAGTAGGTTTACAGCGGTGTTCCCTCCACTTGTAGAAGGCATACCATCCAGTAGGTTTACAGCGGTGTTCATTCCACTTGTAGAAGGTATACCATCCAGTAGGTTTACAGCGGTGTTCACTCCATTTGTAGAAGGCATACCATCCAGTAGGTTTACAGCGGTGTTCCCTCCACTTGTAGAAGGCATACCATCCAGTTGGTTTACAGCTGTGTTCACTCCACTTGTAGAAGGCATACCATCCAGTTGGTTTACAGCTGTGTTCACTCCACTTGTAGAAGGCATACCATCCAGTTGGTTTACAGCTGGGTTCACTCCACTTGTAGAAGGCATACCATCCAGTTGGTTTACAGCTGTGTTCACTCCACCTGTAGAAGGCATGTTATCCAGTAGGTTTACAGCTGTGTTCACTCCACTTGAAGAAGGCATACCATCCAGTTGGTTTACAGCTGTGTTCACTCCACTTGTAGAAAGCATACCATCCAGTTGGTTTACAGCTGTGTTCACTCCACTTGTAGAAGGCATACCATCCAGTTGGTTTACAGCTGTGTTCACTCCACTTGTGGAAGGCATACCATCCAGTTGGTTTACAGCTGTGTTCACTCCACTTGTAGAAGGCATACCATCCAGTTAGTTTACAGCTGTGTTCACTCAATTTTTAGAAGGCATACCATCCAGTAGGTTTACAGCTATGTTCACTCAATTTGTAGAAGGCATATCTTCCAGTTGGTATCCAGGTGTGTTCACTCCACTCGTAGAAGGCATACCATCCAGTTGGTATACAGGTGTGCCCACTCCTCGTGTAGAAGGCATACCATACATTTGGTATACAGCTGTATTCACTCCTCGTGTAGAAGGCATATCTTCCAGTTGGTACAAAGGTGTGTTCACTCCACTTGTAGAAGGCATACCATCCGGTTGGTATACAGGTGTGTTCACTCCACATGTAGAAGGCATACCATCCAGTAGGTTTACAGCTGTGTTCACTCCTCGTGTAGAAGGCATATCTTCCAGTTGGTATACAGGGGCGTTCACTCTACTTGTAGAAGGCATACCATCCAGTTGGTATACAGCTGTGTTCACTCCTCGTGTAGAAGGCATATCATCCAGTTGGTTTATAGCCGTTTTCACTCCACTTGAAGAAGGCACACCATCTAGTTGGTTTACTGCTGTGTTCACTCCACCTGTAGAAGGCATGTTATCCAGTAGGTTTACAGCCGTGTTCACTCCACTTGTAGAATGCATATCATCCAGTTGGTTTACAGCTGTGATCACTCCACTTGTAGAAGGCATACCATCCAGTTGGTTTACAGCTGTGTTCACTCCACTTGTAGAAGGCATACCATCCAGTTGATTTACAGCGGTGTTCCCTCCACTTGTAGAAGGCATACCATCCAGTTGGTTTACAGCTGTGTTCCCTCCACTTGTAGAAGGCATACCACACAGTTGGTATACAGCTGTGTTCACTCCACTTGCAGAAGGCTTACGATCCATTTGGTTTGCTGCTGTGTTCACTCCACTTGTAGAAGGCTTACCATCCAGTTGGTTTACAGCTGTATTCACTCCACTTGTAGAAGGCATATCATCCAGCTGGTTTACAGGTGTCTTCACTCCACTTGTAGAAGGCATATCATCCAGTTGGTTGACAGGTGTCTTCACTCCACTTCTAGAAGGCATATCATCCAGTTGGTTTACAGGTGTGTTCACTCCAGTTGTAGAAGGCATACCTTCCAGTTGGTTTAAAGCTGTGTTCACTCCACTTGCAGAAGGCATATCTTCCAGTTGGTTTACAACTGAGTTCACTTCACTTGTAGAATGCACATCAACCAGTTGGTTTATAGGTGTGTTCACTCCATTTGTAGAAGGCATACCATCCAGTTGGTTTACAGCAGTGTTCACTCCACTTATAGAAGGCATATCATCCAGTAGGTTTACAGCAGTGTTCACTACACTTGTAGAAGGCATATCCTGTAGTTGGTTTACAGGTGTGTTCACTCCACTTGCAGAAGGCATATCTTCCAGTTGGTTTACAGCTGTAATCACTCCACTTGTAGAAGGCATATCCTCTGATTGGTTTACAGGTGTGTTCACTCCACTTGTAGAAGGCATACCATCCTGTTGGTTTACAGGTGTGTTCACTCCACTTGTAGAAGGCATACCATCCAGTTGGTTTACAGGTGTGTTCACTCCACTTGTAGAAGGCATATCTTCCAGTTGGTTTACAGCAGTGTTCACTACACTTGTAGAAGGCATACCTTCCAGTTGGTATACAGGTGTGTTCACTCCACTTGTAGAAGGCATACATTCCAGTTGGTATACAGGTGTGTCCACTCCTCGTGTAGAAGGCATATCATCCAGTTGGTTTACAGCCGTTTTCACGCCACTTGTAGAAGGCTCACCATCTAGTTGGTTTACAGCTGTGTACCCTCCACTTGTAGAAGGCATACCATCCTGTAGGTTTACAGCTGTGTTCACTCCACTTGTAGAAGGCATTCAATCCTGTAGGTTTACAGCTGTGTTCACTCCACTTGTTGAAGGCATACCATCCAGTTGGTTTACAGCTGTGTTCACTCAATTTGTAGAAGGCATACCAACCAGTAGGTTTACAGCTGTGTTCACTCCACTTGTTGAAGGCATACCATCCAGTTGGTTTACAGCTGTGTTCACTCAATTTGTTGAAGTCATTCCATCCAGTAGGTTTACAGCTGTGTTCACTCCACTTGTTGAAGGCATACCATCCAGTTGGTTTACAGCTGTGTTCACTCAATTTGTAGAAGGCATACCATCCAGTAGGTTTACAGCCGTGTTCACTCCACTTGCAGAAGGCATACCATCCAGTAGGTTTACAGCCGTGTTCACTCCACTTGTAGAAGGAATACCTTCCAGTTGGTTTACAGGTGTGTTCACTCCACTTGTAGAAGGCATACCATCCAGTTGGTTTATAGCTGTGTTCACTGCACTTGCAGAAGGCATACCACCCAGTTAGTTTACAGCTGTGTTCACTCCACTTGTAAAAGGCATACCATCCAGTTGGTTTACAGCTGTGTTCACTCCACTTGTAGAAGGCATACCATCCAGTTGGTTTACAGCTGTGTTCCCTCCACTTGTAGAAGGCATACCATTTAGTAGGTTTACAGCTGTGTTCCCTCCACTCGTAGAAGGCATACCATCCAGTTGGTTTACAGCTGTGTTCCCTCCACTTGTAGAAGGCATACCATCCAGTAGGTTTATAGCGGTGTTCCCTCCACTTGCAGAAGGCATACCATCCAGTTGGTTTACAGCTGTGTTCACTCCACTTGTAGAAGGCATACCGTCCAGTTGGTTTACAGCTGTGTTCCCTCCACTTGTAGAAGGCATACCATCCAGTTGGTTTACAGCTGTGTTGACTCGACTTGTAGAAGGCATACCATCCAGTAGGTTTACAGCTGTGTTCCCTCCACTTGTAGAAGGCATACCATCCAGTTGGTTTACAGCCGTGTTCACTCCACTTGTAGAAGGCATACCGTCCAGTAGGTTTACAGCTGTGTTCCCTCCACTTGTAGAAGGCACACCATCCAGTTGGTTTACAGCGGTGTTCACTCCACTTGTAGAGGGCATACCGTCCAGTAGGTTTACAGCTTTGTTTACTCCACTTGTAGAAATCACACCATCCAGTTGGTTTACAGCCGTGTTCACTCCACTTGTAGAAGGCACACCATCCAGTTGGTTTACAGCTGTGTTCACTCCACTTGTAGAAGGCATATCATCGGGTTGGTTTACAGCCGTGTTCACTCCACTTGTAGATGGCATACCTTCCAGTTGGTTTATAGCGGTGTTCCCTCCACTTGTTGAAGGCATACCATCCAGTAGGTTTACAGCGGTGTTCCCTCCACTTGTAGAAGGCATACCGTCCAGTAGGTTTACAGCCGTGTTCACTCCACTTGTAGAAGGCATACCTTCCAGTTAATTTACAGGTGTGTTCACTCCACTTGTAGAAGGCATACCATCCAGTTGGTTTACAGCTCTGTTCCCTCCACTTGTAGAAGGCATACCATCCAGTTGGTTTACAGCTGTGTTCACTCCACTTGTAGAAGGCTTACCATCCAGTTAGTTTGCAGCTGTGTACACTCCACTTGTAGAAGGCACACCATCCAGTTGGTTTACAGCCGTGTTCACTCCACTTGGAGAAGGCAGACCATCCAGTTGGTTTACAGCTGTGTTCACTCCACTTGTAGAAGGCATATCATCTAGTTGGTTAACAGCCGTGTTCATTCCACTTGTAGAAGGCATACATTCCAGTTGGTTTATAGCGGTGTTCCCTCCACTTGTAGAAGGCATACCATCCAGTACGTTAACAGCGGTGTTCCCTCCACTTGTAGAAGGCATACCATCCAGTAGGTTTACAGCGGTGTTCCCTCCACTTGTAGAAGGCATACCATCCAGTAGGTTTTCAGCGGTGTTCCCTCCACTTGTAGGAGGCATACCATCCAGTAGGTTTACAGCCGTGTTCACTCCACTTGTAGAAGGCATACCTTCCAGTTGGTTTACAGGTGTGTTCACTCCACTTGTAGAAGGCATACCATCCAGTTGGTTTACAGCAGTGTTCCCTCCACTTGTAGAAGGCATACCATCCAGTTAGTTTACAGCTGTGTTCACTCCACTTGTAGAAGGCATACCATCCAGTAGGTTTACAGCGGTGTTCCCTCCACTTGTAGAAGGCATACATTCCAGCTGGTTTACAGCAGTGTTCATTCCACTTGTAGAAGGCATACCATCCAGTAGGTTTACAGCGGTGTTCACTCCACTTGTAGAAGGCATACCTTCCAGTTGGATTACAGCGGTGTTCCCTCCACTTGTAGAAGGCATACCATACAGTAGGTTTACAGCTGTGTTCCCTCCACTTGTAGAAGGCATACTTTCCAGTTAGTTTAGAGCGGTGTTCACTCCACTTGTAGAAGGCATACCATACAGTAGGTTTACATCGGTGTTCCCTCCACTTTTAGAAGGCATACCATCTAGTAGGTTTACAGCGGTGTTCCCTCCACTTGTAGAAGGCATACATTCCAGTTGGTTTACAGCGGTGTTCACTCCACTTGTAGAAGGCATACCATCCAGTAGGTTTACAGCGGTGTTCCCTCCACTTGTAGAAGGCATACCTTCCAGTTGGTTTACAGCGGTGTTCCCTCCACTTGTAGAAGGCATACCATCCAGTAGGTTTACAGCGGTGTTCCCTCCACTTGTAGTAGGCATACCTTCCAGTTGGTTTACAGCGGTGTTCACTCCACTTGTAGAAGGCATACCATCCAGAAGGCTTACAGCGGTGTTCCCTCCACTTGTAGAAGGCATACCATCCAGTAGGTTTACAGCGGTGTTCCCTCCACTTGTAGAAGGCATACCTTCCAGTTGGATTACAGCGGTGTTCCCTCCACTTGTAGAAGGCATACCATCCAGTAGGTTTACAGCGGTGTTCACTCCACTTGTAGAAGGCATACCTTCCAGTAGGTTTACAGCGGTGTTCCCTCCACTTGTAGAAGGCATACCATCCAGTTGATTTACAGCGGTGTTCACTCCACTTTAGAAGGCATACCATCCAGTTGGTTTACAGCGGTTTTCACTCCACTTGTAGAAGGCATACCATCCAGTAGGTTTACAGCGGTGTTCACTCAACTTGTAGAAGGCATACCTTCCAGTAGGTTTACAGCGGTTTTCCCTCCACTTGTAGAAGGCATACCTTCCAGTTGGATTACAGCGGTGTTCCCTCCACTTGTAGAAGTCATACCATCCAGTAGGTTTACAGCGGTGTTCACTCCACTTGTAGAAGGCATACCTTCCAGTAGGTTTACAGCGGTGTTCACTCCACTTGTAGAAGGCATACCATCCAGTTGGTTAACAGCGGTGTTCACTCCACTTGTAGAAGGCATACCATCCAGTAGGTTTACAGCGGTGTTCACTCCACTTGTAGAAGGCATACCATCCAGTAGGTTTACCGCGGTGTTCACTCCACTTGTAGAAGGCATACCATACATTTGGTTTACAGCGCTGTTCACTCCACTTGTAGAAGGCATACCTTCCAGTAGGTTTACAGCGGTGTTCCTTCCACTTGTTGAAGGCATACCATCCAGAAGGTTTACAGCGGTGTTCACTCCACTTGTAGAATGCATACCTTCCAGTAGGTTTACAGCAGTGTTCACTCCACTTGTAGAAGGCATACCATCCAGTTGGTTTACAGCGGTTTTCACTCCACTTGTAGAAGGCATACCATCCAGTTGGTTTACAGCGGTGTTCACTCCACTTGTAGAAGGCATACCTTCCAGTTGGTTTAGAGCCGTGTTCATTCCACTTGTAGAAGGCATACCATCCAGTTGGTTTACAGCGGTGTTCACTCCACTTGTAGAAGGCATACCATCCAGTAGGTTTACAGCGGTGTTCCCTCCACTTGTAGAAGGCATACCATCCAGTAGGTTTACAGCGGTGTTCACTCCACTTGTAGAAGGCATACCTTCCAGTTGGATTACAGCGGTGTTCACTCCACTTGTAGAAGGCATACCATCCAGTAGGTTTACAGCGGTGTTCCCTCCACTTGTAGAAGGCATACCATCCAGTTGGTTTACAGCGGGTTTCACTCCACTTGTAGAAGGCATACCATCCATTTGGTTTACAGCCGTGTTCACTCCACTTGTAGAAGGCATACCTTCCAGTTGGATTACAGCGGTGTTCACTCCACTTGTAGAAGGCATACCATCCAGTAGGTTTACAGCGGTGTTCCCTCCACTTGTAGAAGGCATACCATCCAGTAGGTTTACAGCGGTGTTCACTCCACTTGTAGAAGGCATACCTTCCATTTGGTTTACAGCCGTGTTCACTCCACTTGTAGAAGGCATACCTTCCAGTAGGTTTACAGCGGTGTTCCTTCCACTTGTTGAAGGCATACCATCCAGAAGGTTTACAGCGGTGTTCACTCCACTTGTAGAAGGCATACCTTCCAGTTGGATTACAGCGGTGATCACTCCACTTGTAGAAGGCATACCATCCAGTTGGTTTACAGCGGTGTTCACTCCACTTGTAGAAGGCATACCTTCCAGTTGGTTTACAGCGGTGTTCACTCCACTTGTAGAAGGCATACCTTCCAGTTGGTTTACAGCCGTGTTCAATCCACTTGTAGAAGGCTTACCATCCAGTTGGTTTACAGCGGTGTTCACTCCACTTGTAGAAGGCATACCATCCAGTAGGTTTACAGCGGTGTTCCCTCCACTTGTAGAAGGCATACCATCCAGTAGGTTTACAGCGCTGTTCACTCCACTTGTAGAAGGCATACCTTCCAGTTGGATTACAGCGGTGTTCCCTCCACTTGTAGAAGGAATACCATCCAGTAGGTTTACAGCGGTGTTCACTCCACTTGTAGAAGGCATACCATCCAGTAGGTTTACAGCGGTGTTCCCTCCACTTGTAGAAGGCATACCATCCAGTAGGTTTACAGCGGTGTTCACTCCACTTGTAGAAGGCATACCTTCCAGTTGGATTACAGCGGCGTTCCCTCCACTTGTAGAAGGCATACCGTCCAGTAGGTTTACAGCGGTGTTCCCTCCACTTGTAGAAGGCATATCATCCAGTAGGTTTACAGCGGTGTTCACTCCACTTGTAGAAGGCGTACCTTCCAGTTGGATTACAGCGGTGTTCCCTCCACTTGTAGAAGGCATACCGTCCACTAGGTTTACAGCGGTGTTCCCTCCACATGTAGAAGGCATACCATCCATTTGGTTTACAGCGCTGTTCACTCCACTTGTAGAAGGCATACCATCCAGTAGGTTTACAGCGGTGTTCACTCCACTTGTAGAAGGCATACCATCCAGTAGGTTTACAGCGGTGTTCACTCCACTTGTAGAAGGCATACCATCCAGTAGGATTACAGCGGTGTTCACTCCACTTGTAGAAGGCATACCATCCAGTTGGTATACAGCGGTGTTCACTCCACTTGTAGAAGGCATACCATCCAGTAGGTTTACAGCGGTGTTCCCTCCACTTGTAGAAGGCATACCATCCTGTTGGTTTACAGCGGTGTTCACTCCACTTGTAGAAGGCATACCATCCATTAGGTTTACAGCGGTGTTCACTCCACTTGTAGAAGGCATACCATCCAGTAGGTTTACAGCGTTGTTCACTCCACTTGTAGAAGGCATACCATCCATTAGGTTTACAGCGGTGTTCACTCCACTTGTAGAAGGCATACCATCCAGTAGGTTTACAGCCGTGTTCACTCCACTTGTAGAAGGCATACCATCCAGTAGGTTTACAGCGGTGTTCACTCCACTTGTTGAAGACATACCATCCAGTAGGTTTACAGCGGTGTTCACTCCACTTGTAGAAGGCATACCATCCAGTTGGTTTACAGCGGTGTTCACTCCACTTGTAGAAGGCATACCATCCAGTTGGTTTACAGCGGTGTTCACTCCACTTGTAGAAGGCATACCATCCATTTGGTTTACAGCGGTGTTCACTCCACTTGTAGAAGGCATACCATCCTGTAGGTTTACAGCGGTGTTCCCTCCACTTGTAGAAGGCATACCATCCAGTAGGTTTACAGCGGTGTTCACTCCACTTGTAGAAGGCATACCAACCCAGTAGGTTTACAGCGGTGTTCCCTCCACTTGTAGAAGGCATACCATCCAGTAGGTTTACAGCGGTGTTCACTCCACTTGTAGAAGGCATACCATCCAATAGGTTTACAGCCGTGTTCACTCCACATGTAGAAGGCATACCATCCTGTAGGTTAACAGCTGTCTTCCCTCCACTTGTAGAAGGCATATCAACCTGTAGGTTTACAGCTGTGTTCCCTCCACTTGTAGAAGGCATAACATCCTGTAGGTTTACAGCTGTGTTCCATCCACTTGTAGAAGGCATACCATCCAGTTGGTTTACAGCGGTGTTCAATCCACTTGTAGATGGCATACTATCCAGTAGGTTTACAGCGGTGTTCCCTCCACTTGTAGAAGGCATACCATCCAGTAGGTTTACAGCAGTGTTCCCTCCGCTTGTAGAAGGCATACCATCCAGTAGGTTTACAGCGGTGTTCCCTCCACTTGTAGAAGGCATACCATCCAGTTGGTTTACAGCGGTGTTCACTCCACTTGTAGAAGGCATACCATCCAGTAGGTTTAAAGCGGTGTTCACTCCACTTGTAGACGGCATACCATCCAGTAGTTTTACAGCGGTGTTCACTCCACTTGTAGAAGGCATACCATCCAGTAGGATTACAGCGGTGTTCACTCCACTTGTAGAAGTCATACCATCCAGTAGGTTTACAGCGGTGTTCCCTCCACTTGTAGAAGGCATACCTTCCAGTAGTTTTACAGCGGTGTTCACTCCACTTGTTGAAGGCATACCATCCAGTAGGTTTACAGCGGTGTACACTCCACTTGTAGAAGGCATACCATCCAGTAGGTTTACAGCGTTGTTCCCTCCACTTGGAGAAGGCATACCATCCAGTAGGTTAACTGCGGTGTTCACTCCACTTGTAGAAGGCATACCATCCAGTAGGTTTACAGCGGTGTTCACTCCTCTTGTAGAAGGCATACCATCCAGTAGGTTTACAGCGGTGTTCACTCCACTTGTAGAAGGCATACCATCCAGTAGGTTTACAGCGGTGTTCACTCCACTTGTAGAAGGCATACCATCCAGTAGGTTTACAGCGGTGTTCACTCCACTTGTAGAAGGCATACCATCCAGTAGGTTTACAGCGGTGTTCACTCCACTTGTAGAAGGCATACCATCCAGTTGGTTTACAGCGGTGTTCACTCCACTTGTAGAAGGCATACCATCCAGTAGGTTTACAGCGGTGTTCACTATACTTGTAGAAGGCATACCATCCAGTAGGTTTACAGCGGTGTTCACACCACTTGTAAAAGGCATACCATCCAGTAGATTTACAGCGGTGTTCATTCCACTTGTAGAAGGCATACCATCCTGTAGGTTTACAGCGGTGTTCACTCCTCTTGTAGAAGGCATACCATCCAGTAGATTTACAGCGTGGTTCACTCCACTTGTAGAAGGCATACCATCCAGTAGGTTTACAGCCGTGTTCACTCCATTTGTAGAAGGCATACCATCCAATAGGTTTACAGCCGTGTTCACTCCACTTGTAGAAGGCATACCATCCAGTTGTTTTACAGCGGTGTTCCCCCCACTTGTAGAAGGCATACCATCCTCTAGGTTTACAGCTGTGTTCCCTCCACTTGTAGAAGGCCTATCAACCTGTAGGCTTACAGCTGTGTTCCCTCCACTTGTAGAAGGCATATCATCCTGTAGGTTTACAGCGGTGTTCCCTCCACTTGTAGAAGGCATACCATCCAGTAGGTTTACAGCGGTGTTCCCTCCACTTGTAGAAGGCATACCATCCAGTAGGTTTACAGCGGTGTTCCCTCCACTTGTAGAAGGCATACCATCCAGTTGGTTTCAGCCGTGTTCACTCCACTTGTAGAAGGCATACCAACCATTTGGTTTACAGCGCTGTTCACTCCACTTGTAGAAGGCATACCATCCTGTAGGTTTACAGCTGTATTCCCTCCACTTGTAGAAGGCATATCAACCTGTAGGTTTACAGCTGTGTTCCCTCCACTTGTAGAAGGCATATCATCCTGTAGGTTTACAGCTGTGTTCCATCCACTTGTAGAAGGCATACCATCCAGTTGGTTTACAGCGGTGTTCACTCCACTTGCAGAAGGCATACCTTCCAGTAGGTTTACAGCGGTGTTCACTCCACTTGTAGAAGGCATACCATACAGTAGGTTTACAGCGTTGTTCACTCCACTTGTAGAAGGCATACCATCCAGTAGGTTTACAGCGGTGTTCATTCCACTTGTAGAAGGCATACCATCCAGTAGGTTTACAGCGGTGTTCACTCCACTTGTAGAAGGCATACCATCCAGTAGGTTTACAGCGGTGTTCACTCCACTTGTAGAAGGCATACCATCCAGTTGGTTTAGAGCGGTGTTCACTCCACTTGTAGAAGGCATACCATCCAGTAGGTTTACAGCGGTGATCCCTCCACTTGTAGAAGGCATACCTTCCAGTTGGTTTACAGCGGTGTTCACTCCACTTGTAGAAGGCATACCATCCAGTTGGTTTACAGCGGTGTTCCCTCCACTTGTAGAAGGCATACCATCCAGTAGATTTACAGCGGTGTTCACTCCACTTGTAGAAATAATACCATCCATTTGGTTTACAGCGTTGTTCACTCCACTTGTAGAAGGCATACCATCCAGTAGGTTTACAGCGGTGTTCACTCCACTTGTAGAAGGCATACCATCCAGTAGTTTTACAGCGGTGTTCACTCCACTTGTAGAAGGCATACCATCCAGTAGGTTTACAGCGGTTTTCACTCCACTTGTAGAAGGCATACCATCCAGTAGGTTTACAGCGGTGTTCACTCCACTTGTAGAAGGCATACCATCCAGTTGGTTTACAGCGGTGTTCACTCCACTTGTAGAAGGCATACCATCCAGTAGTTTTACAGCGGTGTTCACTCCACTTGTAGAAGGCATACCATCCAGTAGGTTTACAGCGGTGTTCACTCCACTTGTAGAAGGCATACCATCCAGTAGGTTTACAGCGGTGTTCCCTCCACTTGTAGAAGGCATACCATCCAGTAGGTTTACAGCGGTGTTCACTCCACTTGTAGAAGGCATACCATCCAGTAGGTTTACAGCGGTGTTCCCTCCACTTGTAGAAGGCATACCATCCAGTTGGTTTACAGCGTTGTTCACTCCACTTGTAGAAGGCATACCATCCAGTAGGTTTACAGCGGTGTTCACTCCACTTGTAGAAGGCATACCATCCAGTAGTTTTACAGCGGTGTTCACTCCACTTGTAGAGGGCATACCATCCAGTAGGTTTACAGCGGTGTTCCCTCCACTTGTAGAAGGCATACCATCCAGTAGGTTTACAGCGGTGTTCATTCCACTTGTAGAAGGCATACCATCCAGTAGGTTTACAGCGGTGTTCACTCCATTTGTAGAAGGCATACCATCCAGTAGGTTTACAGCGGTGTTCCCTCCACTTGTAGAAGGCATACCATCCAGTTGGTTTACAGCGGTGTTCCCTCCACTTTTAGAAGGCATACCGTCCAGTAGGTTTACAGCCGTGTTCACTCCACTTGTAGAAGGCATACCTTCCAGTTGGTTTACAGGTGTGTTCACTCCACTTGTAGAAGGCATAACATCCAGTTGGTTTACAGCTCTGTTCCCTCCACTTGTAGAAGGCATACCATCCAGTTGGTTTACAGCTGTGTTCACTCCACTTGTAGAAGGCTTACCATCCAGTTAGTTTACAGCTGTGTTCACTCCACTTGTAGAAGGCACACCATCCAGTTGGTTTACAGCCGTGTTCACTCCACTTGGAGAAGGCAGACCATCCAGTTGGTTTACAGCTGTGTTCACTCCAATTGTAGAAGGCATATCATCCAGTTGGTTAACAGCCGTGTTCACTCCACTTGTAGAAGGTATACCTTCCAGTTGGTTTATAGCGGTGTTCCCTCCACTTGTAGAAGGCATACCATCCAGTACGTTTACAGCGGTGTTCCCTCCACTTGTAGAAGGCATATCATCCAGTAGGTTTACAGCGGTGTTCCCTCCACTTGTAGAAGGCATACCATCCAGTAGGTTTTCAGCGGTGTTCCCTCGACTTGTAGAAGGCATACCATCCAGTAGGTTTACAGCCGTGTTCACTCCACTTGTAGAAGGCATACCTTCCAGTTGGTTTACAGGTGTGTTCACTCCACTTGTAGAAGGCATACCATCCAGTTGGTTTACAGCAGTGTTCCCTCCACTTGTAGAAGGCATACCATCCAGTTAGTTTACAGCTGTGTTCACTCCACTTGTAGAAGGCATACCATCCAGTAGGTTTACAGCGGTGTTCCCACCACTTGTAGAAGGCATACCTTCCAATTGGATTACAGCGGTGTTCCCTCCACTTGTAGAAGGCATACCATCCAGTAGGTTTACAGCGGTGTTCACTCCACTTGTAGAAGGCATACCTTCCAGTTGGATTACAGCGGTGTTCCCTCCACTTGTAGAAGGCATACCATCCAGTAGGTTTACAGCGGTGTTCACTCCACTTGTAGAAGGCATACCTTCCAGTTGGATTACAGCGGTGTTCCCTCCACTTGTAGAAGGCATACCATCCAGTAGGTCTACAGCGGTGTTCCCTCCACTTGTAGAAGGCATACCTTCCAGTTGGTTTACAGCGGTGTTCACTCCACTTGTAGAAGGCATACCATCCAGTAGGTTTACAGCGGTGTTCACTCCACTTGTAGACGGCATACCATCCAGTAGGTTTACAGCGGTGTTCCCTCCACTTGTAGAAGGCATACCGTCCAGTAGGTTAACAGCGGTGTTCACTCCACCTGTAGAAGGCATACCTTCCAGTAGGTTTACAGCGGTGTTCACTCCACTTGTAGAAGGCATACCTTCCAGTTGGTTTACAGCGGTGTTCACTCCACTTGTAGAAGGCATACCATCCAGTAGGTTTACAGCGGTGTTCACTCCACTTGTAGAAGGCATACCATCCATTTGGTTTACAGCGCTGTTCACTCCACTTGTAGAAGGCATACCATCCAGTAGGTTTACAGCGGTGTTCACTCCACTTGTAGAAGGCATACCATCCAGTAGGTTTACAGCGGTGTTCACTCCACTTGTAGAAGGCATACCATCCAGTAGGATTACAGCAGTGTTCACTCCACTTGTAGAAGGCATACCATCCAGTAGGTTTACAGCGGTGTTCACTCCACTTGTAGAAGGCATACCATCCAGTAGGATTACAACTGTGTTCAATCCACTTGTAGAAGGCATACCATCCAGTTGGTTTACAGCGGTGTTCACTCCACTTGTAGAAGGCATACCATCCAGTAGGTTTACAGCGGTGTTCACTCCACTTGTAGAAGGCATACCATCCAGTAGGTTTACAGCGGTGTTCACTCCACTTGTAGAATGCATACCATCCAGTAGGTTTAAAGCGGTGTTCACTCCACTTGTAGAAGGCATACCATCCAGTTGGTATACAGCGGTGTTCACTCCACTTGTAGCAGGCATACCATCCAGTAGGTTTACAGCGGTGTTCCCTCCACTTGTAGAAGGCATACCATCCAGTTGGTTTACAGCGGTGTTCACTCCACTTGTAGAAGGAATACCATCCATTAGGTTTACAGCGGTGTTCACTCCACTTGTAGAAGGCATACCATCCAGTAGTTTTACAGCAGTGTTCCCTCGACTTGTAGAAGGCATACCATCCAGTAGGTTTACAGCGGTGTTCACTCCACTTGTAGAGGGCATACCATCCAGTAGGTTTACAGCGGTGTTCACTCCACTTGTAGAGGGCATACCATCCAGTAGGTTTACAGCCGTGTTCACTCCACTTGTAGAAGGCATACCATCCAGTAGGTTTACAGCGGTGTTCACTCCACTTGTAGAGGGCATACCATCCAGTAGGTTTACAGCGGTGTTCACTCCACTTGTAGAGGGCATACCATCCAGTAGGTTTACAGCGGTGTTCACTCCACTTGTAGAAGGCATACCATCCAGTAGGTTTACAGCGGTGTTCACTCCACTTGTAGAAGGCATACCATCCAGTAGGTTTACAGCCGTGTTCACTCCACTTGTAGAAGGCATACCATCCAGTTGGTTTACAGCGGTGTTCACTCCACTTGTAGAAGGCATACCATCCAGTAGGTTTACAGCGGTGTTCACTCCACTTGTAGAGGGCATACCATCCAGTAGGTTTACAGCGGTGTTCACTCCACTTGTAGAAGGCATACCATCCAGTAGGTTTACTGCGGTGTTCACTCCACTTGTAGAGGGCATACCATCCAGTAGGTTTACAGCGTTGTTCACTCCACTTGTAGAAGGCATACCATCCATTAGGTTTACAGCGGTGTTCACTCCACTTGTAGAAGGCATACCATCCAGTAGGTTTACAGCGGTGTTCACTTGTTGAAGACATACCATCCAGTAGGTTTACAGCGGTGTTCACTCCACTTGTAGAAGGTATACCATCCAGTTGGTTTACAGCGGTGTTCACTCCACTTGTAGAAGGCATACCATCCAGTTGGTTTACAGCGGTGTTCACTCCACTTGTAGAAGGCATACCATCCATTTGGTTTACAGCGGTGTTCACTCCACTTGTAGAAGGCATACCATCCTGTATGTTTACAGCGGTGTTCCCTCCATTTGTAGAAGGCATACCATCCAGTAGGTTTACAGCGGTGTTCACTCCACTTGTAGAAGGCATACCATCCAGTAGGTTTACAGCGGTGTTCCCTCCACTTGTAGAAGGCATACCATCCAGTAGGTTTACAGCGGTGTTCCCTCCACTTGTAGAAGGCATACCATCCAGTAGGTTTACAGCGGTGTTCACTCCACTTGTAGAAAGCATACCATCCAGTAGGTTTACAGCGGTGTTCACTCCACTTGTAGAAGGCATACCATCCAGTAGGTTTACAGCGGTGTTCACTCCACTTGTAGAAGGCATACCATCCAGTAGATTTACAGCGGTGTTCCCTCCACTTGTAGAAGGCATACCATCCAGTTGGTTTACAGCGGTGTTCACTCCACTTGTAGAAGTCATACCTTCCAGTAGGTTAACAGCGGTGTTCACTCCACTTGTAGAAGACATACCATCCAGTAGGTTTACAGCGGTGTTCACTCCACTTGTAGAAGGCATACCATCCAGTTGGTTTACAGCGGTGTTCACTCCACTTGTAGAAGGCATACCATCCAGATGGTTTACAGCGGTGTTCACTCCACTTGTAGAAGGCATACCATCCTGTAGGGTTACAGCGGTGTTTCCTCCACTTGTAGAAGGCATACCATCCAGTAGGTTTACAGCGGTGTTCACTCCACTTGTAGAAATAATACCATCCATTTGGTTTACAGCGGTGTTCCCTCCACTTGTAGAAGGCATACTATCCAGTAGGTTTACAGCGGTGTTCACTCCACTTGTAGAAGGCATACCATCCAATAGGTTTACAGCCGTGTTCACTCCACTTGTAGTAGGCATACCATCCTGTTGGTTTACAGCGGTAATCCCTCCACTTGTAGGAGGCATACCATCCTGTAGGTTTACAGCTGTGTTCCCTCCACTTGCAGAAGGCATATCAACCTGTTGGTTTACAGCTGTGTTCCCTCCACTTGTAGAAGGCATATCATCCTGTAGGTTTACAGCTGTGTTCCATCCACTTGTAGAATGCATACCATCCAGTAGGTTTACAGCGGTGTTCACTCCACTTGTAGAAGGCATACCATCCAGTTGGTATACAGCGGTGTTCACTCCACTTGTAGAAGGCATACCATCCAGTAGGTTTACAGCGGTGTTTCCTCCACTTGTAGAAGGCATACCATCCAGTAGGTTTACAGCGGTGTTCACTCCACTTGTAGAAATAATACCATCCATTTGGTTTACAGCGGTGTTCACTCCACTTGTAGAAGGCATACCATCCAGTTGGTATACAGCGGTGTTCACTCCACTTGTAGAAGGCATACCATCCAGTAGTTTTACAGCGGTGTTCACTCCACTTGTAGAGGGCATACCATCCAGTAGGTTTACAGCGGTGTTCCCTCCACTTGTAGAAGGCATACCATCCAGTAGGTTTACAGCGGTGTTCTCTCCACTTGTAGAAGGCATATCAACCTGTAGGTTTACAGCTGTGTTCCCTCCACTTGTAGAAGGCATATCATCCTGTAGGTTTACAGCTGTGTTCCATCCACTTGTAGAAGGCATACCATAAAGTTGGTTTACAGCGGTGTGCAATCCACTTGTAGATGGCATACTATCCAGTAGGTTTACAGCGGTGTTCCCTCCACTTGTAGAAGGCATACCATCCAGTAGGTTTACAGCAGTGTTCCCTCCGCTTGTAGAAGGCATACCATCCAGTAGGTTTACAGCGGTGTTCCCTCCACTTGTAGAAGGCATACCATCCAGTAGGTTTACAGCGGTGTTCACTCCACTTGTAGAAGGCACACCATCCAGTAGGTTTAAAGCGGTGTTCACTCCACTTGTAGACGGCATACCATCCAGTAGTTTTACAGCGGTGTTCACTCCACTTGTAGAAGGCATACCATCCAGTAGGATTACAGCGGTGTTCACTCCACTTGTAGAAGGCATACCATCCAGTAGGTTTACAGCGGTGTTCACTCCACTTGTAGAATGCATACCATCCAGTAGGTTTACAGCGGTGTACACTCCACTTGTAGAAGGCATACCATCCAGTAGGTTTACAGCGTTGTTCCCTCCACTTGTAGAAGGCATACCATCCAGTAGGTTAACTGCGGTGTTCACTCCACTTGTAGAAGGCATACCATCCAGCAGGTTTACAGCGGTGTTCACTCCTCTTGTAGAAGGCATACCATCCAGTAGGTTTACAGCGTTGTTCACTCCACTTGTAGAAGGCATACCATCCAGTTGGTTTACAGCGGTGTTCACTCCACTTGTAGAAGGCATACCATCCAGTAGGTTTACAGCGGTGTTCACTCCTCTTGTAGAAGGCATACCATCCAGTAGGTTTACAGCGGTGTTCACTCCACTTGTAGAAGGCATACCATCCAGTAGGTTTACAGCGGTGTTCCCTCCACTTGTAGAAGGCATACCATCCAGTAGGTTTACAGCGGTGTTCACTCCATTTGTAGAAGGCATACCATCCAATAGGTTTACAGCCGTGTTCACTCCACTTGTAGAAGGCATACCATCCAGTTGTTTTACAGCGGTGTTCCCCCCACTTGTAGAAGGCATACCATCCTCTAGGTTTACAGCTGTGTTCCCTCCACTTGTAGAAGGCATATCAACCTGTAGGTTTACAGCTGTGTTCCCTCCACTTGTAGAAGGCATATCATCCAGTAGGTTTACAGCTGTGTTCCATCCACTTGTAGAAGGCATACCATCCAGTTGGTTTAAAGCGGTGTTCACTCCACTTGTAGAAGGCATACCATCCAGTAGGTTTACAGCGGTGTTCCCTCCACTTGTAGAAGGCATACCATCCAGTAGGTTTACAGCGGTGTTCCCTCCACTTGTAGAAGGTATACCATCCAGTTGGTTTCAGCCGTGTTCACTCCACTTGCAGAAGGCATACCAACCATTTGGTTTACAGCGCTGTTCACTCCACTTGTAGAAGGCATACCATCCTGTAGGTTTACAGCTGTGTTCCCTCCACTTGTAGAAGGCATATCATCCTGTAGGTTTACAGCTGTGTTCCATCCACTTGTAGAAGGCATACGATCCAGTTGGTTTACAGCGGTGTTCACTCCACTTGCAGAAGGCATACCTTCCAGTAGGTTTACAGCGGTGTTCACTCCACTTGTAGAAGGCATACCATACAGTAGGTTTACAGCGTTGTTCACTCCACTTGTAGAAGGCATACCATCCAGTAGGTTTACAGCGGTGTTCACTCCACTTGTAGAAGGCATACCATCCAGTAGGTTTACAGCGGTGTTCACTCCACTTGTAGAAGGCATACCATCCAGTAGATTTACAGCGGTGTTCCCTCCACTTGTAGAAGGCATACCATCCAGTAGGTTTACAGCGGTGTTCACTCCACTTGTAGAAGGCATACCATCCAGTAGGTTTACAGCGGTGTTCACTCCACTTGTAGAAGGCATACCATCCAGTAGGTTTACAGCGGTGTTCACTCCACTTGTAGAAGGCATACCATCCAGTAGATTTACAGCGGTGTTCCCTCCACTTGTAGAAGGCATACCATCCAGTTGGTTTACAGCGGTGTTCACTCCACTTGTAGAAGTCATACCTTCCAGTAGGTTAACAGCGGTGTTCACTCCACTTGTAGAAGACATACCAACCAGTAGGTTTACAGCGGTGTTCACTCCACTTGTAGAAGGCATACCATCCAGTTGGTTTACAGCGGTGTTCACTCCACTTGTAGAAGGCATACCATCCAGTTGGTTTACAGCGGTGTTCACTCCACTTGTAGAAGGCATACCATCCAGATGGTTTACAGCGGTGTTCACTCCACTTGTAGAAGGCATACCATCCAGTAGGGTTACAGCGGTGTTTCCTCCACTTGTAGAAGGCATACCATCCAGTAGGCTTACAGCGGTGTTCACTCCACTTGTAGAAATAATACCATCCATTTGGTTTACAGCGGTGTTCCCTCCACTTGTAGAAGGCATACTATCCAGTAGGTTTACAGCGGTGTTCACTCCACTTGTAGAAGGCATACCATCCAATAGGTTTACAGCCGTGTTCACTCCACTTGTAGTAGGCATACCATCCTGTTGGTTTACAGCGGTGTTCCCTCCACTTGTAGGAGGCATACCATCCTGTAGGTTTACAGCTGTGTTCCCTCCACTTGCAGAAGGCATATCAACCTGTTGGTTTACAGCTGTGTTCCCTCCACTTGTAGAAGGCATATCATCCTGTAGGTTTACAGCTGTGTTCCATCCACTTGTAGAATGCATACCATCCAGTAGGTTTACAGCGGTGTTCACTCCACTTGTAGAAGGCATACCATCCAGTTGGTATACAGCGGTGTTCACTCCACTTGTAGAAGGCATACCATCCAGTAGGTTTACAGCGGTGTTCCCTCCACTTGTAGAAGGCATATCAACCTGTAGGTTTACAGCTGTGTTCCCTCCACTTGTAGAAGGCATATCATCCTGTAGGTTTACAGCTGTGTTCCATCCACTTGTAGAAGGCATACCATAAAGTTGGTTTACAGCGGTGTGCAATCCACTTGTAGATGGCATACTATCCAGTAGGTTTACAGCGGTGTTCCCTCCACTTGTAGAAGGCATACCATCCAGTAGGTTTACAGCAGTGTTCCCTCCGCTTGTAGAAGGCATACCATCCAGTAGGTTTACAGCGGTGTTCCCTCCACTTGTAGAAGGCATACCATCCAGTAGGTTTACAGCGGTGTTCACTCCACTTGTAGAAGGCATACCATCCAGTAGGTTTAAAGCGGTGTTCACTCCACTTGTAGACGGCATACCATCCAGTAGTTTTACAGCGGTGTTCACTCCACTTGTAGAAGGCATACCATCCAGTAGGATTACAGCGGTGTTCACTCCACTTGTAGAAGGCATACCATCCAGTAGGTTTACAGCGGTGTTCCCTCCACTTGTAGAAGGCATACCATCCAGTAGGTTTACAGCGGTGTTCACTCCACTTGTAGAAGGCATACCATCCAGTAGTTTTACAGCGGTGTTCACTCCACTTGTAGAGGGCATACCATCCAGTAGGTTTACAGCGGTGTTCCCTCCACTTGTAGAAGGCATACCATCCAGTAGGTTTACAGCGGTGTTCCCTCCACTTGTAGAAGGCATATCAACCTGTAGGTTTACAGCTGTGTTCCCTCCACTTGTAGAAGGCATATCATCCTGTAGGTTTACAGCTGTGTTCCATCCACTTGTAGAAGGCATACCATAAAGTTGGTTTACAGCGGTGTGCAATCCACTTGTAGATGGCATACTATCCAGTAGGTTTACAGCGGTGTTCCCTCCACTTGTAGAAGGCATACCATCCAGTAGGTTTACAGCAGTGTTCCCTCCGCTTGTAGAAGGCATACCATCCAGTAGGTTTACAGCGGTGTTCCCACCACTTGTAGAAGGCATACCATCCAGTAGGTTTACAGCGGTGTTCACTCCACTTGTAGAAGGCATACCATCCAGTAGGTTTACAGCGCTGTTCACTCCACTTGTAGACGGCATACCATCCAGTAGTTTTACAGCGGTGTTCACTCCACTTGTAGAAGGCATACCATCCAGTAGGATTACAGCGGTGTTCACTCCACTTGTAGAAGGCATACCATCCAGTAGGTTTACAGCGGTGTTCACTCCACTTGTAGAATGCATACCATCCAGTAGGTTTACAGCGGTGTACACTCCACTTGTAGAAGGCATACCATCCAGTAGGTTTACAGCGTTGTTCCCTCCACTTGTAGAAGGCATACCATCCAGTAGGTTAACTGCGGTGTTCACTCCACTTGTAGAAGGCATACCATCCAGCAGGTTTACAGCGGTGTTCACTCCTCTTGTAGAAGGCATACCATCCAGTAGGTTTACAGCGTTGTTCACTCCACTTGTAGAAGGCATACCATCCAGTTGGTTTACAGCGGTGTTCACTCCACTTGTAGAAGGCATACCATCCAGTAGGTTTACAGCGGTGTTCACTCCTCTTGTAGAAGGCATACCATCCAGTAGGTTTACAGCGGTGTTCACTCCACTTGTAGAAGGCATACCATCCAGTAGGTTTACAGCGGTGTTCCCTCCACTTGTAGAAGGCATACCATCCAGTAGGTTTACAGCGGTGTTCACTCCATTTGTAGAAGGCATACCATCCAATAGGTTTACAGCCGTGTTCACTCCACTTGTAGAAGGCATACCATCCAGTTGTTTTACAGCGGTGTTCCCCCCACTTGTAGAAGGCATACCATCCTCTAGGTTTACAGCTGTGTTCCCTCCACTTGTAGAAGGCATATCAACCTGTAGGTTTACAGCTGTGTTCCCTCCACTTGTAGAAGGCATATCATCCAGTAGGTTTACAGCTGTGTTCCATCCACTTGTAGAAGGCATACCATCCAGTTGGTTTAAAGCGGTGTTCACTCCACTTGTAGAAGGCATACCATCCAGTAGGTTTACAGCGGTGTTCCCTCCACTTGTAGAAGGCATACCATCCAGTAGGTTTACAGCGGTGTTCCCTCCACTTGTAGAAGGTATACCATCCAGTTGGTTTCAGCCGTGTTCACTCCACTTGCAGAAGGCATACCAACCATTTGGTTTACAGCGCTGTTCACTCCACTTGTAGAAGGCATACCATCCTGTAGGTTTACAGCTGTGTTCCCTCCACTTGTAGAAGGCATATCATCCTGTAGGTTTACAGCTGTGTTCCATCCACTTGTAGAAGGCATACGATCCAGTTGGTTTACAGCGGTGTTCACTCCACTTGCAGAAGGCATACCTTCCAGTAGGTTTACAGCGGTGTTCACTCCACTTGTAGAAGGCATACCATACAGTAGGTTTACAGCGTTGTTCACTCCACTTGTAGAAGGCATACCATCCAGTAGGTTTACAGCGGTGTTCACTCCACTTGTAGAAGGCATACCATCCAGTAGGTTTACAGCGGTGTTCACTCCACTTGTAGAAGGCATACCATCCAGTAGATTTACAGCGGTGTTCCCTCCACTTGTAGAAGGCATACCATCCAGTAGGTTTACAGCGGTGTTCACTCCACTTGTAGAAGGCATACCATCCAGTAGGTTTACAGCGGTGTTCACTCCACTTGTAGAAGGCATACCATCCAGTAGGTTTACAGCGGTGTTCACTCCACTTGTAGAAGGCATACCATCCAGTAGATTTACAGCGGTGTTCCCTCCACTTGTAGAAGGCATACCATCCAGTTGGTTTACAGCGGTGTTCACTCCACTTGTAGAAGTCATACCTTCCAGTAGGTTAACAGCGGTGTTCACTCCACTTGTAGAAGACATACCAACCAGTAGGTTTACAGCGGTGTTCACTCCACTTGTAGAAGGCATACCATCCAGTTGGTTTACAGCGGTGTTCACTCCACTTGTAGAAGGCATACCATCCAGTTGGTTTACAGCGGTGTTCACTCCACTTGTAGAAGGCATACCATCCAGATGGTTTACAGCGGTGTTCACTCCACTTGTAGAAGGCATACCATCCAGTAGGGTTACAGCGGTGTTTCCTCCACTTGTAGAAGGCATACCATCCAGTAGGCTTACAGCGGTGTTCACTCCACTTGTAGAAATAATACCATCCATTTGGTTTACAGCGGTGTTCCCTCCACTTGTAGAAGGCATACTATCCAGTAGGTTTACAGCGGTGTTCACTCCACTTGTAGAAGGCATACCATCCAATAGGTTTACAGCCGTGTTCACTCCACTTGTAGTAGGCATACCATCCTGTTGGTTTACAGCGGTGTTCCCTCCACTTGTAGGAGGCATACCATCCTGTAGGTTTACAGCTGTGTTCCCTCCACTTGCAGAAGGCATATCAACCTGTTGGTTTACAGCTGTGTTCCCTCCACTTGTAGAAGGCATATCATCCTGTAGGTTTACAGCTGTGTTGCATCCACTTGTAGAATGCATACCATCCAGTAGGTTTACAGCGGTGTTCACTCCACTTGTAGAAGGCATACCATCCAGTTGGTATACAGCGGTGTTCACTCCACTTGTAGAAGGCATACCATCCAGTAGGTTTACAGCGGTGTTCCCTCCACTTGTAGAAGGCATACCATCCAGTTGGTTTACAGCGGTGTTCACTCCACTTGTAGAAGGAATACCATCCATTAGGTTTACAGCGGTGTTCACTCCACTTGTAGAAGGCATACCATCCAGTAGTTTTACAGCAGTGTTCCCTCGACTTGTAGAAGGCATACCATCCAGTAGGTTTACAGCGGTGTTCACTCCACTTGTAGAGGGCATACGATCCAGTAGGTTTACAGCGGTGTTCACTCCACTTGTAGAGGGCATACCAACCAGTAGGTTTACAGCCGTGTTCACTCCCCTTGTAGAAGGCATACCATCCAGTAGGTTTACAGCGGTGTTCACTCCACTTGTAGAGGGCATACCATCCAGTAGGTTTACAGCGGTGTTCACTCCACTTGTAGAGGGCATACCATCCAGTAGGTTTACAGCGGTGTTCACTCCACTTGTAGAAGGCATACCATCCAGTAGGTTTACAGCGGTGTTCACTCCACTTGTAGAAGGCATACCATCCAGTAGGTTTACAGCCGTGTTCACTCCACTTGTAGAAGGCATACCATCCAGTTGGTTTACAGCGGTGTTCACTCCACTTGTAGAAGGCATACCATCCAGTAGGTTTACAGCGGTGTTCACTCCACTTGTAGAGGGCATACCATCCAGTAGGTTTACAGCGGTGTTCACTCCACTTGTAGAAGGCATACCATCCAGTAGGTTTACAGCGGTGTTCACTCCACTTGTAGAGGGCATACCATCCAGTAGGTTTACAGCGTTGTTCACTCCACTTGTAGAAGGCATACCATCCATTAGGTTTACAGCGGTGTTCACTCCACTTGTAGAAGGCATACCATCCAGTAGGTTTACAGCGGTGTTCACTCCACTTGTTGAAGACATAACATCCAGTAGGTTTACAGCGGTGTTCACTCCACTTGTAGAAGGTATACCATCCAGTTGGTTTACAGCGGTGTTCACTCCACTTGTAGAAGGCATACCATCCAGTTGGTTTACAGCGGTGTTCACTCCACTTGTAGAAGGCATACCATCCATTTGGTTTACAGCGGTGTTCACTCCACTTGTAGAAGGCATACCATCCATTTGGTTTACAGCGGTGTTCCCTCCACTTGTAGAAGGCATACCATCCAGTAGGTTTACAGCGGTGTTCACTCCACTTGTAGAAGGCATACCATCCAGTAGTTTTACAGCGGTGTTCACTCCACTTGTAGAGGGCATACCATCCAGTAGGTTTACAGCGGTGTTCCCTCCACTTGTAGAAGGCATACCATCCAGTAGGTTTACAGCGGTGTTCCCTCCACTTGTAGAAGGCATATCAACCTGTAGGTTTACAGCTGTGTTCCCTCCACTTGTAGAAGGCATATCATCCTGTAGGTTTACAGCTGTGTTCCATCCACTTGTAGAAGGCATACCATCCAGTTGGTTTACAGCGGTGTTCAATCCACTTGTAGATGGCATACTATCCAGTAGGTTTACAGCGGTGTTCCCTCCACTTGTAGAAGGCATACCATCCAGTAGGTTTACAGCAGTGTTCCCTCCGCTTGTAGAAGGCATACCATCCAGTAGGTTTACAGCGGTGTTCCCTCCACTTGTAGAAGGCATACCATCCAGTAGGTTTACAGCGGTGTTCACTCCACTTGTAGAAGGCATACCATCCAGTAGGTTTAAAGCGGTGTTCACTCCACTTGTAGACGGCATACCATCCAGTATTTTTACAGCGGTGTTCACTCCACTTGTAGAAGGCATACCATCCAGTAGGATTACAGCGGTGTTCACTCCACTTGTAGAAGGCATACCATCCAGTAGGTTTACAGCGGTGTTCACTCCACTTGTAGAAGGCATACCATCCAGTAGGTTTACAGCGGTGTACACTCCACTTGTAGAAGGCATACCATCCAGTAGGTTTACAGCGTTGTTCCCTCCACTTGTAGAAGGCATACCATCCAGTAGGTTAACTGCGGTGTTCACTCCACTTGTAGAAGGCATACCATCCAGTAGGTTTACAGCGGTGTTCACTCCTCTTGTAGAAGGCATACCATCCAGTAGGTTTACAGCGGTGTTCACTCCACTTGTAGAAGTCATACCATCCAGTTGGTTTACAGCGGTGTTCACTCCACTTGTAGAAGGCATACCATCCAGTAGGTTTACAGCGGTGTTCACTCCTCTTGTAGAAGGCATACCATCCAGATGGTTTACAGCGGTGTTCACTCCACTTGTAGAAGGCATACCATCCAGTAGGTTTACAGCGGTGTTCCCTCCACTTGTAGAAGGCATACCATCCAGTAGGTTTACAGTGGTGTTCACTCCACTTGTAGAAGGCATACCATCCAGTAGGTTTACAGCGGTGTTCCCTCCACTTGTAGAAAGCATACCATCCAGTAGGTTTACAGCGGTGTTCACTCCATTTGTAGAAGGCATACCATCCAATAGGTTTACAGCCGTGTTCACTCCACTTGTAGAAGGCATACCATCCAGTTGTTTTACAGCGGTGTTCCCCCCACTTGTAGAAGGCATACCATCCTCTAGGTTTACAGCTGTGTTCCCTCCACTTGTAGAAGGCATATCAACCTGTAGGTTTACAGCTGTGTTCCCTCCACTTGTAGAAGGCATATCATCCTGTAGGTTTACGGCTGTGTTCCATCCACTTGTAGAAGGCATACCATCCAGTTGGTTTAAAGCGGTGTTCACTCCACTTGTAGAAGGCATACCATCCAGTAGGTTTACAGCGGTGTTCCCTCCACCTGTAGAAGGCATACCATCCAGTAGGTTTACAGCGGTGTTCCCTCCACTTGTAGAAGGCATACCATCCAGTTGGTTTCAGCCGTGTTCACTCCACTTGCAGAAGGCATACCTTCCAGTAGGTTTACAGCGGTGTTCACTCCACTTGTAGAAGGCATACCATACAGTAGGTTTACAGCGTTGTTCACTCCACTTGTAGAAGGCATACCATCCAGTAGGTTTACAGCGGTGTTCACTCCACTTGTAGAAGGCATACCATCCAGTAGGTTTACAGCGGTGTTCACTCCACTTGTAGAAGGCATACCATCCAGTAGATTTACAGCGGTGTTCCCTCCACTTGTAGAAGGCATACCATCCAGTAGGTTTACAGCGGTGTTCACTCCACTTGTAGAAGGCATACCATCCAGTAGGTTTACAGCGGTGTTCACTCCACTTGTAGAAGGCATACCATCCGGTAGGTTTACAGCGGTGTTCACTCCACTTGTAGAAGGCATACCATCCAGTAGATTTACAGCGGTGTTCCCTCCACTTGTAGAAGGCATACCATCCAGTTGGTTTACAGCGGTGTTCACTCCACTTGTAGAAGTCATACCTTCCAGTAGGTTAACAGCGGTGTTCACTCCACTTGTAGAAGACATACCATCCAGTAGGTTTACAGCGGTGTTCACTCCACTTGTAGAAGGCATACCATCCAGTTGGATTACAGCGGTGTTCACTCCACTTGTAGAAGGCATACCATCCAATAGGTTTACAGCCGTGTTCACTCCACTTGTAGTAGGCATACCATCCTGTTGGTTTACAGCGGTGTTCCCTCCACTTGTAGGAGGCATACCATCCTGTAGGTTTACAGCTGTGTTCCCTCCACTTGCAGAAGGCATATCAACCTGTTGGTTTACAGCTGTGTTCCCTCCACTTGTAGAAGGCATATCATCCTGTAGGTTTACAGCTGTGTTCCATCCACTTGTAGAAGGCATACCATCCAGTTGATTTACAGCGGTGTTCACTCCACTTGTAGAAGGCATACCATCCAGTAGGTTTACAGCGGTGTTCCCTCCACTTGTAGAAGGCATACCATCCAGTAGGTTTACAGCGGTGTTCCCTCCACTTGTAGAAGGCATACCTTCCAGTTGGTTTACAGCGGTGTTCACTCCACTTGTAGAAGGCATACCATCCAGTAGGTTTAGAGCGGTGTTCACTCCACTTGTAGAAGGCATACCATCCAGTTGGTTTACAGCGGTGTTCACTCCATTTGTAGAAGGCATACCATCCAGTAGGTTTACAGCGGTGGTCCCTCCACTTGTATAAGGCATACCATCCAGTTGGTTTACAGCGTTGTTCACTCCACTTGTAGAAGGCATACCATCCAGTAGGTTTACAGCGGTGTTCACTCCACTTGTAGAAGGCATACCATCCAGTAGTTTTACTGCGGTGTTCACTCCACTTGTAGAAGGCATACCATCCAGTAGGTTTACAGCGGTGTTCACTCCACTTGTAGAAGGCATACCATCCAGTAGGTTTACAGCGGTGTTCCCTCCACTTGTAGAAGGCATACCATCCAGTTGGTTTACAGCGGTGTTCACTCCACTTGTAGAAGGCATACCATCCAGTAGTTTTACAGCGGTGTTCACTCCACTTGTAGAAGGCATACCATCCAGTAGGTTTACAGCGGTGTTCACTCCACTTGTAGAAGGCATACCATCCAGTAGGTTTACAGCGGTGTTCCCTCCACTTGTAGAAGGCATACCATCCAGTTGGTTTACAGCGTTGTTCACTCCACTTGTAGAAGGCATACCATCCAGTAGGTTTACAGCGGTGTTCACTCCACTTGTAGAAGGCATACCATCCAGTAGTTTTACAGCGGTGTTCACTCCACTTGTAGAGGGCATACCATCCAGTAGGTTTACAGCGGTGTTCCCTCCACTTGTAGAAGGCATACCATCCAGTAGGTTTACAGCGGTGTTCACTCCACTTGTAGATGGCATACCATCCAGTAGGTTTACAGCGGTGTTCACTCCATTTGTAGAAGGCATACCATCCAGTAGGTTTACAGCGGTGTTCCCTCCACTTGTAGAAGGCATACCATCCAGTTGGTTTACAGCGGTGTTCCCTCCACTTGTAGAAGGCATACCGTCCAGTAGGTTTACAGCCGTGTTCACTCCACTTGTAGATGGCATACCATCCAGTTGGTTTACAGGTGTGTTCACTCCACTTGTAGAAGGCATACCATCCAGTTGGTTTACAGCTCTGTTCCCTCCACTTGTAGAAGGCATACCATCCAGTTGGTTTACAGCTGTGTTCACTCCACTTGTAGAAGGCTTACCATCCAGTTAGTTTACAGCTGTGTTCACTCCACTTGTAGAAGGCACACCATCCAGTTGATTTACAGCCGTGTTCACTCCACTTGGAGAAGGCAGACCATCCAGTTGGTTTACAGCTGTGTTCACTCCAATTGTAGAAGGCATATCATCCAGTTGGTTAACAGCCGTGTTCACTCCACTTGTAGAAGGCATACCTTCCAGTTGGTTTATAGCGGTGTTCCCTCCACTTGTAGAAGGCATACCATCCAGTACGTTTACAGCGGTGTTCCCTCCACTTGTAGAAGGCATACCTTCCAGTAGGTTTACAGCGGTGTTCCCTCCACTTGTAGAAGGCATACCATCCAGTAGGTTTTCAGCGGTGTTCCCTCCACTTGTAGAAGGCATACCATCCAGTAGGTTTACAGCCGTGTTCACTCCATTTGTAGAAGGCATACCTTCCAGTTGGTTTACAGGTGTGTTCACTCCACTTGTAGAAGGCATACCATCCAGTTGGTTTACAGCAGTGTTCCCTCAACTTGTAGAAGGCATACCATCCAGTTAGTTTACAACTGTGTTCACTCCACTTGTAGAAGGCATTACATCCAGTAGGTTTACAGCGGTGTTCCCTCCACTTGTAGAAGGCATACCATCAAGTAGGTTTTCAGCGGTTTTCCCTCCACTTGTAGAAGGCATACCATCCAGTAGGTTTACAGCGGTGTTCCCTCCACTTGTAGAAGGCATACCTTCCAGCTGGTTTACAGCAGTGTTCATTCCACTTGTAGAAGGCATACCATCCAGTAGGTTTACAGCGGTGTTCACTCCACTTGTAGAAGGCATACCTTCCAGTTGGTTTACAGCGGTGTTCACTCCACTTGTAGAAGGCATACCATCCAGATGGTTTACAGCGGTGTTCACTCCACTTGTAGAAGGCATACCATCCAGTAGGGTTACAGCGGTGTTTCCTCCACTTGTAGAAGGCATACCATCCAGTAGGTTTACAGCGCTGTTCCCTCCACTTGTAGAAGGCATACATTCCAGTTGGTTTACAGCGGTGTTCACTCCACTTGTAGAAGGCATACCATCCAGTAGGTTTACAGCGGTGTTCCCTCCACTTGTAGAAGGCATACCTTCCAGTAGGTTTACAGCGGTGTTCACTCCACTTGTAGAAGGCATACCATCCAGTAGGTTTACAGCGGTGTTCCCTCCACTTGTAGAAGGCATACCATCCAGTAGGTTTACAGCGGTGTTCACTCCACTTGTAGAAGGCATACCATCCAATAGGTTTACAGCCGTGTTCACTCCACATTTAGAAGGCATACCATCCAGTTGGGTTACAGCGGTGTTCCCTCCACATGTAGAAGGCATACCATCCTGTAGGTTTACAGCTGTGTTCCTCCCACTTGTAGAAGGCATATCAACCTGTAGGTTTACAGCTGTGTTCCCTCCACTTGTAGAAGGCATATCATCCTGTAGGTTTACAGCTGTGTTCCATCCACTTGTAGAAGGCATACCATCCAGTTGGTTTACAGCGGTGTTCAATCCACTTGTAGATGGCATACTATCCAGTAGGTTTACAGCGGTGTTCCCTCCACTTGTAGAAGGCATACCATCCAGTAGGTTTACAGCAGTGTTCCCTCCGCTTGTAGAAGGCATACCATCCAGTAGGTTTACAGCGGTGTTCCCTCCACTTGTAGAAGGCATACCATCCAGTTGGTTTACAGCGGTGTTCACTCCACTTGTAGAAGGCATACCATCCAGTAGGTTTAAAGCGGTGTTCACTCCACTTGTAGACGGCATACCATCCAGTAGTTTTACAGCGGTGTTCACTCCACTTGTAGAAGGCATACCATCCAGTAGGTTTACAGCGGTGTTCACTCCACTTGTAGAGGGCATACCATCCAGTAGGTTTACAGCGGTGTTCACTCCACTTGTAGAAGGCATACCATCCAGTAGGTTTACAGCGTTGTTCACTCCACTTGTATAAGGCATACCATCCAGTAGGTTTACAGCGGTGTTCACTCCACTTGTTGAAGGCATACCATCCAGTAGTTTTACAGCGGTGTTCACTCCACTTGTAGAAGGCATACCATCCAGTAGGTTTACAGCGGTGTTCACTCCACTTGTAGAGGGCATACCATCCAGTAGGTTTACAGCGGTGTTCACTCCACTTGTAGAAGGCATACCATCCAGTAGGTTTACAGCGGTGTTCACTCCACTTGTAGAGGGCATACCATCCAGTAGGTTTACAGCGGTGTTCCCTCCACTTGTAGAAGGCATACCATCCAGTTGGTTTACAGCGGTGTTCACTCCACTTGCAGAAGGCATACCTTCCAGTAGGTTTACAGCGGTGTTCACTCCACTTATAGAAGGCATACCATACAGTAGGTTTACAGCGTTGTTCACTCCACTTGTAGAAGGCATACCATCCAGTAGGTTTTCAGCGGTGTTCATTCCACTTGTAGAAGGCATACCATCCAGTAGGTTTACAGCGGTGTTCACTCCACTTGTAGAAGGCATACCATCCAGTAGGTTTACAGCGGTGTTCACTCCACTTGTAGAAGGCATACCATCCAGTAGGTTTACAGCGGTGTTCATTCCACTTGTAGAAGGCATACCATCCAGTAGGTTTACAGCGGTGTTCACTCCACTTGTAGAAGGCATACCATCCAGTTGGTTTAGAGCGGTGTTCACTCCACTTGTAGAAGGCATATAATCCAGTAGGTTTACAGCGGTGATCCCTCCAATTGTAGAAGGCATACCTTCCAGTTGGTTTACAGCGGTGTTCACTCCACTTGTAGAAGGCATACCATCCAGTAGGTTTACAGCGGTGTTCACTCCACTTGTAGAAGGCATACCATCCAGTAGATTTACAGCGGTGTTCCCTCCACTTGTAGAAGGCATACCATCCAGTTGGTTTACAGCAGTGTTCACTCCACTTGTAGAAGTCATACCTTCCAGTAGGTTAACAGCGGTGTTCACTCCACTTGTAGAAGACATACCATCCAGTAGGTTTACAGCGGTGTTCACTCCACTTGTAGAAGGCATACCATCCAGTAGGTTTACAGCGGTGTTCACTCCACTTCTAGAAGGCATACCATCCAGTTGGTTTACAGCGGTGTTCACTCCACTTGTAGAAGGCATACCATCCAGTTGGTTTACGGCGGTGTTCACTCCACTTGTAGAAGGCATACCATCCAGTAGGGTTACAGCGGTGTTTCCTCCACTTGTAGAAGGCATACCATCCAGTTGGTTTACAGCGGTGTTCACTCCACTTGTAGAAGGCATACCAACCAGTTGGTTTACAGCGGTGTTCACTCCACTTGTAGAAGGCATACCATCCAGTAGGGTTACAGCGGTGTTTCCTCCACTTGTAGAAGGCATACCATCCAGTAGGTTTACAGCGGTGTTCACTCCACTTGTAGAAATAATACCATCCATTTGGTTTACAGCGGTGTTCCCTCCACTTGTAGAAGGCATACTATCCAGTTGGTTTACAGCGGTGTTCACTCCACTTGTAGTAGGCATACCATCCTGTTGGTTTACAGCGGTGTTCCCTCCACTTGTAGGAGGCATACCATCCTGTAGGTTTACAGCTGTGTTCCCTCCACTTGCAGAAGGCATATCAACCTGTTGGTTTACAGCTGTGTTCCCTCCACTTGCAGAAGGCATATCATCCTGTAGGTTTACAGCTGTGTTCCATCCACTTGTAGAAGGCATACCATCCAGTTGGTTTACAGCGGTGTTCACTCCACTTGTAGAAGGCATACCATCCAGTAGGTTTACAGCGGTGTTCCCTCCACTTGTAGAAGGCATACCATCCAGTAGGTTTACAGCGGTGTTCCCTCCACTTGTAGAAGGCATACCATCCAGTAGGTTTACAGCGGTGTTCCCTCCACTTGTAGAAGGCATACCATCCAGTTGGTTTACAGCGTTGTTCACTCCACTTGTAGAAGGCATACCATCCAGTAGGTTTACAGCGGTGTTCACTCCCTTTGTAGAAGGCATACCATCCAGTAGTTTTACAGCGGTGTTCACTCCACTTGTAGAAGGCATACCATCCAGTAGGTTTACAGCGGTGTTCACTCCACCTGTAGAAGGCATACCATCCAGTAGGTTTACAGCGTTGTTCACTCCACTTGTAGAAGGCTTACCAACCAGTTAGTTTACAGCTGTGTTCACTCCACTTGTAGAAAGCACACCATCCAGTTGGTTTACAGCCGTGTTCACTCCACTTGGAGGAGGCAGACCATCCAGTTGGTTTACAGCTGTGTTCACTCCAATTGTAGAAGGCATATCATCCAGTTGGTTAACAGCTGTGTTCACTCCACTTGTAGAAGGCATACCTTCCAGTTGGTTTATAGCGGTGTTCCCTCCACTTGTAGAAGGCATACCATCCAGTACGTTTACAGCGGTTTTCCCTCCACTTGTAGAAGGCATACCATCCAGTAGGTTTACAGCGGTGTTCCCTCCACTTGTAGAAGGCATACCATCCAGTAGGTTTTCAGCGGTGTTCCCTCCACTTGTAGAAGGCATACCATCCAGTAGGTTTACAGCCGTGTTCACTCCACTTGTAGAAGGCATACCTTCCAGTTGGTTTACAGGTGTATTCACTCCACTTGTAGAAGGCATACCATCCAGTTGGTTTACAGCAGTGTTCCCTCCACTTGTAGAAGGCATACCATCCAGTTAGTTTACAGCTGTGTTCACTCCACTTGTAGAAGGCATACCATCCAGTAGGTTTACAGCGGTGTTCCCTCCACTTGTAGAAGGCATACCTTCCAGCTGGTTTACAGCAGTGTTCATTCCACTTGTAGAAGGCATACCATCCAGTAGGTTTACAGCGGTGTTCACTCCACTTGTAGAAGGCATACCTTCCAGTTGGATTACAGCGGTGTTCCCTCCACTTGTAGAAGGCATACCATCCAGTAGGTTTACAGCGGTGTTCCCACCACTTGTAGAATGCATACCTTCCAGTTAGTTTAGAGCGGTGTTCACTCCACTTGTTGAAGGCATACCATCCAGTAGGTTTACAGCGGTGTTCACTCCACTTGTAGAAGGCATACCATCCAGTAGGTTTACAGCGGTGTTCACTCCACTTGTAGAAGGCATACCATCCAGTAGGTTTACAGCGGTGTTCCCTCCACTTGTAGAAGGCATACCTTCCAGTTGGTTTACAGCGGTGTTCCCTCCACTTGTAGAAGGCATACCATCCAGTAGGTTTACAGCGGTGTTCCCTCCACTTGTAGTAGGCATACCTTCCAGTTGGTTTACAGCGGTGTTCACTCCACTTGTAGAAGGCATACCATCCAGTAGGCTTACAGCGGTGTTCCCTCCACTTGTAGAAGGCATACCATCCAGTAGGTTTACAGCGGTGTTCACTCCACTTGTAGAAGGCATACCATCCAGTAGGTTTACAGCGGTGTTCACTCCACTTGTAGAAGGCATACCATCCAGTAGGTTTACAGCGGTGTTCCCTCCACTTGTAGAAGGCATACCATCCAGTAGGTTTACAGCGGTGTTCATTCCACTTGTAGAAGGCATACCATCCAGTAGGTTTACAGCTGTGTTCCCTCGACTTGTTGAAGGCATACCATCCAGTAAGTTTACAGCGGTGTTCACTCCACTTGTAGAAGGCATACCATCCAGTAGGTTTACAGCGGTGTTCACTCCACTTGTAGAAGGCATACCATCCAGTAGGTTTACAGCGGTGTTCACTCCACTTGTAGAAGGCATACCATCCAGTTGGTATACAGCGGTGTTCACTCCACTTGTAGAAGGCATACCATCCAGTAGGTTTACAGCGGTGTTCACTCCACTTGTAGAAGGCATACCATCCAGTTGGTTTACAGCGGTGTTCACTCCACTTGTAGAAGGCATACCATCCAGTTGGTTTACAGCGGTGTTCACTCCACTTGTAGAAGGCATACCATCCAGTAGGTTTAGAGCGGTGTTCACTCCACTTGTAGAAGGCATACCATCCAGTTGGTATACAGCGGTGTTCATTCCACTTGTAGAAGGCATACCATCCAGTAGGTTTACAGCGGTGTTCACTCCACTTGTAGAAGGCATACCATCCAGTTGGTTTACAGCGGTGTTCACTCCACTTGTAGAAGGCATACCATCCAGTAGGTTTACAGCGGTGTTCCCTCCACTTGTAGAAGGCATACCATCCAGTAGGTTTACAGCGGTGTTCCCTCCACTTGTAGAAGGCATACCGTCCAGTGGGTTTACAGCAGTGTTCACTCCACTTGTAGAAGGCATACCATCCAGTTGGTTTACAGCAGTGTTCACTCCACTTGTAGAAGGCATACCATCCAGTAGGTGTACAGCGGTGTTCCCTCCACTTGTAGAAGGCATACCATCCAGTAGGTTTACAGCGGTGTTCCCTCCACTTGTAGAAGGCATACCATCCAGTAGGTTTACAGCAGTGTTCCCTCCACTTGTAGAAGGCATACCATCCAGTAGGTTTACAGCAGTGTTCCCTCCACTTGTAGAAGGCATACCATCCAGTAGGTTTACAGCGGTGTTCACTCCACTTGTAGAAGGCATACCATCCAGTAGGTTTACAGCGGTGTTCATTCCACTTGTAGAAGGCATACCATCCAGTAGGTTTACAGCGGTGTACACTCCACTTGTAGAAGGCATACCATCCAGTTGGTTTACAGCGGTGTTCACTCCACTTTTAGAAGGCATACCATCCAGTAGGTTTACAGCGGTGTTCCCTCCACTTGTAGAAGGCATACCATCCAGTAGGTTTACAGCGGTGTACACTCCACTTGTAGAAGGCATACCATCCAGTAGGTTTACAGCGGTGTTCCCTCCACTTGTAGAAGGCATACCATCCAGTTGGTTTACAGCGGTGTTCCCTCCACTTGTAGAAGGCATACCATCCAGTAGGTTTACAGCGGTGTACACTCCACTTGTAGAAGGCATACCATCCAGTAGGTTTACAGCGGTGTTCACTCCACTTGTAGAAGGCATACCATCCATTTGGTTTACAGCGGTGTTCACTCCACTTGTAGAAGGCATACCATCCAGTAGGTTTACAGCGGTGTTCACTCCACTTGTAGAAGGCATACCATCCAGTAGGTTTAGAGGTGTTCCCTCCACTTGTAGAATGCATACCATCCAGTAGGTTTACAGCGGTGTTCACTCCACTTGTAGAAGGCATACCATCCAGTTGATTTACAGCGGTGTTCACTCCACTTGTAGAAGGCATACCTTCCAGTTGGTTTACAGCGGTGTTCACTCCACTTGTAGAAGGCATACCATCCAGTAGGTTTAGAGCGGTGTTCACTCCACTTGTAGAAGGCATACCATCCAGTTGGTTTACAGCGGTGTTCACTCCATTTGTAGAAGGCATACCATCCAGTAGGTTTACAGCGGTGGTCCCTCCACTTGTATAAGGCATACCATCCAGTTGGTTTACAGCGTTGTTCACTCCACTTGTAGAAGGCATACCATCCAGTAGGTTTACAGCGGTGTTCACTCCACTTGTAGAAGGCATACCATCCAGTAGTTTTACTGCGGTGTTCACTCCACTTGTAGAAGGCATACCATCCAGTAGGTTTACAGCGGTGTTCACTCCACTTGTAGAAGGCATACCATCCAGTAGGTTTACAGCGGTGTTCCCTCCACTTGTAGAAGGCATACCATCCAGTTGGTTTACAGCGGTGTTCACTCCACTTGTAGAAGGCATACCATCCAGTAGTTTTACAGCGGTGTTCACTCCACTTGTAGAAGGCATACCATCCAGTAGGTTTACAGCGGTGTTCACTCCACTTGTAGAAGGCATACCATCCAGTAGGTTTACAGCGGTGTTCCCTCCACTTGTAGAAGGCATACCATCCAGTTGGTTTACAGCGTTGTTCACTCCACTTGTAGAAGGCATACCATCCAGTAGGTTTACAGCGGTGTTCACTCCACTTGTAGAAGGCATACCATCCAGTAGTTTTACAGCGGTGTTCACTCCACTTGTAGAGGGCATACCATCCAGTAGGTTTACAGCGGTGTTCCCTCCACTTGTAGAAGG
Source organism: Meconema thalassinum (assembly GCA_946902985.2). Taxonomy (NCBI): domain Eukaryota; kingdom Metazoa; phylum Arthropoda; class Insecta; order Orthoptera; family Tettigoniidae; genus Meconema; species Meconema thalassinum. Next base: position 693,269,839 of record OX336391.1, read on the forward strand.
CATACCATCCAGTAGGTTTACAGCGGTGTTCACTCCACTTGTAGATGGCATACCATCCAGTAGGTTTACAGCGGTGTTCACTCCATTTGTAGAAGGCATACCATCCAGTAGGTTTACAGCGGTGTTCCCTCCACTTGTAGAAGGCATACCATCCAGTTGGTTTACAGCGGTGTTCCCTCCACTTGTAGAAGGCATACCGTCCAGTAGGTTTACAGCCGTGTTCACTCCACTTGTAGATGGCATACCATCCAGTTGGTTTACAGGTGTGTTCACTCCACTTGTAGAAGGCATACCATCCAGTTGGTTTACAGCTCTGTTCCCTCCACTTGTAGAAGGCATACCATCCAGTTGGTTTACAGCTGTGTTCACTCCACTTGTAGAAGGCTTACCATCCAGTTAGTTTACAGCTGTGTTCACTCCACTTGTAGAAGGCACACCATCCAGTTGATTTACAGCCGTGTTCACTCCACTTGGAGAAGGCAGACCATCCAGTTGGTTTACAGCTGTGTTCACTCCAATTGTAGAAGGCATATCATCCAGTTGGTTAACAGCCGTGTTCACTCCACTTGTAGAAGGCATACCTTCCAGTTGGTTTATAGCGGTGTTCCCTCCACTTGTAGAAGGCATACCATCCAGTACGTTTACAGCGGTGTTCCCTCCACTTGTAGAAGGCATACCATCCAGTAGGTTTACAGCGGTGTTCCCTCCACTTGTAGAAGGCATACCATCCAGTAGGTTTTCAGCGGTGTTCCCTCCACTTGTAGAAGGCATACCATCCAGTAGGTTTACAGCCGTGTTCACTCCATTTGTAGAAGGCATACCTTCCAGTTGGTTTACAGGTGTGTTCACTCCACTTGTAGAAGGCATACCATCCAGTTGGTTTACAGCAGTGTTCCCTCAACTTGTAGAAGGCATACCATCCAGTTAGTTTACAACTGTGTTCACTCCACTTGTAGAAGGCATTACATCCAGTAGGTTTACAGCGGTGTTCCCTCCACTTGTAGAAGGCATACCATCAAGTAGGTTTTCAGCGGTTTTCCCTCCACTTGTAGAAGGCATACCATCCAGTAGGTTTACAGCGGTGTTCCCTCCACTTGTAGAAGGCATACCTTCCAGCTGGTTTACAGCAGTGTTCATTCCACTTGTAGAAGGCATACCATCCAGTAGGTTTACAGCGGTGTTCACTCCACTTGTAGAAGGCATACCTTCCAGTTGGTTTACAGCGGTGTTCACTCCACTTGTAGAAGGCATACCATCCAGATGGTTTACAGCGGTGTTCACTCCACTTGTAGAAGGCATACCATCCAGTAGGGTTACAGCGGTGTTTCCTCCACTTGTAGAAGGCATACCATCCAGTAGGTTTACAGCGCTGTTCCCTCCACTTGTAGAAGGCATACATTCCAGTTGGTTTACAGCGGTGTTCACTCCACTTGTAGAAGGCATACCATCCAGTAGGTTTACAGCGGTGTTCCCTCCACTTGTAGAAGGCATACCTTCCAGTAGGTTTACAGCGGTGTTCACTCCACTTGTAGAAGGCATACCATCCAGTAGGTTTACAGCGGTGTTCCCTCCACTTGTAGAAGGCATACCATCCAGTAGGTTTACAGCGGTGTTCACTCCACTTGTAGAAGGCATACCATCCAATAGGTTTACAGCCGTGTTCACTCCACATTTAGAAGGCATACCATCCAGTTGGGTTACAGCGGTGTTCCCTCCACATGTAGAAGGCATACCATCCTGTAGGTTTACAGCTGTGTTCCTCCCACTTGTAGAAGGCATATCAACCTGTAGGTTTACAGCTGTGTTCCCTCCACTTGTAGAAGGCATATCATCCTGTAGGTTTACAGCTGTGTTCCATCCACTTGTAGAAGGCATACCATCCAGTTGGTTTACAGCGGTGTTCAATCCACTTGTAGATGGCATACTATCCAGTAGGTTTACAGCGGTGTTCCCTCCACTTGTAGAAGGCATACCATCCAGTAGGTTTACAGCAGTGTTCCCTCCGCTTGTAGAAGGCATACCATCCAGTAGGTTTACAGCGGTGTTCCCTCCACTTGTAGAAGGCATACCATCCAGTTGGTTTACAGCGGTGTTCACTCCACTTGTAGAAGGCATACCATCCAGTAGGTTTAAAGCGGTGTTCACTCCACTTGTAGACGGCATACCATCCAGTAGTTTTACAGCGGTGTTCACTCCACTTGTAGAAGGCATACCATCCAGTAGGTTTACAGCGGTGTTCACTCCACTTGTAGAGGGCATACCATCCAGTAGGTTTACAGCGGTGTTCACTCCACTTGTAGAAGGCATACCATCCAGTAGGTTTACAGCGTTGTTCACTCCACTTGTATAAGGCATACCATCCAGTAGGTTTACAGCGGTGTTCACTCCACTTGTTGAAGGCATACCATCCAGTAGTTTTACAGCGGTGTTCACTCCACTTGTAGAAGGCATACCATCCAGTAGGTTTACAGCGGTGTTCACTCCACTTGTAGAGGGCATACCATCCAGTAGGTGTACAGCGGTGTTCACTCCACTTGTAGAAGGCATACCATCCAGTAGGTTTACAGCGGTGTTCACTCCACTTGTAGAGGGCATACCATCCAGTAGGTTTACAGCGGTGTTCCCTCCACTTGTAGAAGGCATACCATCCAGTTGGTTTACAGCGGTGTTCACTCCACTTGCAGAAGGCATACCTTCCAGTAGGTTTACAGCGGTGTTCACTCCACTTATAGAAGGCATACCATACAGTAGGTTTACAGCGTTGTTCACTCCACTTGTAGAAGGCATACCATCCAGTAGGTTTTCAGCGGTGTTCATTCCACTTGTAGAAGGCATACCATCCAGTAGGTTTACAGCGGTGTTCACTCCACTTGTAGAAGGCATACCATCCAGTAGGTTTACAGCGGTGTTCACTCCACTTGTAGAAGGCATACCATCCAGTAGGTTTACAGCGGTGTTCATTCCACTTGTAGAAGGCATACCATCCAGTAGGTTTACAGCGGTGTTCACTCCACTTGTAGAAGGCATACCATCCAGTTGGTTTAGAGCGGTGTTCACTCCACTTGTAGAAGGCATATAATCCAGTAGGTTTACAGCGGTGATCCCTCCAATTGTAGAAGGCATACCTTCCAGTTGGTTTACAGCGGTGTTCACTCCACTTGTAGAAGGCATACCATCCAGTAGGTTTACAGCGGTGTTCACTCCACTTGTAGAAGGCATACCATCCAGTAGATTTACAGCGGTGTTCCCTCCACTTGTAGAAGGCATACCATCCAGTTGGTTTACAGCAGTGTTCACTCCACTTGTAGAAGTCATACCTTCCAGTAGGTTAACAGCGGTGTTCACTCCACTTGTAGAAGACATACCATCCAGTAGGTTTACAGCGGTGTTCACTCCACTTGTAGAAGGCATACCATCCAGTAGGTTTACAGCGGTGTTCACTCCACTTCTAGAAGGCATACCATCCAGTTGGTTTACAGCGGTGTTCACTCCACTTGTAGAAGGCATACCATCCAGTTGGTTTACGGCGGTGTTCACTCCACTTGTAGAAGGCATACCATCCAGTAGGGTTACAGCGGTGTTTCCTCCACTTGTAGAAGGCATACCATCCAGTTGGTTTACAGCGGTGTTCACTCCACTTGTAGAAGGCATACCAACCAGTTGGTTTACAGCGGTGTTCACTCCACTTGTAGAAGGCATACCATCCAGTAGGGTTACAGCGGTGTTTCCTCCACTTGTAGAAGGCATACCATCCAGTAGGTTTACAGCGGTGTTCACTCCACTTGTAGAAATAATACCATCCATTTGGTTTACAGCGGTGTTCCCTCCACTTGTAGAAGGCATACTATCCAGTTGGTTTACAGCGGTGTTCACTCCACTTGTAGTAGGCATACCATCCTGTTGGTTTACAGCGGTGTTCCCTCCACTTGTAGGAGGCATACCATCCTGTAGGTTTACAGCTGTGTTCCCTCCACTTGCAGAAGGCATATCAACCTGTTGGTTTACAGCTGTGTTCCCTCCACTTGCAGAAGGCATATCATCCTGTAGGTTTACAGCTGTGTTCCATCCACTTGTAGAAGGCATACCATCCAGTTGGTTTACAGCGGTGTTCACTCCACTTGTAGAAGGCATACCATCCAGTAGGTTTACAGCGGTGTTCCCTCCACTTGTAGAAGGCATACCATCCAGTAGGTTTACAGCGGTGTTCCCTCCACTTGTAGAAGGCATACCATCCAGTAGGTTTACAGCGGTGTTCCCTCCACTTGTAGAAGGCATACCATCCAGTTGGTTTACAGCGTTGTTCACTCCACTTGTAGAAGGCATACCATCCAGTAGGTTTACAGCGGTGTTCACTCCCTTTGTAGAAGGCATACCATCCAGTAGTTTTACAGCGGTGTTCACTCCACTTGTAGAAGGCATACCATCCAGTAGGTTTACAGCGGTGTTCACTCCACCTGTAGAAGGCATACCATCCAGTAGGTTTACAGCGTTGTTCACTCCACTTGTAGAAGGCTTACCAACCAGTTAGTTTACAGCTGTGTTCACTCCACTTGTAGAAAGCACACCATCCAGTTGGTTTACAGCCGTGTTCACTCCACTTGGAGAAGGCAGACCATCCAGTTGGTTTACAGCTGTGTTCACTCCAATTGTAGAAGGCATATCATCCAGTTGGTTAACAGCCGTGTTCACTCCACTTGTAGAAGGCATACCTTCCAGTTGGTTTATAGCGGTGTTCCCTCCACTTGTAGAAGGCATACCATCCAGTACGTTTACAGCGGTTTTCCCTCCACTTGTAGAAGGCATACCATCCAGTAGGTTTACAGCGGTGTTCCCTCCACTTGTAGAAGGCATACCATCCAGTAGGTTTTCAGCGGTGTTCCCTCCACTTGTAGAAGGCATACCATCCAGTAGGTTTACAGCCGTGTTCACTCCACTTGTAGAAGGCATACCTTCCAGTTGGTTTACAGGTGTATTCACTCCACTTGTAGAAGGCATACCATCCAGTTGGTTTACAGCAGTGTTCCCTCCACTTGTAGAAGGCATACCATCCAGTTAGTTTACAGCTGTGTTCACTCCACTTGTAGAAGGCATACCATCCAGTAGGTTTACAGCGGTGTTCCCTCCACTTGTAGAAGGCATACCTTCCAGCTGGTTTACAGCAGTGTTCATTCCACTTGTAGAAGGCATACCATCCAGTAGGTTTACAGCGGTGTTCACTCCACTTGTAGAAGGCATACCTTCCAGTTGGATTACAGCGGTGTTCCCTCCACTTGTAGAAGGCATACCATCCAGTAGGTTTACAGCGGTGTTCCCACCACTTGTAGAATGCATACCTTCCAGTTAGTTTAGAGCGGTGTTCACTCCACTTGTTGAAGGCATACCATCCAGTAGGTTTACAGCGGTGTTCACTCCACTTGTAGAAGGCATACCATCCAGTAGGTTTACAGCGGTGTTCACTCCACTTGTAGAAGGCATACCATCCAGTAGGTTTACAGCGGTGTTCCCTCCACTTGTAGAAGGCATACCTTCCAGTTGGTTTACAGCGGTGTTCCCTCCACTTGTAGAAGGCATACCATCCAGTAGGTTTACAGCGGTGTTCCCTCCACTTGTAGTAGGCATACCTTCCAGTTGGTTTACAGCGGTGTTCACTCCACTTGTAGAAGGCATACCATCCAGTAGGTTTACAGCGGTGTTCACTCCACTTGTAGAAGGCATACCATCCAGTAGGTTTACAGCGGTGTTCCCTCCACTTGTAGAAGGCATACCATCCAGTAGGTTTACAGCGGTGTTCATTCCACTTGTAGAAGGCATACCATCCAGTAGGTTTACAGCTGTGTTCCCTCGACTTGTTGAAGGCATACCATCCAGTAAGTTTACAGCGGTGTTCACTCCACTTGTAGAAGGCATACCATCCAGTAGGTTTACAGCGGTGTTCACTCCACTTGTAGAAGGCATACCATCCAGTAGGTTTACAGCGGTGTTCACTCCACTTGTAGAAGGCATACCATCCAGTTGGTATACAGCGGTGTTCACTCCACTTGTAGAAGGCATACCATCCAGTAGGTTTACAGCGGTGTTCACTCCACTTGTAGAAGGCATACCATCCAGTTGGTTTACAGCGGTGTTCACTCCACTTGTAGAAGGCATACCATCCAGTTGGTTTACAGCGGTGTTCACTCCACTTGTAGAAGGCATACCATCCAGTAGGTTTAGAGCGGTGTTCACTCCACTTGTAGAAGGCATACCATCCAGTTGGTATACAGCGGTGTTCATTCCACTTGTAGAAGGCATACCATCCAGTAGGTTTACAGCGGTGTTCACTCCACTTGTAGAAGGCATACCATCCAGTTGGTTTACAGCGGTGTTCACTCCACTTGTAGAAGGCATACCATCCAGTAGGTTTACAGCGGTGTTCCCTCCACTTGTAGAAGGCATACCATCCAGTAGGTTTACAGCGGTGTTCCCTCCACTTGTAGAAGGCATACCGTCCAGTGGGTTTACAGCAGTGTTCACTCCACTTGTAGAAGGCATACCATCCAGTTGGTTTACAGCAGTGTTCACTCCACTTGTAGAAGGCATACCATCCAGTAGGTGTACAGCGGTGTTCCCTCCACTTGTAGAAGGCATACCATCCAGTAGGTTTACAGCGGTGTTCCCTCCACTTGTAGAAGGCATACCATCCAGTAGGTTTACAGCAGTGTTCCCTCCACTTGTAGAAGGCATACCATCCAGTAGGTTTACAGCAGTGTTCCCTCCACTTGTAGAAGGCATACCATCCAGTAGGTTTACAGCGGTGTTCACTCCACTTGTAGAAGGCATACCATCCAGTAGGTTTACAGCGGTGTTCATTCCACTTGTAGAAGGCATACCATCCAGTAGGTTTACAGCGGTGTACACTCCACTTGTAGAAGGCATACCATCCAGTTGGTTTACAGCGGTGTTCACTCCACTTTTAGAAGGCATACCATCCAGTAGGTTTACAGCGGTGTTCCCTCCACTTGTAGAAGGCATACCATCCAGTAGGTTTACAGCGGTGTACACTCCACTTGTAGAAGGCATACCATCCAGTAGGTTTACAGCGGTGTTCCCTCCACTTGTAGAAGGCATACCATCCAGTTGGTTTACAGCGGTGTTCCCTCCACTTGTAGAAGGCATACCATCCAGTAGGTTTACAGCGGTGTACACTCCACTTGTAGAAGGCATACCATCCAGTAGGTTTACAGCGGTGTTCACTCCACTTGTAGAAGGCATACCATCCATTTGGTTTACAGCGGTGTTCACTCCACTTGTAGAAGGCATACCATCCAGTAGGTTTACAGCGGTGTTCACTCCACTTGTAGAAGGCATACCATCCAGTAGGTTTAGAGGTGTTCCCTCCACTTGTAGAATGCATACCATCCAGTAGGTTTACAGCGGTGTTCACTCCACTTGTAGAAGGCATACCATCCAATAGGTTTACAGCCGTGTTCACTCCACATTAAGAAGGCATACCATCCAGTTGGGTTACAGCGGTTTCCCTCCACATGTAGAAGGCATACCATCCTGTAGGTTTACAGCTGTGTTCCCTCCACTTGTAGAAGGCATATCAACCTGTAGGTTTACAGCTGTGTTCCCTCCTCTTGTAGAAGGCATATCATCCTGTAGGTTTACAGCGGTGTTCACTCCACTTGTAGAAGGCATACCATCCAGTAGGGTTACAGCGGTGTTTCCTCCACTTGTAGAAGGCATACCATCCAGTTGGTTTACAGCGGTGTTCACTCCACTTGTAGAAGTCATACCATCCAGTAGGGTTACAGCGGTGTTTCCTCCACTTGTAGAAGGCATACCATCCAGTTGGTTTACAGCGGTGTTCACTCCACTTGTAGAAGGCATACCATCCAGTAGGGTTACAGCGGTGTTTCCTCACTTGTAGAAGGCATACCATCCAGTAGGTTTACAGCGGTGTTCACTCCACTTGTAGAAATAATACCATCCATTTGGTTTACAGCGGTGTTCCCTCCACTTGTAGAAGGCATACTATCCAGTAGGTTTACAGCGGTGTTCACTCCACTTGTAGAAATAATACCATCCATTTAGTTTACAGCGGTGTTCCCTCCACTTGTAGAAGGCATACTATCCAGTTGGTTTACAGCGGTGTTCACTCCACTTGTAGTAGGCATACCATCCTGTTGGTTTACAGCGGTGTTCCCTCCACTTGTAGGAGGCATACCATCCTGTAGGTTTACAGCTGTGTTCCCTCCACTTGCAGAAGGCATATCAACCTGTTGGTTTACAGCTGTGTTCCCTCCACTTGTAGAAGGCATATCATCCTGTAGGTTTACAGCTGTGTTCCATCCACTTGTAGAAGGCATACCATCCAGTTGGTTTACAGCGGTGTTCACTCCACTTGTAGAAGGCATACCATCCAGTAGGTTTACAGCGGTGTTCCCTCCTCTTGTAGAAGGCATACCATCCAGTAGGTTTACAGCGGTGTTCCCTCCACTTGTAGAAGGCATACCATCCAGTAGGTTTACAGCGGTGTACACTCCACTTGTAGAAGGCATACCATCCAGTAGGTTTACAGCGGTGTTCCCTCCACTTGTAGAAGGCATACCATCCAGTTGGTTTACAGCGGTGTTCCCTCCACTTGTAGAAGGCATACCATCCAGTTAGTTTACAGCTGTGTTCACTCCACTTGTAGAAGGCATACCATCCAGTAGGTTTACAGCGGTGTTCCCTCCACTTGTAGAAGGCATACCTTCCAGCTGGTTTACAGCAGTGTTCATTCCACTTGTAGAAGGCATACCATCCAGTAGGTTTACAGCGGTGTTCACTCCACTTGTAGAAGGCATACCTTCCAGTTGGATTACAGCGGTGTTCCCTCCACTTGTAGAAGGCATACCATCCAGTAGGTTTACAGCGGTGTTCCCACCACTTGTAGAAGGCATACCTTCCAGTTAGTTTAGAGCGGTGTTCACTCCACTTGTAGAAGGCATACCATACAGTAGGTTTACATCGGTGTTCCCTCCACTTGTAGAAGGCATACCATCTAGTAGGTTTACAGCGGTGTTCCCTCCACTTGTAGAAGGCATACATTCCAGTTGGTTTACAGCGGTGTTCACTCCACTTGTAGAAGGCATACCATCCAGTAGGATTACAGCGGTGTTCCCTCCACTTGTAGAAGGCATACCTTCCAGTTGGTTTACAGCGGTGTTCCCTCCACTTGTAGAAGGCATATAATCCAGTAGGTTTACAGCGGTGTTCCCTCCACTTGTAGTAGGCACACCTTCCAGTTGGTTTACAGCGGTGTTCACTCCACTTGTAGAAGGCATACCATCCAGTAGGCTTACAGCGGTGTTCCCTCCACTTGTAGAAGGCATACCATCCAGTAGGTTTGCAGCGGTGTTCACTCCACTTGTAGAAGGCATACCATCCAGTAGGTTTACAGCGGTGTTCACTACACTTGTAGAAGGCATACCATCCAGTAGGTTTACAGCGGTGTTCCCTCCACTTGTAGAAGGCATACCATCCAGTAGGTTTACAGCGGTGTTCATTCCACTTGTAGAAGGCATACCATCCAGTAGTTTTACAGCTGTGTTCCCTCGACTTGTTGAAGGCATACCATCCAGTAGGTTTACAGCGGTGTTCACTCCACTTGTAGAAGGCATACCATCCAGTAGGTTTACAGCGGTGTTCACTCCACTTGTAGAAGGCATACCATCCAGTAGGTTTACAGCGGTGTTCACTCCACTTGTAGAAGGCATACCATCCAGTTGGTATACAGCGGTGTTCACTCCACTTGTAGAAGGCATACCATCCAGTAGGTTTACAGCGGTGTTCACTCCACTTGTAGAAGGCATACCATCCAGTTGGTTTACAGCGGTGTTCACTCCACTTGTAGAAGGCATACCATCCAGTTGGTTTACAGCGGTGTTCACTCCACTTGTAGAAGGCATACCATCCAGTAGGTTAACAGCGGTGTTCACTCCACTTGTAGAAGGCATACCATCCAGTTGGTATACAGCGGTGTTCTTTCCACTTGTAGAAGGCATACCATCCAGTAGGTTTACAGCGGTGTTCACTCCACTTGTAGAAGGCATACCATCCAGTTGGTTTACAGCGGTGTTCACTCCACTTGTAGAAGGCATACCATCCAGTAGGTTTACAGCGGTGTTCCCTCCACTTGTAGAAGGCATACCATCCAGTAGGTTTACAGCGGTGTTCCCTCCACTTGTAGAAGGCATACCATCCAGTGGGTTTACAGCAGTGTTCACTCCACTTGTAGAAGGCATACCATCCAGTTGGTTTACAGCGGTGTTCACTCCACTTGTAGAAGGCATACCATCCAGTAGGTTTACAGCGGTGTTCCCTCCACTTGTAGAAGGCATACCATCCAGTAGGTTTACAGCGGTGTTCCCTCCACTTGTAGAAGGCATACCATCCAGTAGGTTTACAGCAGTGTTCCCTCCACTTGTAGAAGGCATACCATCCAGTAGGTTTACAGCAGTGTTCCCTCCACTTGTAGAAGGCATACCATCCAGTAGGTTTACAGCGGTGTTCACTCCACTTGTAGAAGGCATACCATCCAGTAGGTTTACAGCGGTGTTCATTCCACTTGTAGAAGGCATACCATCCAGTAGGTTTACAGCGGTGTACACTCCACTTGTAGAAGGCATACCATCCAGTTGGTTTACAGCGGTGTTCACTCCACTTGTAGAAGGCATACCATCCAGTAGGTTTACAGCGGTGTTCCCTCCACTTGTAGAAGGCATACCATCCAGTAGGTTTACAGCGGTGTACACTCCACTTGTAGAAGGCATACCATCCAGTAGGTTTACAGCGGTGTTCCCTCCACTTGTAGAAGGCATACCATCCAGTTGGTTTACAGCGGTGTTCCCTCCACTTGTAGAAGGCATACCATCCAGTAGGTTTACAGCGGTGTACACTCCACTTGTAGAAGGCATACCATCCAGTAGGTTTACAGCGGTGTTCACTCCACTTGTAGAAGGCATACCATCCATTTGGTTTACAGCGGTGTTCACTCCACTTGTAGAAGGCATACCATCCAGTAGGTTTACAGCCGTGTTCACTCCACATTTAGAAGGCATACCATCCAGTTGGGTTACAGCGGTTTCCCTCCACATGTAGAAGGCATACCATCCTGTAGGTTTACAGCTGTGTTCCCTCCACTTGTAGAAGGCATATCAACCTGTAGGTTTACAGCTGTGTTCCCTCCTCTTGTAGAAGGCATATCATCCTGTAGGTTTACAGCTGTGTTCCATCCACTTGTAGAAGGCATATCATCCTCTTGGTTTACAGCGGTGTTCAATCCACTTGTAGATGGCATACTATCCAGTAGGTTTACAGCGGTGTTCCCTCCACTTGTAGAAGGCATACCATCCAGTAGGTTTACAGCAGTGTTCCCTCCGCTTGTAGAAGGCATACCATCCAGTTGGTTTACAGCGGTGTTCACTCCACTTGTAGAAGGCATACCATCCAGTAGGTTTACAGCGGTGTTCCCTCCACTTGTAGAAGTCATACCATCCAGTAGGTTTACAGCAGTGTTCCCTCCACTTGTAGAAGGCATACCATCCAGTAGGTTTACAGCAGTGTTCCCTCCACTTGTAGAAGGCATACCATCCAGTAGGTTTACAGCGGTGTTCACTCCACTTGTAGAGGGCATACCATCCAGTAGGTTTACAGCGGTGTTCACTCCACTTGTAGAGGGCATACCATCCAGTAGGTTTACAGCGGTGTTCATTCCACTTGTAGAAGGCATACCTACCAGTAGGTTTACAGCGGTGTTCACTCCACTTGTAGAAGGCATACCATCCAGTAGGTTTACAGCGGTGTTCACTCCACTTGTAGAAGGCATACCTACCAGTAGGTTTACAGCGGTGTTCATTCCACTTGTAGAAGGCATACCATCCAGTAGGTTTACAGCGGTGTTCACTCCACTTGTAGAGGGCATACCATCCAGTAGGTTTACAGCAGTGTTCCCTCCACTTGTAGACGGCATACCATCCAGTAGGTTTACAGCGGTGTTCACTCCACTTGTAGAGGGCATACCATCCAGTTGGTTTACAGCGGTGTTCCCTCCACTTGTAGAAGGCATACCATCCAGTTGGTTTACAGCGGTGTTCACTCCACTTGTAGAAGGCATACCATCCAGTAGGTTTACAGCGGTGTTCCCTCCACTTGTAGAAGGCATACCATTCAGTTGGTTTACAGCGGTGTTCCCTCCACTTGTAGAAGGCATACCATCCAGTAGGTTTACAGCGGTGTTCACTCCACTTGTAGAAGGCATACCATCCAGTAGGTTTACAGCGGTGTTCACTCCATTTGTAGAAGGCATACCATCCAATAGGTTTACAGCCGTGTTCACTCCACTTGTAGAAGGCATACCATCCAGTTGTTTTACAGCGGTGTTCCCCCCACTTGTAGAAGGCATACCATCCTCTAGGTTTACAGCTGTGTTCCCTCCCCTTGTAGAAGGCATATCAACCTGTAGGTTTACAGCTGTGTTCCCTCCACTTGTAGAAGGCTTATCATCCTGTAGGTTTACAGCTGTGTTCCATCCACTTGTAGAAGGCATACCATCCAGTTGGTTTACAGCGGTGTTCCCTCCACTTGTAGAAGGCATACCATCCAGTAGGTTTACAGCGGTGTTCACTCCACTTGTAGAAGGCATACCATCCAGTAGGTTTACAGCGGTGTTCACTCCACTTGTAGAAGGCATACCATCCAGTAGGTTTACAGCGGTGTTCCTTCCAATTGTAGAAGGCATACCATCCAGTTGGTTTCAGCCGTGTTCACTCCACTTGTAGAAGGCATACCAACCATTTGGTTTACAGCGCTGTTCACTCCACCTGTAGAAGGCATACCATCCTGTAGGTTTACAGCTGTGTTCCCTCCACTTGTAGAAGGCATTTCAACCTGTAGGTTTACAGCTGTGTTCCCTCCACTTGTAGCAGGCATATCATCCTGTAGGTTTACAGCTGTGTTCCATCCACTTGTAGATGGCATACCATCCAGTTGGTTTACAGCGGTGTTCACTCCACTTGCAGAAGGCATACCTTCCAGTAGGTTTACAGCGGTGTTCACTCCACTTGTAGAAGGCATACCATCCAGTAGTTTTACAGCAGTGTTCCCTCCACTTGTAGAAGGCATACCATCCAGTTGGTATACAGCGGTGTTCACTCCACTTGTAGAAGGCATACCATCCAGTAGGTTTACAGCGGTGTTCCCTCCACTTGTAGAAGGCATACCATCCAGTAGGTTTTCAGCGGTGTTCCCTCCACTTGTAGAAGGCATACCATCCAGTTGGTTTACAGCGGTGTTCACTCCACTTGTAGAAGGCATACCATCCATTAGTTTTACAGCGGTGTTCACTCCACTTGTAGAAGGCATACCATCCAGTAGGTTTTCAGCGGTGTTCCCTCCACTTGTAGAAGGCATACCATCCAGTTGGTTTACAGCGGTGTTCACTCCACTTGTAGAAGGCATACCATCCATTAGGTTTACAGCGGTGTTCACTCCACTTGTAGAAGGCATACAATCCAGTAGTTTTACAGCAGTGTTCCCTCGACTTGTAGAAGGCATACCATCCAGTTGGTTTACAGCGGTGTTCACTCCACTTGTAGAAGGCATACCATCCAGTAGGTTTACAGCGGTGTTCACTCCACTTGTAGAGGGCATACCATCCAGTTGGTTTACAGCGGTGTTCACTCCACTTGTAGAAGGCATACCATCCAGTAGGTTTACAGCGGTGTTCACTCCACTTGTAGAAGGCATACCATCCAGTAGGTTTTCAGCGGTGTTCCCTCCACTTGTAGAAGGCATACCATCCAGTTGGTATACAGCGGTGTTCACTCCACCTTCAGAAGGCATACCATCCAGTAGGTTTTCAGCAGTGTTCACTCCACTTGTAGCAGGCATATCATCCTGTAGGTTTACAGCTGTGTTCCATCCACTTGTAGAAGGCATACCATCCAGTTGGTTTACAGCGGTGTTCACTCCACTTGCAGAAGGCATACCATCCAGTAGGTTTACAGCGGTGTTCACTCCACTTGTAGAAGGCATACCATCCAGTAGGTTTACAGCGGTGTTCACTCCACTTGTAGAAGGCATACCATCCAGTAGGTTTACAGCGGTGTTCACTCCACTTGTAGAAGGCATACCATCCAGTTGGTATACAGCGGTGTTCACTCCACTTGTAGAAGGCATACCATCCAGTAGGTTTACAGCGGTGTTCCCTCCACTTGTAGAAGGCATACCATCCAGTTGGTTTACAGCGGTGTTCACTCCACTTGTAGAAGGCATACCATCCATTAGGTTTACAGCGGTGTTCACTCCTCTTGTAGAAGGCATACAATCCAGTAGTTTTACAGCAGTGTTCCCTCGACTTGTAGAAGGCATACCATCCAGTTGGTTTACAGCGGTGTTCACTCCACTTGTAGAAGGCATACCATCCAGTAGGTTTACAGAGGTGTTCACTCCACTTGTAGAAGGCATACCATCCAGTAGGTTTACAGCGGTGTTCACTCCACTTGTAGAAGGCATACCATCCAGTAGGTTTACAGCGGTGTTCACTCCACTTGTAGAAGGCATACCATCCAGTAGGGTTACAGCGGTGTTCACTCCACTTGTAGAAGGCATACCATCCAGTAGGTTTACAGCGGTGTTCACTCCACTTGTAGAAAGCATACCATCCAGTAGGTTTACAGCGGTGTTCACTCCACTTGTAGAAGGCATACCATCCAGTTGGTATACAGCGGTGTTCACTCCACTTGTAGAAGGCATACCATCCAGTAGGTTTACAGCGGTGTTCCCTCCACTTGTAGAAGGCATACCATCCAGTTGGTTTACAGCGGTGTTCACTCCACTTGTAGAAGGCATACCATCCATTAGGTTTACAGCGGTGTTCACTCCACTTGTAGAAGGCATACCATCCAGTAGTTTTACAGCAGTGTTCCCTCGACTTGTAGAAGGCATACCATCCAGTTGGTTTACAGCGGTGTTCAATCCACTTGTAGAAGGCATACCATCCAGTAGGTTTACAGCGGTGTTCACTCCACTTGTAGAGGGCATACCATCCAGTAGGTTTACAGCCGTGTTCACTCCACTTGTAGAAGGCATACCATCCAGTAGGTTTACAGCATTGTTCACTCCACTTGTAGAAGGCATACCATCCAGTAGGTTTACAGCGGTGTTCACTCCACTTGTAGAAGGCATACCATCCAGTAGGTTTACAGCGCTGTTCCCTCCACTTGTAGAAGGCATACATTCCAGTTGGTTTACAGCGGTGTTCACTCCACTTGTAGAAGGCATACCATCCAGTAGGTTTACAGCGGTGTTCCCTCCACTTGTAGAAGGCATACCATCCAGTTGGTTTACAGCGGTGTTCACTCCACTTGTAGAAGGCATACCATCCAGTAGGTTAACAGCGGTGTTCACTCCACTTGTAGAAGGCATACCATCCAGTAGGTTTACAGCGGTGTTCACTCCACTTGTAGAAGGCATACCATCCTGTAGGTTTACAGCGGTGTTCACTCCACTTGTAGAAGGCATACCATCCAGTTGGTTTACAGCGGTGTTCACTCCACTTGTAGAAGGCATACCATCCAGTTGGTTTACAACGGTGTTCACTCCACTTGTAGAAGGCATACCATCCATTTGGTTTACAGCGGTGTTCACTCCACTTGTAGAAGGCATACCATCCTGTAGGTTTACAGCTGTGTTCCCTCCACTTGTAGAAGGCATACCATCCAGTAGGTTTACAGCATTGTTCACTCCACTTGTAGAAGGCATACCATCCAGTAGGTTTACAGCGGTGTTCCCTCCACTTGTAGAAGGCATACCATCCAGTAGGTTTACAGCGGTGTTCACTCCACTTGTAGAAGGCATACCATCCAATAGGTTTACAGCCGTGTTCACTCCACATTTAGAAGGCATACCATCCAGTTGGGTTACAGCGTTGTTTCCTCCACATGTAGAAGGCATACCATCCTGTAGGTTTACAGCTGTGTTCCCTCCACTTGTAGAAGGCATATCAACCTGTAGGTTTACAGCTGTGTTCCCTCCACTTGTAGAAGGCATATCATCCAGTTGGTTTACAGCGGTGTGCAATCCACATGTAGAAGGCATACCATCCAGTTGGTTTACAGCGGTGTTCCATCCACTTGTAGAAGGCATACCATCCAATAGGTTTACAGCCGTGTTCACTCCACATTTAGAAGGCATACCATCCAGTTGGGTTACAGCGTTGTTTCCTCCACATGTAGAAGGCATATCATCCTGTAGGTTTACAGCTGTGTTCCATCCACTTGTAGAAGGCATACCATCCAGTTGGTTTACAGCGGTGTTCACTCCACTTGTAGAAGGCATACCATCCAGTAGGTTTACAGCGGTGTTCCCTCCACTTGTAGAAGGCATACCATCCAGTAGGTTTACAGCGGTGTTCCCTCCACTTGTAGAAGGCATACCATCCAGTAGGTTTACAGCGGTGTACACTCCACTTGTAGAAGGCATACCATCCAGTAGGTTTACAGCGGTGTTCCCTCCACTTGTAGAAGGCATACCATCCAGTTGGTTTACAGCGGTGTTCCCTCCACTTGTAGAAGGCATACCATCCAGTTAGTTTACAGCTGTGTTCACTCCACTTGTAGAAGGCATACCATCCAGTAGGTTTACAGCGGTGTTCCCTCCACTTGTAGAAGGCATACCTTCCAGCTGGTTTACAGCAGTGTTCATTCCACTTGTAGAAGGCATACCATCCAGTAGGTTTACAGCGGTGTTCACTCCACTTGTAGAAGGCATACCTTCCAGTTGGATTACAGCGGTGTTCCCTCCACTTGTAGAAGGCATACCATCCAGTAGGTTTACAGCGGTGTTCCCACCACTTGTAGAAGGCATACCTTCCAGTTAGTTTAGAGCGGTGTTCACTCCACTTGTAGAAGGCATACCATACAGTAGGTTTACATCGGTGTTCCCTCCACTTGTAGAAGGCATACCATCTAGTAGGCTTACAGCGGTGTTCCCTCCACTTGTAGAAGGCATACATTCCAGTTGGTTTACAGCGGTGTTCACTCCACTTGTAGAAGGCATACCATCCAGTAGGTTTACAGCGGTGTTCCCTCCACTTGTAGAAGGCATACCTTCCAGTTGGTTTACAGCGGTGTTCCCTCCACTTGTAGAAGGCATATAATCCAGTAGGTTTACAGCGGTGTTCCCTCCACTTGTAGTAGGCATACCTTCCAGTTGGTTTACAGCGGTGTTCACTCCACTTGTAGAAGGCATACCATCCAGTAGGCTTACAGCGGTGTTCCCTCCACTTGTAGAAGGCATACCATCCAGTAGGTTTGCAGCGGTGTTCACTCCACTTGTAGAAGGCATACCATCCAGTAGGTTTACAGCGGTGTTCACTCCACTTGTAGAAGGCATACCATCCAGTAGGTTTACAGCGGTGTTCCCTCCACTTGTAGAAGGCATACCATCCAGTAGGTTTACAGCGGTGTTCATTCCACTTGTAGAAGGCTTACCATCCAGTAGTTTTACAGCTGTGTTCCCTCGACTTGTTGAAGGCATACCATCCAGTAGGTTTACAGCGGTGTTCACTCCACTTGTAGAAGGCATACCATCCAGTAGGTTTACAGCGGTGTTCACTCCACTTGTAGAAGGCATACCATCCAGTAGGTTTACAGCGGTGTTCACTCCACTTGTAGAAGGCATACCATCCAGTAGGTATACAGCGGTGTTCACTCCACTTGTAGAAGGCATACCATCCAGTAGGTTTACAGCGGTGTTCACTCCACTTGTAGAAGGCATACCATCCAGTTGGTTTACAGCGGTGTTCACTCCACTTGTAGAAGGCATACCATCCAGTTGGTTTACAGCGGTGTTCACTCCACTTGTAGAAGGCATACCATCCAGTAGGTTTAGAGCGGTGTTCACTCCACTTGTAGAAGACATACCATCCAGTTGGTATACAGCGGTGTTCATTCCACTTGTAGAAGGCATACCATCCAGTAGGTTTACAGCGGTGTTCACTCCACTTGTAGAAGGCATACCATCCAGTTGGTTTACAGCGGTGTTCACTCCACTTGTAGAAGGCATACCATCCAGTAGGTTTACAGCGGTGTTCCCTCCACTTGTATAAGGCATACCATCCAGTAGGTTTACAGCGGTGTTCCCTCCACTTGTAGAGGGCATACCATCCAGTGGGTTTACAGCAGTGTTCACTCCACTTGTAGAAGGCATACCATCCAGTTGGTTTACAGCGGTGTTCACTCCACTTGTAGAAGGCATACCATCCAGTAGGTTTACAGCGGTGTTCCCTCCACTTGTAGAAGGCATACCATCCAGTAGGTTTACAGCGGTGTTCCCTCCACTTGTAGAAGGCATACCATCCAGTAGGTTTACAGCAGTGTTCCCTCCACTTGTAGAAGGCATACCATCCAGTAGGTTTACAGCAGTGTTCCCTCCACTTGTAGAAGGCATACCATCCAGTAGGTTTACAGCGGTGTTCACTCCACTTGTAGAAGGCATACCATCCAGTAGGTTTACAGCGGTGTTCATTCCACTTGTAGAAGGCATACCATCCAGTAGGTTTACAGCGGTGTACACTCCACTTGTAGAAGGCATACCATCCAGTTGGTTTACAGCGGTGTTCACTCCACTTGTAGAAGGCATACCATCCAGTAGGTTTACAGCGGTGTTCCCTCCACTTGTAGAAGGCATACCATCCAGTAGGTTTACAGCGGTGTACACTCCACTTGTAGAAGGCATACCATCCAGTTGGTTTACAGCGGTGTTCCCTCCACTTGTAGAAGGCATACCATCCAGTAGGTTTACAGCGGTGTACACTCCACATGTAGAAGGCATACCATCCAGTAGGTTTACAGCGGTGTTCACTCCACTTGTAGAAGGCATACCATCCATTTGGTTTACAGCGGTGTTCACTCCACTTGTAGAAGGCATACCATCCAGTAGGTTTACAGCCGTGTTCACTCCACATTTAGAAGGCATACCATCCAGTTGGGTTACAGCGGTTTCCCTCCACATGTAGAAGGCATACCATCCTGTAGGTTTACAGCTGTGTTCCCTCCACTTGTAGAAGGCATATCAACCTGTAGGTTTACAGCTGTGTTCCCTCCTCTTGTAGAAGGCATATCATCCTGTAGGTTTACAGCTGTGTTCCATCCACTTGTAGAAGGCATATCATCCTCTTGGTTTACAGCGGTGTTCAATCCACTTGTAGATGGCATACTATCCAGTAGGTTTACAGCGGTGTTCCCTCCACTTGTAGAAGGCATACCATCCAGTAGGTTTACAGCAGTGTTCCCACCGCTTGTAGAAGGCATACCATCCAGTTGGTTTACAGCGGTGTTCACTCCACTTGTAGAAGGCATACCATCCAGTAGGTTTACAGCGGTGTTCCCTCCACTTGTAGAAGGCATACCATCCAGTAGGTTTACAGCAGTGTTCCCTCCACTTGTAGAAGGCATACCATCCAGTAGGTTTACAGCAGTGTTCCCTCCACTTGTAGAAGGCATACCATCCAGTAGGTTTACAGCGGTGTTCACTCCACTTGTAGAGGGCATACCATCCAGTAGGTTTACAGCGGTGTTCACTCCACTTGTAGAGGGCATACCATCCAGTAGGTTTACAGCTGTGTTCATTCCACTTGTAGAAGGCATACCTACAAGTAGGTTTACAGCGGTGTTCACTCCACTTGTAGAAGGCATACCATCCAGTAGGTTTACAGCGGTGTTCACTCCACTTGTAGAAGGCATACCTACCAGTAGGTTTACAGTGGTGTTCATTCCACTTGTAGAAGGCATACCATCCAGTAGGTTTACAGCGGTGTTCACTCCACTTGTAGAGGGCATACCATCCAGTAGGTTTACAGCAGTGTTCCCTCCAATTGTAGACGGCATACCATCCAGTAGGTTTACAGCGGTGTTCACTCCACTTGTAGAGGGCATACCATCCAGTTGGTTTACAGCGGTGTTCCCTCCACTTGTAGAAGGCATACCATCCAGTTGGTTTACAGCGGTGTTCACTCCACTTGTAGAAGGCATACCATCCAGTAGGTTTACAGCGGTGTTCCCTCCACTTGTAGAAGGCATACCATCCAGTTGGTTTACAGCGGTGTTCCCTCCACTTGTAGAAGGCATACCATCCAGTAGGTTTACAGCGGTGTTCACTCCACTTGTAGAAGGCATACCATCCAGTAGGTTTACAGCGGTGTTCACTCCATTTGTAGAAGGCATACCATCCAATAGGTTTACAGCCGTGTTCACTCCACTTGTAGAAGGCATACCATCCAGTTGTTTTACAGCGGTGTTCCCCCCACTTGTAGAAGGCATACCATCCTCTAGGTTTACAGCTGTGTTCCCTCCACTTGTAGAAGGCATATCAACCTGTAGGTTTACAGCTGTGTTCCCTCCACTTGTAGAAGGCATATCATCCTGTAGGTTTACAGCTGTGTTCCATCCACTTGTAGAAGGCATACCATCCAGTTGGTTTACAGCGGTGTTCCCTCCACTTGTAGAAGGCATACCATCCAGTAGGTTTACAGCGGTGTTCACTCCACTTGTAGAAGGCATACCATCCAGTAGGTTTACAGCGGTGTTCACTCCACTTGTAGAAGGCATACCATCCAGTAGGTTTACAGCGGTGTTCCTTCCAATTGTAGAAGGCATACCATCCAGTTGGTTTCAGCCGTGATCACTCCACTTGTAGAAGGCATACCAACCATTTGGTTTACAGCGCTGTTCACTCCACTTGTAGAAGGTATACCATCCTGTAGGTTTACAGCTGTGTTCCCTCCACTTGTAGAAGGCATTTCAACCTGTAGGTTTACAGCTGTGTTCCCTCCACTTGTAGCAGGCATATCATCCTGTAGGTTTACAGCTGTGTTCCATCCACTTGTAGATGGCATACCATCCAGTTGGTTTACAGCGGTGTTCACTCCACTTGCAGAAGGCATACCTTCCAGTAGGTTTACAGCGGTGTTCACTCCACTTGTAGAAGGCATACCATCCAGTAGTTTTACAGCAGTGTTCCCTCCACTTGTAGAAGGCATACCATCCAGTTGGTATACAGCGGTGTTCACTCCACTTGTAGAAGGCATACCATCCAGTAGGTTTACAGCGGTGTTCCCTCCACTTGTAGAAGGCATACCATCCAGTAGGTTTTCAGCGGTGTTCCCTCCACTTGTAGAAGGCATACCATCCAGTTGGTTTACAGCGGTGTTCACTCCACTTGTAGAAGGCATACCATCCATTAGGTTTACAGCGGTGTTCACTCCACTTGTAGAAGGCATACCATCCAGTAGGTTTTCAGCGGTGTTCCCTCCACTTGTAGAAGGCATACCATCCAGTTGGTTTACAGCGGTGTTCACTCCACTTGTAGAAGGCATACCATCCATTAGGTTTACAGCGGTGTTCACTCCACTTGTAGAAGGCATACAATCCAGTAGTTTTACAGCAGTGTTCCCTCGACTTGTAGAAGGCATACCATCCAGTTGGTTTACAGCGGTGTTCACTCCACTTGTAGAAGGCATACCATCCAGTAGGTTTACAGCGGTGTTCACTCCACTTGTAGAGGGCATACCATCCAGTTGGTATACAGCGGTGTTCACTCCACTTGTAGAAGGCATACCATCCAGTAGGTTTACAGCGGTGTTCACTCCACTTGTAGAAGGCATACCATCCAGTAGGTTTTCAGCGGTGTTCCCTCCACTTGTAGAAGGCATACCATCCAGTTGGTATACAGCGGTGTTCACTCCACTTTCAGAAGGCATACCATCCAGTAGGTTTTCAGCGGTGTTCACTCCACTTGTAGCAGGCATATCATCCTGTAGGTTTACAGCTGTGTTCCATCCACTTGTAGAAGGCATACCATCCAGTTGGTTTACAGCGGTGTTCACTCCACTTGCAGAAGGCATACCATCCAGTAGGTTTACAGCGGTGTTCACTCCACTTGTAGAAGGCATACCATCCAGTAGGTTTACAGCGGTGTTCACTCCACTTGTAGAAGGCATACCATCCAGTAGGTTTACAGCGGTGTTCACTCCACTTGTAGAAGGCATACCATCCAGTTGGTATACAGCGGTGTTCACTCCACTTGTAGAAGGCATACCATCCAGTAGGTTTACAGCGGTGTTCCCTCCACTTGTAGAAGGCATACCATCCAGTAGGTTTTCAGCGGTGTTCCCTCCACTTGTAGAAGGCATACCATCCAGTTGGTTTACAGCGGTGTTCACTCCACTTGTAGAAGGCATACCATCCATTAGGTTTACAGCAGTGTTCACTCCACTTGTAGAAGGCATACCATCCAGTAGGTTTTCAGCGGTGTTCCCTCCACTTGTAGAAGGCATACCATCCAGTTGGTTTACAGCGGTGTTCACTCCACTTGTAGAAGGCATACCATCCATTAGGTTTACAGCGGTGTTCACTCCACTTGTAGAAGGCATACAATCCAGTAGTTTTACAGCAGTGTTCCCTCGACTTGTAGAAGGCATACCATCCAGTTGGTTTACAGCGGTGTTCACTCCACTTGTAGAAGGCATACCATCCAGTAGGTTTACAGCGGTGTTCACTCCACTTGTAGAGGGCATACCATCCAGTTGGTATACAGCGGTGTTCACTCCACTTGTAGAAGGCATACCATCCAGTAGGTTTACAGCGGTGTTCACTCCACTTGTAGAAGGCATACCATCCAGTAGGTTTTCAGCGGTGTTCCCTCCACTTGTAGAAGGCATACCATCCAGTTGGTATACAGCGGTGTTCACTCCACTTTCAGAAGGCATACCATCCAGTAGGTTTTCAGCGGTGTTCACTCCACTTGTAGCAGGCATATCATCCTGTAGGTTTACAGCTGTGTTCCATCCACTTGTAGAAGGCATACCATCCAGTTGGTTTACAGCGGTGTTCACTCCACTTGCAGAAGGCATACCATCCAGTAGGTTTACAGCGGTGTTCACTCCACTTGTAGAAGGCATACCATCCAGTAGGTTTACAGCGGTGTTCACTCCACTTGTAGAAGGCATACCATCCAGTAGGTTTACAGCGGTGTTCACTCCACTTGTAGAAGGCATACCATCCAGTTGGTATACAGCGGTGTTCACTCCACTTGTAGAAGGCATACCATCCAGTAGGTTTACAGCGGTGTTCCCTCCACTTGTAGAAGGCATACCATCCAGTTGGTTTACAGCGGTGTTCACTCCTCTTGTAGAAGGCATACCATCCATTAGGTTTACAGCGGTGTTCACTCCACTTGTAGAAGGCATACAATCCAGTAGTTTTACAGCAGTGTTCCCTCGACTTGTAGAAGGCATACCATCCAGTTGGTTTACAGCGGTGTTCACTCCACTTGTAGAAGGCATACCATCCAGTAGGTTTACAGAGGTGTTCACTCCACTTGTAGAAGGCATACCATCCAGTAGGTTTACAGCGGTGTTCACTCCACTTGTAGAAGGCATACCATCCAGTAGGTTTACAGCGGTGTTCACTCTACTTGTAGAAGGCATACCATCCAGTAGGGTTACAGCGGTGTTCACTCCACTTGTAGAAGGCATACCATCCAGTAGGTTTACAGCGGTGTTCACTCCACTTGTAGAAAGCATACCATCCAGTAGGTTTACAGCGGTGTTCACTCCACTTGTAGAAGGCATACCATCCAGTTGGTATACAGCGGTGTTCACTCCACTTGTAGAAGGCATACCATCCAGTAGGTTTACAGCGGTGTTCCGTCCACCTGTAGAAGGCATACCATCCAGTTGGTTTACAGCGGTGTTCACTCCACTTGTAGAAGGCATACCATCCATTAGGTTTACAGCGGTGTTCACTCCACTTGTAGAAGGCATACCATCCAGTAGTTTTACAGCAGTGTTCCCTCGACTTGTAGAAGGCATACCATCCAGTTGGTTTACAGCGGTGTTCACTCCACTTGTAGAAGGCATACCATCCAGTAGGTTTACAGCGGTGTTCACTCCACTTGTAGAGGGCATACCATCCAGTAGGTTTACAGCCGTGTTCACTCCACTTGTAGAAGGCATACCATCCAGTAGGTTTACAGCATTGTTCACTCCACTTGTAGAAGGCATACCATCCAGTAGGTTTACAGCGGTGTTCACTCCACTTGTAGAAGGCATACCATCCAGTAGGTTTACAGCGCTGTTCCCTCCACTTGTAGAAGGCATACATTCCAGTTGGTTTACAGCGGTGTTCACTCCACTTGTAGAAGGCATACCATCCAGTAGGTTTACAGCGGTGTTCCCTCCACTTGTAGAAGGCATACCATCCAGTTGGTTTACAGCGGTGTTCACTCCACTTGTAGAAGGCATACCATCCAGTAGGTTAACAGCGGTGTTCACTCCACTTGTAGAAGGCATACCATCCAGTAGGTTTACAGCGGTGTTCACTCCACTTGTAGAAGGCATACCATCCAGTAGGTTTACAGCGGTGTTCACTCCACTTGTAGAAGGCATACCATCCAGTTGGTTTACAGCGGTGTTCACTCCACTTGTAGAAGGCATACCATCCAGTTGGTTTACAGCGGTGTTCACTCCACTTGTAGAAGGCATACCATCCATTTGGTTTACAGCGGTGTTCACTCCACTTGTAGAAGGCATACCATCCTGTAGGTTTACAGCTGTGTTCCCTCCACTTGTAGAAGGCATACCATCCAGTAGGTTTACAGCATTGTTCACTCCACTTGTAGAAGGCATACCATCCAGTAGGTTTACAGCGGTGTTCCCTCCACTTGTAGAAGGCATACCATCCAGTAGGTTTACAGCGGTGTTCACTCCACTTGTAGAAGGCATACCATCCAATAGGTTTACAGCCGTGTTCACTCCACATTTAGAAGGCATACCATCCAGTTGGGTTACAGCGTTGTTTCCTCCACATGTAGAAGGCATACCATCCTGTAGGTTTACAGCTGTGTTCCCTCCACTTGTAGAAGGCATATCAACCTGTAGGTTTACAGCTGTGTTCCCTCCACTTGTAGAAGGCATATCATCCAGTTGGTTTACAGCGGTGTGCAATCCACTTGTAGAAGGCATACCATCCAGTTGGTTTACAGCGGGGTTCCATCCACTTGTAGAAGGCATACCATCCAGTTGGTTTACAGCGGTGTTCCATCCACTTGTAGAAGGCATACCATCCAGTTGGTTTACAGCGGTGTTCACTCCACTTGTTGAAGGCATACCATCCAGTAGGTTTACAGCGGTATACACTCCACTTGTAGACGGCCTACCATCCAGTAGTTTTACAGCGGTGTTCACTCCACTTGTAGACGGCATACCATCCAGTAGTTTTACAGCGGTGTTCACTCCACTTGTAGAAGGCATACCATCCAGTAGGTTTACAGCGTTGTTCACTCCACTTGTAGAAGGCATACCATCCAGTTGGTTTACAGCGGTGTTCACTCCACTTGTAGAAGGCATACCATCCAGTAGGTTTACAGCGTTGTTCCCTCCACTTGTAAAAGGCATACCATCCAGTAGGTTAACTGCGGTGTTCACTCCACTTGTAGAAGGCATACCATCCAGTAGGTTTACAGCGGTGTTCACTCCTCTTGTAGAAGGCATACCATCCAGTAGGTTTACAGCGGTGTTCACTCCACTTGTAGAAGGCATACCATCCAGTAGGTTTACAGCGGTGTTCACTCCACTTGTAGAAGGCATACCATCCAGTTGGTTTAGAGCGGTGTTCACTCCACTTGTAGAAGGCATACCATCCAGTAGGTTTACAGCGGTGTTCACTCCACTTGTAGAAGGCATACCATCCAGTTGGTTTACAGCGGTGTTCACTCCACTTGTAGAAGGCATACCATCCAGTAGGTTTACAGCGGTGTTCCCTCCACTTGTAGAAGGCATACCATCCAGTAGGTTTACAGCGGTGTTCACTCCATTTGTAGCAGGCATACCATCCAATAGGTTTACAGCCGTGTTCACTCCACTTGTAGAAGGCATACCATCCAGTAGGTTTACAGCGGTGTTCCCTCCACTTGTAGAAGGCATACCATCCAGTTGGTTTACAGCGGTGTTCCCTCTACTTGTAGAAGGCATACCATCCAGTAGGTTTACAGCGGTGTACACTCCACTTGTAGAAGGCATGCCATCCAGTAGGTTTACAGCGGTGTTCACTCCACTTGTAGAAGGCATACCATCCATTTGGTTTACAGCGGTGTTCACTCCACTTGTAGAAGGCATACCATCCAGTAGGTTTACAGCGGTGTTCACTCCACTTGTAGAAGGCATACCATCCAGTTGGTTTACAGAGGTGTTCCCTCCACTTGTAGAAGGCATACCATCCAGTAGGTTTACAGCGGTGTTCACTCCACTTGTAGAAGGCATACCATCCAATAGGTTTACAGCCGTGTTCACTCCACATTAAGAAGGCATACCATCCAGTTGGGTTACAGCGGTTTCCCTCCACATGTAGAAGGCATACCATCCTGTAGGTTTACAGCTGTGTTCCCTCCACTTGTAGAAGGCATATCAACCTGTAGGTTTACAGCTGTGTTCCCTCCTCTTGTAGAAGGCATATCATCCTGTAGGTTTACAGCGGTGTTCACTCCACTTGTAGAAGGCATACCATCCAGTAGGGTTACAGCGGTGTTTCCTCCACTTGTAGAAGGCATACCATCCAGTTGGTTTACAGCGGTGTTCACTCCACTTGTAGAAGGCATACCATCCAGTAGGGTTACAGCGGTGTTTCCTCCACTTGTAGAAGGCATACCATCCAGTTGGTTTACAGCGGTGTTTACTCCACTTGTAGAAGGCATACCAACCAGTTGGTTTACAGCGGTGTTCACTCCACTTGTAGAAGGCATACCATCCAGTAGGGTTACAGCGGTGTTTCCTCCACTTGTAGAAGGCATACCATCCAGTAGGTTTACAGCGGTGTTCACTCCACTTGTAGAAATAATACCATCCATTTGGTTTACAGCGGTGTTCCCTCCACTTGTAGAAGGCATACTATCCAGTAGGTTTACAGCGGTGTTCACTCCACTTGTAGAAATAATACCATCCATTTGGTTTACAGCGGTGTTCCCTCCACTTGTAGAAGGCATACTATCCAGTTGGTTTACAGCGGTGTTCACTCCACTTGTAGTAGGCATACCATCCTGTTGGTTTACAGCGGTGTTCCCTCCACTTGTAGGAGGCATACCATCCTGTAGGTTTACAGCTGTGTTCCCTCCACTTGCAGAAGGCATATCAACCTGTTGGTTTACAGCTGTGTTCCCTCCACTTGTAGAAGGCATATCATCCTGTAGGTTTACAGCTGTGTTCCATCCACTTGTAGAAGGCATACCATCCAGTTGGTTTACAGCGGTGTTCACTCCACTTGTAGAAGGCATACCATCCAGTAGGTTTACAGCGGTGTTCCCTCCACTTGTAGAAGGCATACCATCCAGTAGGTTTACAGCGGTGTTCCCTCCACTTGTAGAAGGCATACCATCCAGTAGGTTTACAGCGGCGTTCCCTCCACTTGTAGAAGGCATACCATCCAGTTGGTTTACAGCGTTGTTCACTCCACTTGTAGAAGGCATACCATCCAGTAGGTTTACAGCGGTGTTCACTCCCTTTGTAGAAGGCATACCATCCAGTAGTTTTACAGCGGTGTTCACTCCACTTGTAGAAGGCATACCATCCAGTAGGTTTACAGCGGTGTTCACTCCACTTGTAGAAGGCATACCATCCAGTAGGTTTACAGCGTTGTTCACTCCACTTGTAGAAGGCTTACCATCCAGTTAGTTTACAGCTGTGTTCACTCCACTTGTAGAAAGCACACCATCCAGTTGGTTTACAGCCGTGTTCACACCACTTGGAGAAGGCAGACCATCCAGTTGGTTTACAGCTGTGTTCACTCCAATTGTAGAAGGCATATCATCCAGTTGGTTAACAGCCGTGTTCACTCCACTTGTAGAAGGCATACCTTCCAGTTGGTTTATAGCGGTGTTCCCTCCACTTGTAGAAGGCATACCATCCAGTACGTTTACAGCGGTTTTCCCTCCACTTGTAGAAGGCATACCATCCAGTAGGTTTACAGCGGTGTTCCCTCCACTTGTAGAAGGCATACCATCCAGTAGGTTTTCAGCGGTGTTCCCTCCACTTGTAGAAGGCATACCATCCAGTAGGTTTACAGCCGTGTTCACTCCACTTGTAGAAGGCATACCTTCCAGTTGGTTTACAGGTGTGTTCACTCCACTTGTAGAAGGCATACCATCCAGTTGGTTTACAGCAGTGTTCCCTCCACTTGTAGAAGGCATACCATCCAGTTAGTTTACAGCTGTGTTCACTCCACTTGTAGAAGGCATACCATCCAGTAGGTTTACAGCGGTGTTCCCTCCACTTATAGAAGGCATACCTTCCAGCTGGTTTACAGCATTGTTCATTCCACTTGTAGAAGGCATACCATCCAGTAGGTTTACAGCGGTGTTCACTCCACTTGTAGAAGGCATACCTTCCAGTTGGATTACAGCGGTGTTCCCTCCACTTGTAGAAGGCATACCATCCAGTAGGTTTACAGCGGTGTTCCCACCACTTGTAGAAGGCATACCTTCCAGTTAGTTTAGAGCGGTTTTCACTCCACTTGTAGAAGGCATACCATACAGTAGGTTTACATCGGTGTTCCCTCCACTTGTAGAAGGCATACCATCTAGTAGGTTTACAGCGGTGTTCCCTCCACTTGTAGAAGGCATACATTCCAGTTGGTTTACAGCGGTTTTCACTCCACTTGTAGAAGGCATACCATCCAGTAGGTTTACAGCGGTGTTCCCTCCACTTGTAGAAGGCATACCTTCCAGTTGGTTTACAGCGGTGTTCCCTCCACTTGTAGAAGGCATACCATCCAGTAGGTTTACAGCGGTGTTCCCTCCACTTGTAGTAGGCATACCTTCCAGTTGGTTTACAGCGGTGTTCACTCCACTTGTAGAAGGCATACCATCCAGTAGGCATACAGCGGTGTTCCCTCCACTTGTAGAAGGCATACCATCCAGTAGGTTTACAGCGGTGTTCACTCCACTTGTAGAAGGCATACCATCCAGTAGGTTTACAGCGGTGTTCACTCCACTTGTAGAAGGCATACCATCCAGTAGGTTTACAGCGGTGTTCCCTCCACTTGTAGAAGGCATACCATCCAGTAGGTTTACAGCGGTGTTCATTCCACTTGTAGAAGGCATACCATCCAGTAGTTTTACAGCTGTGTTCCCTCGACTTGTTGAAGTCATACCATCCAGTAGGTTTACAGCGGTGTTCACTCCACTTTTAGAAGGCATACCATCCAGTAGGTTTACAGCGGTGTTCACTCCATTTGTAGAAGGCATACCATCCAGTAGGTTTACAGCGGTGTTCACTCCACTTGTAGAAGGCATACCATCCAGTTGGTATACAGCGGTGTTCACTCCACTTGTAGAAGGCATACCATCCAGTAGGTTTACAGCGGTGTTCACTCCACTTGTAGAAGGCATACCATCCAGTTGTTTTACAGCGGTGTTCACTCCACTTGTAGAAGGCATATCATCCAGTTGGTTTACAGCGGTGTTCACTCCACTTGTAGAAGGCATACCATCCAGTTGGTTTAGAGCGGTGTTCACTCCACTTGTAGAAGGCATACCATCCAGTAGGTTTACAGCGGTGTTCACTCCACTTGTAGAAGGCATACCATCCAGTTGGTTTACAGCGGTGTTCACTCCACTTGTAGAAGGCATACCATCCAGTAGGTTTACAGCGGTGTTCCCTCCACTTGTAGAAGGCATACCATCCAGTAGGTTTACAGCGGTGTTCACTCCATTTGTAGCAGGCATACCATCCAATAGGTTTACAGCCGTGTTCACTCCACTTGTAGAAGGCATACCATCCAGTAGGTTTACAGCGGTGTTCCCTCCACTTGTAGAAGGCATACCATCCAGTTGGTTTACAGCGGTGTTCCCTCTACTTGTAGAAGGCATACCATCCAGTAGGTTTACAGCGGTGTACACTCCACTTGTAGAAGGCATACCATCCAGTAGGTTTACAGCGGTGTTCACTCCACTTGTAGAAGGCATACTATCCATTTGGTTTACAGCGGTGTTCACTCCACTTGTAGAAGGCATACCATCCAGTAGGTTTACAGCGGTGTTCACTCCACTTGTAGAAGGCATACCATCCAGTTGGTTTACAGAGGTGTTCCCTCCACTTGTAGAAGGCATACCATCCAGTAGGTTTACAGCGGTGTTCACTCCACTTGTAGAAGGCATACCATCCAATAGGTTTACAGCCGTGTTCACTCCACATTAAGAAGGCATACCATCCAGTTGGGTTACAGCGGTTTCCCTCCACATGTAGAAGGCATACCATCCTGTAGGTTTACAGCTGTGTTCCCTCCACTTGTAGAAGGCATGTCAACCTGTAGGTTTACAGCTGTGTTCCCTCCTCTTGTAGAAGGCATATCATCCTGTAGGTTTACAGCGGTGTTCACTCCACTTGTAGAAGGCATACCATCCAGTAGGGTTACAGCGGTGTTTCCTCCACTTGTAGAAGGCATACCATCCAGTTGGTTTACAGCGGTGTTCACTCCACTTGTAGAAGGCATACCATCCAGTAGGGTTACAGCGGTGTTTCCTCCACTTGTAGAAGGCATACCATCCAGTTGGTTTACAGCGGTGTTCACTCCACTTGTAGAAGGCATACCAACCAGTTGGTTTACAGCGGTGTTCACTCCACTTGTAGAAGGCATACCATCCAGTAGGGTTACAGCGGTGTTTCCTCCACTTGTAGAAGGCATACCATCCAGTAGGTTTACAGCGGTGTTCACTCCACTTGTAGAAATAATACCATCCATTTGGTTTACAGCGGTGTTCCCTCCACTTGTAGAAGGCATACTATCCAGTAGGTTTACAGCGGTGTTCACTCCACTTGTAGAAATAATACCATCCATTTGGTTTACAGCGGTGTTCCCTCCACTTGTAGAAGGCATACTATCCAGTTGGTTTACAGCGGTGTTCACTCCACTTGTAGTAGGCATACCATCCTGTTGGTTTACAGCGGTGTTCCCTCCACTTGTAGGAGGCATACCATCCTGTAGGTTTACAGCTGTGTTCCCTCCACTTGCAGAAGGCATATCAACCTGTTGGTTTACAGCTGTGTTCCCTCCACTTGTAGAAGGCATATCATCCTGTAGGTTTACAGCTGTGTTCCATCCACTTGTAGAAGGCATACCATCCAGTTGGTTTACAGCGGTGTTCACTCCACTTGTAGAAGGCATACCATCCAGTAGGTTTACAGCGGTGTTCCCTCCACTTGTAGAAGGCATACCATCCAGTAGGTTTACAGCGGTGTTCCCTCCACTTGTAGAAGGCATACCATCCAGTAGGTTTACAGCGGCGTTCCCTCCACTTGTAGAAGGCATACCATCCAGTTGGTTTACAGCGTTGTTCACTCCACTTGTAGAAGGCATACCATCCAGTAGGTTTACAGCGGTGTTCACTCCCTTTGTAGAAGGCATACCATCCAGTAGTTTTACAGCGGTGTTCACTCCACTTGTAGAAGGCATACCATCCAGTAGGTTTACAGCGGTGTTCACTCCACTTGTAGAAGGCATACCATCCAGTAGGTTTACAGCGTTGTTCACTCCACTTGTAGAAGGCTTACCATCCAGTTAGTTTACAGCTGTGTTCACTCCACTTGTAGAAAGCACACCATGCAGTTGGTTTACAGCCGTGTTCACTCCACTTGGAGAAGGCAGACCATCCAGTTGGTTTACAGCTGTGTTCACTCCAATTGTAGAAGGCATATCATCCAGTTGGTTAACAGCCGTGTTCACTCCACTTGTAGAAGGCATACCTTCCAGTTGGTTTATAGCGGTGTTCCCTCCACTTGTAGAAGGCATACCATCCAGTACGTTTACAGCGGTTTTCCCTCCACTTGTAGAAGGCATACCATCCAGTAGGTTTACAGCGGTGTTCCCTCCACTTGTAGAAGGCATACCATCCAGTAGGTTTTCAGCGGTGTTCCCTCCACTTGTAGAAGGCATACCATCCAGTAGGTTTACAGCCGTGTTCACTCCACTTGTAGAAGGCATACCTTCCAGTTGGTTTACAGGTGTGTTCACTCCACTTGTAGAAGGCATACCATCCAGTTGGTTTACAGCAGTGTTCCCTCCACTTGTAGAAGGCATACCATCCAGTTAGTTTACAGCTGTGTTCACTCCACTTGTAGAAGGCATACCAT
Organism: Meconema thalassinum; assembly: GCA_946902985.2. Lineage (NCBI taxonomy): Eukaryota > Metazoa > Arthropoda > Insecta > Orthoptera > Tettigoniidae > Meconema > Meconema thalassinum. The sequence goes on from OX336391.1 coordinate 693,302,045, forward strand.
CCAGTAGGTTTACAGCGGTGTTCCCTCCACTTATAGAAGGCATACCTTCCAGCTGGTTTACAGCATTGTTCATTCCACTTGTAGAAGGCATACCATCCAGTAGGTTTACAGCGTTGTTCACTCCACTTGTAGAAGGCATACCTTCCAGTTGGATTACAGCGGTGTTCCCTCCACTTGTAGAAGGCATACCATCCAGTAGGTTTACAGCGGTGTTCCCACCACTTGTAGAAGGCATACCTTCCAGTTAGTTTAGAGCGGTGTTCACTCCACTTGTAGAAGGCATACCATACAGTAGGTTTACATCGGTGTTCCCTCCACTTGTAGAAGGCATACCATCTAGTAGGTTTACAGCGGTGTTCCCTCCACTTGTAGAAGGCATACATTCCAGTTGGTTTACAGCGGTTTTCACTCCACTTGTAGAAGGCATACCATCCAGTAGGTTTACAGCGGTGTTCCCTCCACTTGTAGAAGGCATACCTTCCAGTTGGTTTACAGCGGTGTTCCCTCCACTTGTAGAAGGCATACCATCCAGTAGGTTTACAGCGGTGTTCCCTCCACTTGTAGTAGGCATACCTTCCAGTTGGTTTACAGCGGTGTTCACTCCACTTGTAGAAGGCATACCATCCAGTAGGCATACAGCGGTGTTCCCTCCACTTGTAGAAGGCATACCATCCAGTAGGTTTACAGCGGTGTTCACTCCACTTGTAGAAGGCATACCATCCAGTAGGTTTACAGCGGTGTTCACTCCACTTGTAGAAGGCATACCATCCAGTAGGTTTACAGCGGTGTTCCCTCCACTTGTAGAAGGCATACCATCCAGTAGGTTTACAGCGGTGTTCATTCCACTTGTAGAAGGCATACCATCCAGTAGTTTTACAGCTGTGTTCCCTCGACTTGTTGAAGTCATACCATCCAGTAGGTTTACAGCGGTGTTCACTCCACTTGTAGAAGGCATACCATCCAGTAGGTTTACAGCGGTGTTCACTCCATTTGTAGAAGGCATACCATCCAGTAGGTTTACAGCGGTGTTCACTCCACTTGTAGAAGGCATACCATCCAGTTGGTATACAGCGGTGTTCACTCCACTTGTAGAAGGCATACCATCTAGTAGGTTTACAGCGGTGTTCACTCCACTTGTAGAAGGCATACCATCCAGTTGTTTTACAGCGGTGTTCACTCCACTTGTAGAAGGCATATCATCCAGTTGGTTTACAGCGGTGTTCACTCCACTTGTAGAAGGCATACCATCCAGTAGGTTTAGAGCGGTGTTCATTCCACTTGTAGAAGGCATACCATCCAGTTGGTATACAGCGGTGTTCATTCCACTTGTAGAAGGCATACCATCCAGTAGGTTTACAGCGGTGTTCACTCCACTTGTAGAAGGCATACCATCCAGTTGGTTTACAGCGGTGTTCACTCCACTTGTAGAAGGCATACCATCCAGTAGGTTTACAGCGGTGTTCCCTCCACTTGTAGAAGGCATACCATCCAGTAGGTTTACAGCGGTGTTCCCTCCACTTGTAGAAGGCATACCATCCAGTGGGTTTACAGCAGTGTTCACTCCACTTGTAGAAGGCATACCATCCAGTTGGTTTACAGCGGTGTTCACTCCACTTGTAGAAGGCATACCATCCAGTAGGTTTACAGCGGTGTTCCCTCCACTTGTAGAAGGCATACCATCCAGTAGGTTTACAGCGGTGTTCCCTCCACTTGTAGAAGGCATACCATCCAGTAGGTTTACAGCAGTGTTCCCTCCACTTGTAGAAGGCATACCATCCAGTAGGTTTACAGCAGTGTTCCCTCCACTTGTAGAAGGCATAAAATCCAGTAGGTTTACAGCGGTGTTCACTCCACTTGTAGAAGGCATACCATCCAGTAGGTTTACAGCGGTGTTCATTCCACTTGTAGAAGGCATACCATCCAGTAGGTTTACAGCGGTGTACACTCCACTTGTAGAAGGCATACCATCCAGTTGGTTTACAGCGGTGTTCACTCCACTTGTAGAAGGCATACCATCCAGTAGGTTTACAGCGGTGTTCCCTCCACTTGTAGAAGGCATACCATCCAGTAGGTTTACAGCGGTGTACACTCCACTTGTAGAAGGCATACCATCCAGTAGGTTTACAGCGGTGTTCCCTCCACTTGTAGAAGGCATACCATCCAGTTGGTTTACAGCGGTGTTCCCTCCACTTGTAGAAGGCATAACATCCAGTAGGTTTACAGCGGTGTACACTCCACTTGTAGAAGGCATACCATCCAGTAGGTTTACAGCGGTGTTCACTCCACTTGTAGAAGGCATACCATCCATTTGGTTTACAGCGGTGTTCACTCCACTTGTAGAAGGCATACCATCCAGTAGGTTTACAGCCGTGTTCACTCCACATTTAGAAGGCATACCATCCAGTTGGGTTACAGCGGTTTCCCTCCACATGTAGAAGGCATACCATCCTGTAGGTTTACAGCTGTGTTCCCTCCACTTGTAGAAGGCATATCAACCTGTAGGTTTACAGCTGTGTTCCCTCCTCTTGTAGAAGGCATATCATCCTGTAGGTTTACAGCTGTGTTCCATCCACTTGTAGAAGGCATATCATCCTCTTGGTTTACAGCGGTGTTCAATCCACTTGTAGATGGCATACTATCCAGTAGGTTTACAGCGGTGTTCCCTCCACTTGTAGAAGGCATACCATCCAGTAGGTTTACAGCAGTGTTCCCTCCGCTTGTAGAAGGCATACCATCCAGTTGGTTTACAGCGGTGTTCACTCCACTTGTAGAAGGCATACCATCCAGTAGGTTTACAGCGGTGTTCCCTCCACTTGTAGAAGGCATACCATCCAGTAGGTTTACAGCAGTGTTCCCTCCACTTGTAGAAGGCATACCATCCAGTAGGTTTACAGCAGTGTTCCCTCCACTTGTAGAAGGCATACCATCCAGTAGGTTTACAGCGGTGTTCACTCCACTTGTAGAGGGCATACCATCCAGTAGGTTTACAGCGGTGTTCACTCCACTTGTAGAGGGCATACCATCCAGTAGGTTTACAGCGGTGTTCATTCCACTTGTAGAAGGCATACCTACCAGTAGGTTTACAGCGGTGTTCACTCCACTTGTAGAAGGCATACCATCCAGTAGGTTTACAGCGGTGTTCACTCCACTTGTAGAAGGCATACCTACCAGTAGGTTTACAGCGGTGTTCATTCCACTTGTAGAAGGCATACCATCCAGTAGGTTTACAGCGGTGTTCACTCCACTTGTAGAGGGCATACCATCCAGTAGGTTTACAGCAGTGTTCCCTCCACTTGTAGACGGCATACCATCCAGTAGGTTTACAGCGGTGTTCACTCCACTTGTAGAGGGCATACCATCCAGTTGGTTTACAGCGGTGTTCCTTCCACTTGTAGAAGGCATACCATCCAGTTGGTTTACAGCGGTGTTCACTCCACTTGTAGAAGGCATACCATCCAGTAGGTTTACAGCGGTGTTCCCTCCACTTGTAGAAGGCATACCATCCAGTTGGTTTACAGCGGTGTTCCTTCCACTTGTAGAAGGCATACCATCCAGTAGGTTTACAGCGGTGTTCACTCCACTTGTAGAAGGCATACCATCCAGTAGGTTTACAGCGGTGTTCACTCCATTTGTAGAAGGCATACCATCCAATAGGTTTACAGCCGTGTTCACTCCACTTGTAGAAGGCATACCATCCAGTTGTTTTACAGCGGTGTCCCCCCCACTTGTAGAAGGCATACCATCCTCTAGGTTTACAGCTGTGTTCCCTCCACTTTTAGAAGGCATATCAACCTGTAGGTTTACAGCTGTGTTCCCTCCACTTGTAGAAGGCATATCATCCTGTAGGTTTACAGCTGTGTTCCATCCACTTGTAGAAGGCATACCATCCAGTTGGTTTACAGCGGTGTTCACTCCACTTGCAGAAGGCATACCTTCCAGTAGGTTTACAGCGGTGTTCACTCCACTTGTAGAAGGCATACCATCCAGTAGTTTTACAGCAGTGTTCCCTCCACTTGTAGAAGGCATACCATCCAGTTGGTATACAGCGGTGTTCACTCCACTTGTAGAAGGCATACCATCCAGTTGGTTTACAGCGGTGTTCCCTCCACTTGTAGAAGGCATACCATCCAGTAGGTTTTCAGCGGTGTTCCCTCCACTTGTAGAAGGCATACCATCCAGTTGGTTTACAGCGGTGTTCACTCCACTTGTAGAAGGCATACCATCCATTAGGTTTACAGCGGTGTTCACTCCACTTGTAGAAGGCATACCATCCAGTAGGTTTTCAGCGGTGTTCCCTCCACTTGTAGAAGGCATACCATCCAGTTGGTTTACAGCGGTGTTCACTCCACTTGTAGAAGGCATACCATCCATTAGGATTACAGCGGTGTTCACTCCACTTGTAGAAGGCATACAATCCAGTAGTTTTACAGCAGTGTTCCCTCGACTTGTAGAAGGCATACCATCCAGTTGGTTTACAGCGGTGTTCACTCCACTTGTAGAAGGCATACCATCCAGTAGGTTTACAGCGGTGTTCACTCCACTTGTAGAGGGCATACCATCCAGTTGGTATACAGCGGTGTTCACTCCACTTGTAGAAGGCATACCATCCAGTAGGTTTACAGCGGTGTTCACTCCACTTGTAGAAGGCATACCATCCAGTAGGTTTTCAGCGGTGTTCCCTCCACTTGTAGAAGGCATACCATCCAGTTGGTATACAGCGGTGTTCACTCCACTTTCAGAAGGCATACCATCCAGTAGGTTTTCAGCGGTGTTCACTCCACTTGTAGCAGGCATATCATCCTGTAGGTTTACAGCTGTGTTCCATCCACTTGTAGAAGGCATACCATCCAGTTGGTTTACAGCGGTGTTCACTCCACTTGCAGAAGGCATACCATCCAGTAGGTTTACAGCGGTGTTCACTCCACTTGTAGAACGCATACCATCCAGTAGGTTTACAGCGGTGTTCACTCCACTTGTAGAAGGCATATCATCCAGTAGGTTTACAGCGGTGTTCACTCCACTTGTAGAAGGCATACCATCCAGTTGGTATACAGCGGTGTTCACTCCACTTGTAGAAGGCATACCATCCAGTAGGTTTACAGCGGTGTTCCCTCCACTTGTAGAAGGCATACCATCCAGTTGGTTTACAGCGGTGTTCACTCCACTTGTTGAAGGCATACCATCCATTAGGTTTACAGCGGTGTTCACTCCACTTGTAGAAGGCATACAATCCAGTAGTTTTACAGCAGTGTTCCCTCGACTTGTAGAAGGCATACCATCCAGTTGGTTTACAGCGGTGTTCACTCCACTTGTAGAAGGCATACCATCCAGTAGGTTTACAGCGGTGTTCACTCCACTTGTAGAAGGCATACCATCCAGTAGGTTTACAGCGGTGTTCACTCCACTTGTAGAAGGCATACCATCCAGTAGGTTTACAGCGGTGTTCACTCCACTTGTAGAAGGCATACCATCCAGTAGGGTTACAGCGGTGTTCACTCCACTTGTAGAAGGCATACCATCCAGTAGGTTTACAGCGGTGTTCACTCCACTTGTAGAAGGCATACCATCCAGTAGGTTTACAGCGGTGTTCACTCCACTTGTAGAAGGCATACCATCCAGTTGGTATACAGCGGTGTTCACTCCACTTGTAGAAGGCATACCATCCAGTAGGTTTACAGCGGTGTTCCCTCCACTTGTAGAAGGCATACCATCCAGTTGGTTTACAGCGGTGTTCACTCCACTTGTAGAAGGCATACCATCCATTAGGTTTACAGCGGTGTTCACTCCACTTGTAGAAGGCATACCATCCAGTAGTTTTACAGCAGTGTTCCCTCGACTTGTAGAAGGCATACCATCCAGTTGGTTTACAGCGGTGTTCACTCCACTTGTAGAAGGCATACCATCCAGTAGGTTTACAGCGGTGTTCACTCCACTTGTAGAGGGCATACCATCCAGTAGTTTTACAGCCGTGTTCACTCCACTTGTAGAAGGCATACCATCCAGTAGGTTTACAGCATTGTTCACTCCACTTGTAGAAGGCATACCATCCAGTAGGTTTACAGCGGTGTTCACTCCACTTGTAGAAGGCATACCATCCAGTAGGTTTACAGCGCTGTTCCCTCCACTTGTAGAAGGCATACATTCCAGTTGGTTTACAGCGGTGTTCACTCCACTTGTAGAAGGCATACCATCCAGTAGGTTTACAGCGGTGTTCCCTCCACTTGTAGAAGGCATACCATCCAGTTGGTTTACAGCGGTGTTCACTCCACTTGTAGAAGGCATACCATCCAGTAGGTTAACAGCGGTGTTCACTCCACTTGTAGAAGGCATACCATCCAGTAGGTTTACAGCGGTGTTCACTCCACTTGTAGAAGGCATACCATCCAGTAGGTTTACAGCGGTGTTCACTCCACTTGTAGAAGGCATACCATCCAGTTGGTTTACAGCGGTGTTCACTCCACTTGTAGAAGGCATACCATCCAGTTGGTTTACAGCGGTGTTCACTCCACTTGTAGAAGGCATACCATCCAGTAGGTTTACAGCGGTGTTCCCTCCACTTGTAGAAGGCATACCATCCAGTTGGTTTACAGCGGTGTTCACTCCACTTGTAGAAGGCATACCATCCTGTAGGTTTACAGCTGTGTTCCCTCCACTTGTAGAAGGCATACCATCCAGTAGGTTTACAGCGGTGTTCACTCCACTTGTAGAAGGCATACCATCCAGTAGGTTTACAGCGGTGTTCCCTCCACTTGTAGAAGGCATACCATCCAGTAGGTTTACAGCGGTGTTCACTCCACTTGTAGAAGGCATACCATCCAATAGGTTTACAGCCGTGTTCACTCCACATTTAGAAAGCATACCATCCAGTTGGGTTACAGCGTTGTTTCCTCCACATGTAGAAGGCATACCATCCTGTAGGTTTACAGCTGTGTTCCCTCCACTTGTAGAAGGCATATCAACCTGTAGGTTTACAGCTGTGTTCCCTCCACTTGTAGAAGGCATATCATCCAGTTGGTTTACAGCGGTGTGCAATCCACTTGTAGAAGGCATACCATCCAGTTGGTTTACAGCGGTGTTCCATCCACTTGTAGAAGGCATACCATCCAGTTGGTTTACAGCGGTGTTCCATCCACTTGTAGAAGGCATACCATCCAGTTGGTTTACAGCGGTGTTCACTCCACTTGTTGAAGGCATACCATCCAGTAGGTTTACAGCGGTATACACTCCACTTGTAGACGGCATACCATCCAGTAGTTTTACAGCGGTGTTCACTCCACTTGTAGACGGCATACCATCCACTAGTTTTACAGCGGTGTTCACTCCACTTGTAGAAGGCATACCATCCAGTAGGTTTACAGCGTTGTTCACTCCACTTGTAGAAGGCATACCATCCAGTTGGTTTACAGCGGTGTTCACTCCACTTGTAGAAGGCATACCATCCAGTAGGTTTACAGCGTTGTTCCCTCCACTTGTAGAAGGCATACCATCCAGTAGGTTAACTGCGGTGTTCACTCCACTTGTAGAAGGCATACCATCCAGTAGGTTTACAGCGGTGTTCACTCCTCTTGTAGAAGGCATACCATCCAGTAGGTTTACAGCGGTGTTCACTCCACTTGTAGAAGGCATACCATCCAGTAGGTTTACAGCCGTGTTCACTCCACTTGTAGAAGGCATACCATCCAGTAGGTTTACAGCGGTGTTCACTCCACTTGTAGAAGGCATACCATCCAGTTGGTATACAGCGGTGTTCACTCCACTTGTAGAAGGCATACCATCCAGTAGGTTTACAGCGGTGTTCCCTCCACTTGTAGAAGGCATACCATCCAGTTGGTTTACAGCGGTGTTCACTCCACTTGTAGAAGGCATGCCATCCATTAGGTTTACAGCGGTGTTCACTCCACTTGTAGAAGGCATACAATCCAGTAGTTTTACAGCAGTGTTCCCTCGACTTGTAGAAGGCATACCATCCAGTTGGTTTACAGCGGTGTTCACTCCACTTGTAGAAGGCATACCATCCAGTAGGTTTACAGCGGTGTTCACTCCACTTGTAGAAGGCATACCATCCAGTAGGTTTACAGCGGTGTTCACTCCACTTGTAGAAGGCATACCATCCAGTAGGTTTACAGCGGTGTTCACTCTACTTGTAGAAGGCATACCATCCAGTAGGGCTACAGCGGTGTTCACTCCACTTGTAGAAGGCATACCATCCAGTAGGTTTACAGCGGTGTTCACTCCACTTGTAGAAGGCATACCATCCAGTAGGTTTACAGCGGTGTTCACTCCACTTGTAGAAGGCATACCATCCAGTTGGTATACAGCGGTGTTCACTCCACTTGTAGAAGGCATACCATCCAGTAGGTTTACAGCGGTGTTCCCTTCACTTGTAGAAGGCATACCATCCAGTTGGTTTACAGCGGTGTTCACTCCACTTGTAGAAGGCATACCATCCATTAGGTTTACAGCGGTGTTCACTCCACTTGTAGAAGGCATACCATCCAGTAGTTTTACAGCAGTGTTCCCTCGACTTGTAGAAGGCATACCATCCAGTTGGTTTACAGCGGTGTTCACTCCACTTGTAGAAGGCATACCATCCAGTAGGTTTACAGCGGTGTTCACTCCACTTGTAGAGGGCATACCATCCAGTAGGTTTACAGCCGTGTTCACTCCACTTGTAGAAGGCATACCATCCAGTAGGTTTACAGCATTGTTCACTCCACTTGTAGAAGGCATACCATCCAGTAGGTTTACAGCGGTGTTCACTCCACTTGTAGAAGGCATACCATCCAGTAGGTTTACAGCGCTGTTCCCTCCACTTGTAGAAGGCATACATTCCAGTTGGTTTACAGCGGTGTTCACTCCACTTGTAGAAGGCATACCATCCAGTAGGTTTACAGCGGTGTTCCCTCCACTTGTAGAAGGCATACCATCCAGTTGGTTTACAGCGGTGTTCACTCCACTTGTAGAAGGCATACCATCCAGTAGGTTAACAGCGGTGTTCACTCCACTTGTAGAAGGCATACCATCCAGTAGGTTTACAGCGGTGTTCACTCCACTTGTAGAAGGCATACCATCCAGTAGGTTTACAGCGGTGTTCACTCCACTTGTAGAAGGCATACCATCCAGTTGGTTTACAGCGGTGTTCACTCCACTTGTAGAAGGCATACCATCCAGTTGGTTTACAGCGGTGTTCACTCCACTTGTAGAAGGCATACCATCCATTTGGTTTACAGCGGCGTTCACTCCACTTGTAGAAGGCATACCATCCTGTAGGTTTACAGCTGTGTTCCCTCCACTTGTAGAAGGCATACCATCCAGTAGGTTTACAGCGGTGTTCACTCCACTTGTAGAAGGCATACCATCCAGTAGGTTTACAGCGGTGTTCCCTCCACTTGTAGAAGGCATACCATCCAGTAGGTTTACAGCGGTGTTCACTCCACTTGTAGAAGGCATACCATCCAATAGGTTTACAGCCGTGTTCACTCCACATTTAGAAGGCATACCATCCAGTAGGGTTACAGCGTTGTTTCCTCCACATGTAGAAGGCATACCATCCTGTAGGTTTACAGCTGTGTTCCCTCCACTTGTAGAAGGCATATCAACCTGTAGGTTTACAGCTGTGTTCCCTCCTCTTGTAGAAGGCATATCATCCAGTTGGTTTACAGCGGTGTGCAATCCACTTGTAGAAGGCATACCATCCAGTTGGTTTACAGCGGTGTTCCATCCACTTGTAGAAGGCATACCATCCAGTTGGTTTACAGCGGTGTTCCATCCACTTGTAGAAGGCATACCATCCAGTTGGTTTACAGCGGTGTTCACTCCACTTGTTGAAGGCATACCATCCAGTAGGTTTACAGCGGTATACACTCCACTTGTAGACGGCATACCATCCAGTAGTTTTACAGCGGTGTTCACTCCACTTGTAGACGGCATACCATCCAGTAGTTTTACAGCGGTGTTCACTCCACTTGTAGAAGGCATACCATCCAGTAGGTTTACAGCGTTGTTCACTCCACTTGTAGAAGGCATACCATCCAGTTGGTTTACAGCGGTGTTCACTCCACTTGTAGAAGGCATACCATCCAGTAGGTTTACAGCGTTGTTCCCTCCACTTGTAGAAGGCATACCATCCAGTAGGTTAACTGCGGTGTTCACTCCACTTGTAGAAGGCATACCATCCAGTAGGTTTACAGCGGTGTTCACTCCTCTTGTAGAAGGCATACCATCCAGTAGGTTTACAGCGGTGTTCACTCCACTTGTAGAAGGCATACCATCCAGTAGGTTTACAGCGGTGTTCACTCCACTTGTAGAAGGCATACCATCCAGTTGGTTTAGAGCGGTGTTCACTCCACTTGTAGAAGGCATACCATCCAGTAGGTTTACAGCGGTGTTCACTCCACTTGTAGAAGGCATACCATCCAGTTGGTTTACAGCGGTGTTCACTCCACTTGTAGAAGGCATACCATCCAGTAGGTTTACAGCGGTGTTCCCTCCACTTGTAGAAGGCATACCATCCAGTAGGTTTACAGCGGTGTTCACTCCATTTGTAGCAGGCATACCATCCAATAGGTTTACAGCCGTGTTCACTCCACTTGTAGAAGGCTTACCATCCAGTTGTTTTACAGCGGTGTTCCCCCCACTTGTAGAAGGCATACCATCCTCTAGGTTTACAGCTGTGTTCCCTCCACTTGTAGAAGGCATATCAACCTGTAGGTTTACAGCTGTGTTCCCTCCACTTGTAGAAGGCATATCATCCTGTAAGTTTACAGCTGTGTTCCATCCACTTGTAGAAGTTATACCATCCAGTTGGTTTACAGCGGTGTTCACTCCACTTGTAGAAGGCATATCAACCATTTGGTTTACAGCGCTGTTCACTCCACTTGTAGAAGGCATACCATCCTGTAGGTTTACAGCTGTGTTCCCTCCACTTGTAGAAGGCATATCAACCTGTAGGTTTACAGCTGTGTTCCCTCCACTTGTAGAAGGCATATCATCCTGTAGGTTTACAGCTGTGTTCCATCCACTTGTAGAAGGCATACCTTCCAGTTGGTTTACAGCGGTGTTCACTCCACTTGCAGAAGGCATACCTTCCAGTAGGTTTACAGCGGTGTTCACTCCACTTGTAGAAGGCATACCATCCTGTAGGTTTACAGCTGTGTTCCCTCCACCTGTAGAAGGCATATCAACCTGTAGGTTTACAGCTGTGTTCCCTCCACTTGTAGAAGGCATATCAACCTGTAGGTTTACAGCTGTGTTTCCTCCACTTGTAGAAGGCATACCTTCCAGTTGGATTACAGCGGTGTTCACTCCACTTGCAGAAGGCATACCTTCCAGTAGGTTTACAGCGTTGTTCACTCCACTTGTAGAAGGCATACCATCCAGTAGGTTTACAGCGGTGTTCATTCCACTTGTAGAAGGCATACCATCCAGTAGGTTTACAGCGGTGTTCACTCCACTTGTAGAAGGCATACCATCCAGTAGGTTTACAGCGTTGTTCACTCCACTTGTAGAAGCATACCATCCAGTAGGTTTACAGCGGTGTTCATTCCACTTGTAGAAGGCATGCCATCCAGTAGGTTTACAGCGGTGCTCACTCCACTTGTAGAAGGCATACCATCCAGTAGGTTTACAGCGGTGTTCACTCCACTTGTAGAAGGCATACCATCCAGTTGGTTTAGAGCGGTGTTCACTCCACTTGTAGAAGGCATACCATCCAGTAGGTTTACAGCGGTGTTCACTCCACTTGTAGAAGGCATACCATCCAGTAGGTTTACAGCGGTGTTCACTCCACTTGTAGAAGGCATACCATCCAGTAGATTTACAGCGGTGTTCCCTCCACTTGTAGAAGGCATACCATCCAGATGGTTTACAGCGGTGTTCACTCCACTTGTAGAAGTCATACCTTCCAGTAGGTTAACAGCGGTGTTCACTCCACTTGTAGAAGACATACCATCCAGTAGGTTTACAGCGGTGTTCACTCCAATTGTAGAAGGCATACCATCCAGTAGGTTTACAGCGGTGTTCAGTCCACTTGTAGAAGGCATACCATCCAGTTGGTTTACAGCGGTGTTCACTCCACTTGTAGAAGGCATACCATCCAGTTGGTTTACAGCGGTGTTCACTCCACTTGTAGAAGGCATACCATCCAGTTGGTTTACAGCGGTGTTCACTCCACTTGTAGAAGGCATACCATCCAGTAGGGTTACAGCGGTGTTTCCTCCACTTGTAGAAGGCATACCATCCAGTAGGTTTACAGCGGTGTTCACTCCACTTGTAGAAATCATACCTTCCATTTGGTTTACAGCGGTGTTCCCTCCACTTGTAGAAGGCATACCATCCAGTAGGGTTACAGCGGTGTTCCCTCCACTTGTAGAAGGCATACCTTCCATTTGGTTTACAGCGGTGTTCCCTCCACTTGTAGAAGGCATACTATCCAGTAGGTTTACAGCGGTGTTCACTCCACTTGTAGATGGCATACCATCCAATAGGTTTACAGCCGTGTTCACTCCACTTGTAGTAGGCATACCATCCAGTTGGTTTAGAGCGGTGTTCACTCCACTTGTAGAATGCATACCATCCAGTTGGTTTACAGCGTTGTTCACTCCACTTGTAGAAGGCATACCATCCAGTAGGTTTACAGCGGTGTTCACTCCACTTGTAGAAGGCATACCATCCAGTAGTTTTACAGCGGTGTTCACTCCACTTGTAGAAGGCATACCATCGAGTAGGTTTACAGCGGTGTTCACTCCACTTGTAGAGGGCATACCATCCAGTAGGTTTACAGCGGTGTTCACTCCACTTGTAGAAGGCATACCATCCAGTAGGGTTACAGCGGTGTTCACTCCACTTGTAGAAGGCATACCATCCAGTAGGTTTACAGCGGTGTTCACTCCACTTGTAGAAGGCATACCATCCAGTAGGTTTACAGCGGTGTTCACTCCACTTGTAGAAGGCATACCATCCAGTTGGTATACAGCGGTGTTCACTCCACTTGTAGAAGGCATACCATCCAGTAGGTTTACAGCGGTGTTCCCTCCACTTGTAGAAGGCATACCATCCAGTTGGTTTACAGCGGTGTTCACTCCACTTGTAGAAGGCATACCATCCATTAGGTTTACAGCGGTGTTCACTCCACTTGTAGAAGGCATACCATCCAGTAGTTTTACAGCAGTGTTCCCTCGACTTGTAGAAGGCATACCATCCAGTTGGTTTACAGCGGTGTTCACTCCACTTGTAGAAGGCATACCATCCAGTAGGTTTACAGCGGTGTTCACTCCACTTGTAGAGGGCATACCATCCAGTAGTTTTACAGCCGTGTTCACTCCACTTGTAGAAGGCATACCATCCAGTAGGTTTACAGCATTGTTCACTCCACTTGTAGAAGGCATACCATCCAGTAGGTTTACAGCGGTGTTCACTCCACTTGTAGAAGGCATACCATCCAGTAGGTTTACAGCGCTGTTCCCTCCACTTGTAGAAGGCATACATTCCAGTTGGTTTACAGCGGTGTTCACTCCACTTGTAGAAGGCATACCATCCAGTAGGTTTACAGCGGTGTTCCCTCCACTTGTAGAAGGCATACCATCCAGTTGGTTTACAGCGGTGTTCACTCCACTTGTAGAAGGCATACCATCCAGTAGGCTAACAGCGGTGTTCACTCCACTTGTAGAAGGCATACCATCCAGTAGGTTTACAGCGGTGTTCACTCCACTTGTAGAAGGCATACCATCCAGTAGGTTTACAGCGGTGTTCACTCCACTTGTAGAAGGCATACCATCCAGTTGGTTTACAGCGGTGTTCACTCCACTTGTAGAAGGCATACCATCCAGTTGGTTTACAGCGGTGTTCACTCCACTTGTAGAAGGCATACCATCCAGTAGGTTTACAGCGGTGTTCCCTCCACTTGTAGAAGGCATACCATCCAGTTGGTTTACAGCGGTGTTCACTCCACTTGTAGAAGGCATACCATCCTGTAGGTTTACAGCTGTGTTCCCTCCACTTGTAGAAGGCATACCATCCAGTAGGTTTACAGCGGTGTTCACTCCACTTGTAGAAGGCATACCATCCAGTAGGTTTACAGCGGAGTTCCCTCCACTTGTAGAAGGCATACCATCCAGTAGGTTTACAGCGGTGTTCACTCCACTTGTAGAAGGCATACCATCCAATAGGTTTACAGCCGTGTTCACTCCACATTTAGAAGGCATACCATCCAGTTGGGTTACAGCGTTGTTTCCTCCACATGTAGAAGGCATACCATCCTGTAGGTTTACAGCTGTGTTCCCTCCACTTGTAGAAGGCATATCAACCTGTAGGTTTACAGCTGTGTTCCCTCCACTTGTAGAAGGCATATCATCCAGTTGGTTTACAGCGGTGTGCAATCCACTTGTAGAAGGCATACCATCCAGTTGGTTTACAGCGGTGTTCCATCCACTTGTAGAAGGCATACCATCCAGTTGGTTTACAGCGGTGTTCCATCCACTTGTAGAAGGCATACCATCCAGTTGGTTTACAGCGGTGTTCACTCCACTTGTTGAAGGCATACCATCCAGTAGGTTTACAGCGGTATACACTCCACTTGTAGACGGCATACCATCCAGTAGTTTTACAGCGGTGTTCACTCCACTTGTAGACGGCATACCATCCACTAGTTTTACAGCGGTGTTCACTCCACTTGTAGAAGGCATACCATCCAGTAGGTTTACAGCGTTGTTCACTCCACTTGTAGAAGGCATACCATCCAGTTGGTTTACAGCGGTTTTCACTCCACTTGTAGAAGGCATACCATCCAGTAGGTTTACAGCGTTGTTCCCTCCACTTGTAGAAGGCATACCATCCAGTAGGTTAACTGCGGTGTTCACTCCACTTGTAGAAGGCATACCATCCAGTAGGTTTACAGCGGTGTTCACTCCTCTTGTAGAAGGCATACCATCCAGTAGGTTTACAGCGGTGTTCACTCCACTTGTAGAAGGCATACCATCCAGTAGGTTTACAGCCGTGTTCACTCCACTTGTAGAAGGCATACCATCCAGTAGGTTTACAGCGGTGTTCACTCCACTTGTAGAAGGCATACCATCCAGTTGGTATACAGCGGTGTTCACTCCACTTGTAGAAGGCATACCATCCAGTAGGTTTACAGCGGTGTTCCCTCCACTTGTAGAAGGCATACCATCCAGTTGGTTTACAGCGGTGTTCACTCCACTTGTAGAAGGCATACCATCCATTAGGTTTACAGCGGTGTTCACTCCACTTGTAGAAGGCATACAATCCAGTAGTTTTACAGCAGTGTTCCCTCGACTTGTAGAAGGCATACCATCCAGTTGGTTTACAGCGGTGTTCACTCCACTTGTAGAAGGCATACCATCCAGTAGGTTTACAGCGGTGTTCACTCCACTTGTAGAAGGCATACCATCCAGTAGGTTTACAGCGGTGTTCACTCCACTTGTAGAAGGCATACCATCCAGTAGGTTTACAGCGGTGTTCACTCTACTTGTAGAAGGCATACCATCCAGTAGGGCTACAGCGGTGTTCACTCCACTTGTAGAAGGCATACCATCCAGTAGGTTTACAGCGGTGTTCACTCCACTTGTAGAAGGCATACCATCCAGTAGGTTTACAGCGGTGTTCACTCCACTTGTAGAAGGCATACCATCCAGTTGGTATACAGCGGTGTTCACTCCACTTGTAGAAGGCATACCATCCAGTAGGTTTACAGCGGTGTTCCCTTCACTTGTAGAAGGCATACCATCCAGTTGGTTTACAGCGGTGTTCACTCCACTTGTAGAAGGCATACCATCCATTAGGTTTACAGCGGTGTTCACTCCACTTGTAGAAGGCATACCATCCAGTAGTTTTACAGCAGTGTTCCCTCGACTTGTAGAAGGCATACCATCCAGTTGGTTTACAGCGGTGTTCACTCCACTTGTAGAAGGCATACCATCCAGTAGGTTTACAGCGGTGTTCACTCCACTTGTAGAGGGCATACCATCCAGTAGGTTTACAGCCGTGTTCACTCCACTTGTAGAAGGCATACCATCCAGTAGGTTTACAGCATTGTTCACTCCACTTGTAGAAGGCATACCATCCAGTAGGTTTACAGCGGTGTTCACTCCACTTGTAGAAGGCATACCATCCAGTAGGTTTACAGCGCTGTTCCCTCCACTTGTAGAAGGCATACATTCCAGTTGGTTTACAGCGGTGTTCACTCCACTTGTAGAAGGCATACCATCCAGTAGGTTTACAGCGGTGTTCCCTCCACTTGTAGAAGGCATACCATCCAGTTGGTTTACAGCGGTGTTCACTCCACTTGTAGAAGGCATACCATCCAGTAGGTTAACAGCGGTGTTCACTCCACTTGTAGAAGGCATACCATCCAGTAGGTTTACAGCGGTGTTCACTCCACTTGTAGAAGGCATACCATCCAGTAGGTTTACAGCGGTGTTCACTCCACTTGTAGAAGGCATACCATCCAGTTGGTTTACAGCGGTGTTCACTCCACTTGTAGAAGGCATACCATCCAGTTGGTTTACAGCGGTGTTCACTCCACTTGTAGAAGGCATACCATCCATTTGGTTTACAGCGGTGTTCACTCCACTTGTAGAAGGCATACCATCCTGTAGGTTTACAGCTGTGTTCCCTCCACTTGTAGAAGGCATACCATCCAGTAGGTTTACAGCGGTGTTCACTCCACTTGTAGAAGGCATACCATCCAGTAGGTTTACAGCGGTGTTCCCTCCACTTGTAGAAGGCATACCATCCAGTAGGTTTACAGCGGTGTTCACTCCACTTGTAGAAGGCATACCATCCAATAGGTTTACAGCCGTGTTCACTCCACATTTAGAAGGCATACCATCCAGTAGGGTTACAGCGTTGTTTCCTCCACATGTAGAAGGCATACCATCCTGTAGGTTTACAGCTGTGTTCCCTCCACTTGTAGAAGGCATATCAACCTGTAGGTTTACAGCTGTGTTCCCTCCTCTTGTAGAAGGCATATCATCCAGTTGGTTTACAGCGGTGTGCAATCCACTTGTAGAAGGCATACCATCCAGTTGGTTTACAGCGGTGTTCCATCCACTTGTAGAAGGCATACCATCCAGTTGGTTTACAGCGGTGTTCCATCCACTTGTAGAAGGCATACCATCCAGTTGGTTTACAGCGGTGTTCACTCCACTTGTTGAAGGCATACCATCCAGTAGGTTTACAGCGGTATACACTCCACTTGTAGACGGCATACCATCCAGTAGTTTTACAGCGGTGTTCACTCCACTTGTAGACGGCATACCATCCAGTAGTTTTACAGCGGTGTTCACTCCACTTGTAGAAGGCATACCATCCAGTAGGTTTACAGCGTTGTTCACTCCACTTGTAGAAGGCATACCATCCAGTTGGTTTACAGCGGTGTTCACTCCACTTGTAGAAGGCATACCATCCAGTAGGTTTACAGCGTTGTTCCCTCCACTTGTAGAAGGCATACCATCCAGTAGGTTAACTGCGGTGTTCACTCCACTTGTAGAAGGCATACCATCCAGTAGGTTTACAGCGGTGTTCACTCCTCTTGTAGAAGGCATACCATCCAGTAGGTTTACAGCGGTGTTCACTCCACTTGTAGAAGGCATACCATCCAGTAGGTTTACAGCGGTGTTCACTCCACTTGTAGAAGGCATACCATCCAGTTGGTTTAGAGCGGTGTTCACTCCACTTGTAGAAGGCATACCATCCAGTAGGTTTACAGCGGTGTTCACTCCACTTGTAGAAGGCATACCATCCAGTTGGTTTACAGCGGTGTTCACTCCACTTGTAGAAGGCATACCATCCAGTAGGTTTACAGCGGTGTTCCCTCCACTTGTAGAAGGCATACCATCCAGTAGGTTTACAGCGGTGTTCACTCCATTTGTAGCAGGCATACCATCCAATAGGTTTACAGCCGTGTTCACTCCACTTGTAGAAGGCTTACCATCCAGTTGTTTTACAGCGGTGTTCCCCCCACTTGTAGAAGGCATACCATCCTCTAGGTTTACAGCTGTGTTCCCTCCACTTGTAGAAGGCATATCAACCTGTAGGTTTACAGCTGTGTTCCCTCCACTTGTAGAAGGCATATCATCCTGTAAGTTTACAGCTGTGTTCCATCCACTTGTAGAAGTTATACCATCCAGTTGGTTTACAGCGGTGTTCACTCCACTTGTAGAAGGCATATCAACCATTTGGTTTACAGCGCTGTTCACTCCACTTGTAGAAGGCATACCATCCTGTAGGTTTACAGCTGTGTTCCCTCCACTTGTAGAAGGCATATCAACCTGTAGGTTTACAGCTGTGTTCCCTCCACTTGTAGAAGGCATATCATCCTGTAGGTTTACAGCTGTGTTCCATCCACTTGTAGAAGGCATACCTTCCAGTTGGTTTACAGCGGTGTTCACTCCACTTGCAGAAGGCATACCTTCCAGTAGGTTTACAGCGGTGTTCACTCCACTTGTAGAAGGCATACCATCCTGTAGGTTTACAGCTGTGTTCCCTCCACCTGTAGAAGGCATATCAACCTGTAGGTTTACAGCTGTGTTCCCTCCACTTGTAGAAGGCATATCAACCTGTAGGTTTACAGCTGTGTTCCCTCCACTTGTAGAAGGCATACCTTCCAGTTGGATTACAGCGGTGTTCACTCCACTTGCAGAAGGCATACCTTCCAGTAGGTTTACAGCGTTGTTCACTCCACTTGTAGAAGGCATACCATCCAGTAGGTTTACAGCGGTGTTCATTCCACTTGTAGAAGGCATACCATCCAGTAGGTTTACAGCGGTGTTCACTCCACTTGTAGAAGGCATACCATCCAGTAGGTTTACAGCGTTGTTCACTCCACTTGTAGAAGCATACCATCCAGTAGGTTTACAGCGGTGTTCATTCCACTTGTAGAAGGCATGCCATCCAGTAGGTTTACAGCGGTGCTCACTCCACTTGTAGAAGGCATACCATCCAGTAGGTTTACAGCGGTGTTCACTCCACTTGTAGAAGGCATACCATCCAGTTGGTTTAGAGCGGTGTTCACTCCACTTGTAGAAGGCATACCATCCAGTAGGTTTACAGCGGTGTTCACTCCACTTGTAGAAGGCATACCATCCAGTAGGTTTACAGCGGTGTTCACTCCACTTGTAGAAGGCATACCATCCAGTAGATTTACAGCGGTGTTCCCTCCACTTGTAGAAGGCATACCATCCAGATGGTTTACAGCGGTGTTCACTCCACTTGTAGAAGTCATACCTTCCAGTAGGTTAACAGCGGTGTTCACTCCACTTGTAGAAGACATACCATCCAGTAGGTTTACAGCGGTGTTCACTCCAATTGTAGAAGGCATACCATCCAGTAGGTTTACAGCGGTGTTCAGTCCACTTGTAGAAGGCATACCATCCAGTTGGTTTACAGCGGTGTTCACTCCACTTGTAGAAGGCATACCATCCTGTTGGTTTACTTCGGTGTTCACTCCACTTGTAGAAGGCATACCATCCAGTTGGTTTACAGCGGTGTTCACTCCACTTGTAGAAGGCATACCATCCAGTAGGGTTACAGCGGTGTTTCCTCCACTTGTAGAAGGCATACCATCCAGTAGGTTTACAGCGGTGTTCACTCCACTTGTAGAAATCATACCTTCCATTTGGTTTACAGCGGTGTTCCCTCCACTTGTAGAAGGCATACCATCCAGTAGGGTTACAGCGGTGTTCCCTCCACTTGTAGAAGGCATACCTTCCATTTGGTTTACAGCGGTGTTCCCTCCACTTGTAGAAGGCATACTATCCAGTAGGTTTACAGCGGTGTTCACTCCACTTGTAGATGGCATACCATCCAATAGGTTTACAGCCGTGTTCACTCCACTTGTAGTAGGCATACCATCCAGTTGGTTTAGAGCGGTGTTCACTCCACTTGTAGAATGCATACCATCCAGTTGGTTTACAGCGTTGTTCACTCCACTTGTAGAAGGCATACCATCCAGTAGGTTTACAGCGGTGTTCACTCCACTTGTAGAAGGCATACCATCCAGTAGTTTTACAGCGGTGTTCACTCCACTTGTAGAAGGCATACCATCGAGTAGGTTTACAGCGGTGTTCACTCCACTTGTAGAGGGCATACCATCCAGTAGGTTTACAGCGGTGTTCACTCCACTTGTAGAATGCATACCATCCAGTAGGTTTACAGCGTTGTTCACTCCACTTGTAGAAGGCATACCATCCAGTAGGTTTACAGCGGTGTTCACTCCACTTGTAGAAGGCATACCATCCAGTAGGTTTACAGCGGTGTTCCCTCCACTTGTAGAAGGCATACCATCCAGTTGGTTTACAGCGGTGTTCCCTCCACTTGTAGAAGGCATACCGTCCAGTAGGTTTACAGCCGTGTTCACTCCACTTGTAGAAGGAATACCATCCAGCTGGTTTACAGCTCTGTTCCCTCCACTTGTAGAAGGCATACCATCCAGTTGGTTTACAGCTGTGTTCACTCCACTTGTAGAAGGCTTACCATCCAGTTAGTTTACAGCTGTGTTCACTCCACTTGTAGAAGGCACACCATCCAGTTGGTTTACAGCGGTGTTCACTCCACTTGTAGAAGGCATACCATCCAGTAGGTTAACAGCGGTGTTCACTCCACTTGTAGAAGGCATACCATCCAGTAGGTTTACAGCGGTGTTCACTCCACTTGTAGAAGGCATACCATCCAGTAGGTTTACAGCGGTGTTCACTCCACTTGTAGAAGGCATACCATCCAGATGGTTTACAGCTCTGTTCCCTCCACTTGTAGAAGGCATACCATCCAGTTGGTTTACAGCTGTGTTCACTCCACTTGTAGAAGGCTTACCATCCAGTTAGTTTACAGCTGTGTTCACTCCACTTGTAGAAGGCACACCATCCAGTTGGTTTACAGCCGTTTTCACTCCACTTGGAGAAGGCAGACCATCCAGTTGGTTTACAGCTGTGTTCACTCCACTTGTAGAAGGCATATCATCCAGTTGGTTAACAGCCGTGTTCACTCCACTTGTAGAAGGCATACCTTCCAGTTGGTTTATAGCGGTGTTCTCTCCACTTGTAGAAGGCATACCATCCAGTACGTTTACAGCGGTGTTCCCTCCACTTGTAGAAGGCATACCATCCAGTAGGTTTACAGCGGTGTTCCCTCCACTTGTAGAAGGCATACCATCCAGTAGGTTTTCAGCGGTGTTCCCTCCACTTGTAGAAGGCATACCATCCAGTAGGTTTACAGCCGTGTTCACTCCACTTGTAGAAGGCATACCTTCCAGTTGGTTTAGAGGTGTGTTCACTCCACTTGTAGAAGGCATACCATCCAGTTGGTTTACAGCAGTGTTCCCTCCACTTGTAGAAGGCATACCATCCAGTTAGTTTACAGCTGTGTTCACTCCACTTGTGGAAGGCATACCATCCAGTAGGTTTACAGCGGTGTTCCCTCCACTTGTAGAAGGCATACCTTCCAGCTGGTTTACAGCAGTGTTCATTCCACATGTAGAAGGCATACCATCCAGTAGGTTTACAGCGGTGTTCACTCCACTTGTAGAAGGCATACCTTCCAGTTGGATTACAGCGGTGTTCCCTCCACTGGTAGAAGGCATACCATCCAGTAGGTTTACAGCGGTGTTCCCACCACTTGTAGAAGGCATACCTTCCAGTTAGTTTAGAGCGGTGTTCACTCCACTTGTAGAAGGCATATTATACAGTAGGTTTACATCCGTGTTCCCTCCACTTGTAGAAGGCATACCATCTAGTAGGTTTACAGCGGTGTTCCCTCCACTTGTAGAAGGCATACATTCCAGTTGGTTTACAGCGGTGTTCACTCCACTTGTTGAAGGCATACCATCCAGTAGATTTACAGCGGTGTTCATTCCACTTGTAGAAGGCCTACCATCCAGTAGGTTTACAGCGGTGTTCATTCCACTTGTAGAAGGCATATCAACCATTTGGTTTACAGCGCTGTTCACTCCACTTGTAGAAGGCATACCATCCTGTAGGTTTACAGCTGTGTTCCCTCCACTTGTAGAAGGCATATCAACCTGTAGGTTTACAGCTGTGTTCCCTCCACTTGTAGCAGGCATATCATCCTGTAGGTTTACAGCTGTGTTCCATCCACTTGTAGAAGGCATACCTTCCAGTTGGTTTACAGCGGTGTTCACTCCACTTGCAGAAGGCATACCTTCCAGTAGGTTTACAGCGGTGTTCACTCCACTTGTAGAAGGCATACCATCCTGTAGGTTTACAGCTGTGTTCCCTCCACTTGTAGAAGGCATATCAACCTGTAGGTTTACAGCTGTGTTCCCTCCACTTGTAGAAGGCATATCAACCTGTAGGTTTACAGCTGTGTTCCCTCCACTTGTAGAAGGCATACCTTCCAGTTGGTTTACAGCGGTGTTCACTCCACTTGCAGAAGGCATACCTTCCAGTAGGTTTACAGCGGTGTTCACTCCACTTGTAGAAGGCATACCATCCAGTAGGTTTACAGCGTTGTTCACTCCACTTGTAGAAGGCATACCATCCAGTAGGTTTACAGCGGTGTTCATTCCACTTGTAGAAGGCATACCATCCAGTAGGTTTACAGCGGTGTTCACTCCACTTGTAGAAGGCATACCATCCAGTAGGTTTACAGCGGTGTTCACTCCACTTGTAGAAGGCATACCATCCAGTTGGATTAGAGCGGTGTTCACTCCACTTGTAGCAGGCATACCATCCAGTAGGTTTACAGCGGTGTTCACTCCACTTGTAGAAGGCATACCATCCAGTAGGTTTACAGCGGTGTTCACTCCACTTGTAGAAGGCATACCATCCAGTAGATTTACAGCGGTAATCCCTCCACTTGGAGAAGGCATACCATCCAGATGGTTTACAGCGGTGTTCAATCCACTTGTAGAAGTCATACCTTCCAGTAGGTTAACAGCGGTGTTCACTCCACTTGTAGAAGACATACCATCCAGTAGGTTTACAGCGGTGTTCACTCCAATTGTAGAAGGCATACCATCCAGTAGGTTTACAGCGGTGTTCACTCCACTTGTAGAAGGCATACCATCCAGTTGGTTTACAGCGGTGTTCACTCCACTTGTAGAAGGCATACCATCCAGTTGGTTTACAGCTGTGTTCACTCCACTTGTAGAAGGCATACCATCCAGTTGGTTTACAGCCGTGTTCACTCCACTTGTAGAAGGCATACCATCCAGTAGGGTTACAGCGGTGTTTCCTCCACTTGTAGAAGGCATACCATCCAGTAGGTTTACAGCGGTGTTCACTCCACTTGTAGAAATCATACCTTCCATTTGGTTTACAGCGGTGTTCCCTCCACTTGTAGAAGGCATACCATCCAGTAGGGTTACAGCGGTGTTCCCTCCACTTGTAGAAGGCATACCTTCCATTTGGTTTACAGCGGTGTTCCCTCCACTTGTAGAAGGCATACTATCCAGTAGGTTTACAGCGGTGTTCACTCCACTTGTAGAAGGCATACCATCCAATAGGTTTACAGCCGTGTTCACTCCACTTGTAGTAGGCATACCATCCAGTTGTTTTACAGCGGTGTTCCCTCCACTTGTAGGAGGCATACCATCCTGTAGGTTTACAGCTGTGTTCCCTCCACTTGCAGAAGGCATATCAACCTGTTGGTTTACAGCTGTGTTCCCTCCACTTGTAGAAGGCATATCATCCAGTAGGTTTACAGCTGTGTTCCCTCCACTTGTAGAAGGCATACCATCCAGTAGGTTTACAGCGGTGTTCCCTCCACTTGTAGAAGGCATACCATCCAGTTGGTTTACAGCGTTGTTCACTCCACTTGTAGAAGGCATACCATCCAGTAGGTTTACAGCGGTGTTCACTCCACTTGTAGAAGGCATACCATCCAGTAGTTTTACAGCGGTGTTCACTCCACTTGTAGAAGGCATACCATCGAGTAGGTTTACAGCGGTGTTCACCCCACTTGTAGAGGGCATACCATCCAGTAGGTTTACAGCGGTGTTCACTCCACTTGTTGAAGGCATACCATC
Organism: Meconema thalassinum; assembly: GCA_946902985.2. Classification (NCBI taxonomy): domain Eukaryota; kingdom Metazoa; phylum Arthropoda; class Insecta; order Orthoptera; family Tettigoniidae; genus Meconema; species Meconema thalassinum. Next base: position 693,326,043 of record OX336391.1, read on the forward strand.
CAGTAGGTTTACAGCGGTATACACTCCTCTTGTAGACGGCATACCATCCAGTAGGTTTACAGCGGTGTTCACTCCACTTGTAGAAGGCATACCATCCAGTAGGTTTACAGCGGTGTTCACTCCACTTGTAGAAGGCATACCATCCAGTTGGTTTACAGCGGTGTTCACTCCACTTGTAGAAGGCATACCATCCAGTTGGTTTACAGCGGTGTTCACTCCACTTGTAGAAGGCATACCATCCAGTAGGGTTACAGCGGTGTTTCCTCCACTTGTAGAAGGCATACCATCCAGTAGGTTTACAGCGGTGTTCACTCCACTTGTAGAAATCATACCTTCCATTTGGTTTACAGCGGTGTTCCCTCCACTTGTAGAAGGCATACCATCCAGTAGGGTTACAGCGGTGTTCCCTCCACTTGTAGAAGGCATACCTTCCATTTGGTTTACAGCGGTGTTCCCTCCACTTGTAGGAGGCATACCATCCTGTAGGTTTACAGCTGTGTTCCCTCCACTTGCAGAAGGCATATCAACCTGTTGGTTTACAGCTGTGTTCCCTCCACTTGTAGAAGGCATATCATCCTGTAGGTTTACAGCTGTGTTCCCTCCACTTGTAGAAGGCATACCATCCAGTAGGTTTACAGCGGTGTTCCCTCCACTTGTAGAAGGCATACCATCCAGTTGGTTTACAGCGTTGTTCACTCCACTTGTAGAAGGCATACCATCCAGTAGGTTTACAGCGGTGTTCACTCCACTTGTAGAAGGCATACCATCCAGTAGTTTTACAGCGGTGTTCACTCCACTTGTAGAAGGCATACCATCGAGTAGGTTTACAGCGGTGTTCACTCCACTTGTAGAGGGCATACCATCCAGTAGGTTTACAGCGGTGTTCACTCCACTTGTAGAATGCATACCATCCAGTAGGTTTACAGCGTTGTTCACTCCACTTGTAGAAGGCATACCATCCAGTAGGTTTACAGCGGTGTTCACTCCACTTGTAGAAGGCATACCATCCAGTAGGTTTACAGCGGTGTTCCCTCCCCTTGTAGAAGGCATACCATCCAGTTGGTTTACAGCGGTGTTCCCTCCACTTGTAGAAGGCATACCGTCCAGTAGGTTTACAGCCGTGTTCACTCCACTTGTAGAAGGAATACCTTCCAGTTGGTTCACAGGTGTGTTCACTCCACTTGTAGAAGGCATACCATCCAGTTGGTTTACAGCTCTGTTCCCTCCACTTGTAGAAGGCATACCATCCAGTTGGTTTACAGCTGTGTTCACTCCACTTGTAGAAGGCTTACCATCCACTTAGTTTACAGCTGTGTTCACTCCACTTGTAGAAGGCACACCATCCAGTTGGTTTACAGCCGTTTTCACTCCACATGGAGAAGGCAGACCATCCAGTTGGTTTACAGCTGTGTTCACTCCACTTGTAGAAGGCATATCATCCAGTTGGTTAACAGCCGTGTTCACTCCACTTGTAGCAGGCATACCTTCCAGTTGGTTTATAGCGGTGTTCTCTCCACTTGTAGAAGGCATACAATCCAGAACGTTTACAGCGGTGTTCCCTCCACTTGTAGAAGGCATACCATCCAGTAGGTTTACAGCGGTGTTCCCTCCACTTGTAGAAGGCATACCATCCAGTAGGTTTTCAGCGGTGTTCCCTCCACTTGTAGAAGGCCTACCATCCAGTAGGTTTACAGCCGTGTTCACTCCACTTGTAGAAGGCATACCTTCCAGTTGGTTTACAGGTGTGTTCACTCCACTTGTAGAAGGCATACCATCCAGTTGGTTTACAGCAGTGTTCCCTCCACTTGTAGAAGGCATACCATCCAGTTAGTTTACAGCTGTGTTCACTCCACTTGTAGAAGGCATACCATCCAGTAGGTATACAGCGGTGTTCCCTCCACTTGTAGAAGGCATACCTTCCAGCTGGTTTACACCAGTGTTCATTCCACTTGTAGAAGGCATACCATCCTGTAGGTTTACAGCGGTGTTCACTCCACTTGTAGAAGGCATACCTTCCAGTTGGATTACAGCGGTGTTCCCTCCACTTGTAGAAGGCATACCATCCAGTAGGTTTACAGCGGTGTTCCCACCACTTGTAGAAGGCATACCTTCCAGTTAGTTTAGAGCGGTGTTCACTCCACTTGTAGAAGGCATATTATACAGTAGGTTTACATCCGTGTTCCCTCCACTTGTAGAAGGCATACCATCTAGTAGGTGTACAGCGGTGTTCCCTCCACTTGTAGAAGGCATACATTCCAGTTGGTTTACAGCGGTGTTCACTCCACTTGTTGAAGGCATACCATCCAGTAGATTTACAGCGGTGTTCATTCCACTTGTAGAAGGCCTACCATCCAGTAGGTTTACAGCGGTGTTCATTCCACTTGTAGAAGGCATATCAACCATTTGGTTTACAGCGCTGTTCACTCGACTTGTAGAAGACATACCATCCTGTAGGTTTACAGCTGTGTTCCCTCCACTTGTAGATGGCATATCAACCTGTAGGTTTACAGCTGTGTTCCCTCCACTTGTAGAAGGCATATCATCCTGTAGGTTTACAGCTGTGTTCCATCCACTTGTAGAAGGCATACCTTCCAGTTGGTTTACAGCGGTGTTCACTCCACTTGCAGAAGGCATACCTTCCAGTAGGTTTACAGCGGTGTTCACTCCACTTGTAGAAGGCATACCATCCTGTAGGTTTACAGCTGTGTTCCCTCCACTTGTAGAAGGCATATCAACCTGTAGGTTTACAGCTGTGTTCCCTCCACTTGTAGAAGGCATATCAACCTGTAGGATTACAGCTGTGTTCCCTCCACTTGTAGAAGGCATACCTTCCAGTTGGTTTACAGCGGTGTTCACTCCACTTGCAGAAGGCATACCTTCCAGTAGGTTTACAGCGGTGTTCACTCCACTTGTAGAAGGCATACCATCCAGTAGGTTTACAGCGTTGTTCACTCCACTTGTAGAAGGCATACCATCCAGTAGGTTTACAGCGGTGTTCATTCCACTTGTAGAAGGCATACCATCCAGTAGGTTTACAGCGGTGTTCACTCCACTTGTAGAAGGCATACCATCCAGTAGGTTTACAGCGGTGTTCACTCCACTTGTAGAAGGCATACCATCCAGTTGGATTAGAGCGGTGTTCACTCCACTTGTAGAAGGCATACCATCCAGTAGGTTTACAGCGGTGTTCACTCCACTTGTAGAAGGCATACCATCCAGTACGTTTACAGCGGTGTTCACTCCACTTGTAGAAGGCATACCATCCAGTAGATTTACAGCGGTGTTCCCTCCACTTGTAGAAGGCATACCATCCAGATGGTTTACAGCGGTGTTCAATCCACTTGTACAAGTCATACCTTCCAGTAGGTTAACAGCGGTGTTCACTCCACTTGTAGAAGACATACCATCCAGTAGGTTTACAGCGGTGTTCACTCCAATTGTAGAAGGCATACCATCCAGTAGGTTTACAGCGGTGTTCACTCCACTTGTAGAAGGCATACCATCCAGTTGGTTTACTGCGGTGTTCACTCCACTTGTAGAAGGCATACCATCCAGTTGGTTTACAGCGGTGTTCACTCCACTTGTAGAAGGCATACCATCCAGTTGGTTTACAGCGGTGTTCACTCCACTTGTAGAAGGCATACCATCCAGTAGGGTTACAGCGGTGTTTCCTCCACTTGTAGAAGGCATACCATCCAGTAGGTTTACAGCGGTGTTCACTCCACTTGTAGAAATCATACCTTCCATTTGGTTTACAGCGGTGTTCCCTCCACTTGTAGAAGGCATACCATCCAGTAGGGTTACAGCGGTGTTCCCTCCACTTGTAGAAGGCATACCTTCCATTTGGTTTACAGCGGTGTTCCCTCCACTTGTAGAAGGCATACTATCCAGTAGGTTTACAGCGGTGTTCACTCCACTTGTAGAAGGCATACCATCCAATAGGTTTACAGCCGTGTTCACTCCACTTGTAGTAGGCATACCATCCAGTTGGTTTACAGCGGTGTTCCCTCCATTTGTAGGAGGCATACCATCCTGTAGGTTTACAGCTGAGTTCCCTCCACTTGCAGAAGGCATATCAACCTGTTGGTTTACAGCTGTGTTCCCTCCACTTGTAGAAGGCATATCATCCTGTAGGTTTACAGCTGTGTTCCCTCCACTTGTAGAAGGCATACCATCCAGTAGGTTTACAGCGGTGTTCCCTCCACTTGTAGAAGGCATACCATCCAGTAGTTTTACAGCGGTGTTCACTCCACTTGTAGAAGGCATACCATCGAGTAGGTTTACAGCGGTGTTCACTCCACTTGTAGAGGGCATACCATCCAGTAGGTTTACAGCGGTGTTCACTCCACTTGTAGAATGCATACCATCCAGTAGGTTTACAGCGTTGTTCACTCCACTTGTAGAAGGCATACCATCCATTAGGTTTACAGCGGTGTTCACTCCACTTGTAGAAGGCATACCATCCAGTAGGTTTACAGCGGTGTTCCCTCCACTTGTAGAAGGCATACCATCCAGTTGGTTTACAGCGGTGTTCCCTCCACTTGTAGAAGGCATACCGTCCAGTAGGTTTACAGCCGTGTTCACTCCACTTGTAGAAGGCATACCTTCCAGTTGGTTTACAGGTGTGTTCACTCCACTTGTAGAAGGCATACCATCCAGTTGGTTTACAGCTCTGTTCCCTCCACTTGTAGAAGGCATACCATCCAGTTGGTTTACAGCTGTGTTCACTCCACTTGTAGAAGGCTTACCATCCAGTTAGTTTACAGATGTGTTCACTCCACTTGTAGAAGGCACACCATCCAGTTGGTTTACAGCCGTGTTCACTCCACTTGGAGAAGGCAGACCATCCAGTTGGTTTACAGCTGTGTTCACTCCACTTGTAGAAGGCATATCATCCAGTTGGTTAACAGCCGTGTTCACTCCACTTGTAGAAGGCATACCTTCCAGTTGGTTTATAGCGGTGTTCCCTCCACTTGTAGAAGGCATACCATCCAGTACGTTTACAGCGGTGTTCCCTCCACTTGTAGAAGGCATACCATTCAGTAGGTTTACAGCGGTGTTCCCTCCCCATTGTAGAAGGCATACCATCCAGTAGGTTTTCAGCGGTGTTCCCTCCACTTGTAGAAGGCATACCATCCAGTAGGTTTACAGCCGTGTTCACTCCACTTGTAGAAGGCATACCTTCCAGTTGGTTTACAGGTGTGTTCACTCCACTTGTAGAAGG